>JACGCM010000669.1:3600000-4200000 GCA_014058105.1 Kingdonia uniflora | reverse complement strand
AATTGATGTTGTTTGTGATAACTTCCCGTCCATTTCTTATCACTAAAAATATAATCACAAAATTCATAGGTAAGAAAAAGATGAAGCAAATATTGTCAACATAGTACTAAAGTGTAAGAATTGAACATTTACACCATTATCAGTATTGTCAACCATGACATGTGCTTGATAGAATAAAATATTTTATACTGGAATCTACTATTTCTGAACTTATAGCATGACATATGGGATTACCTACTTTAGGATATAATAGAATTTATTTTTTCTGAACAACATAGAGCTTAACATAGGAGATTAACTACTTCATGATACACTGAAATCTAGTAAAGGATTAAGTACTTTACAAAACAACTACACCAAATATTGTTGACTAATCTATACTCATCGACAATATAACATCTGGGATTCACTGCAGTAAAAATTCATGATATGTAACATGAGGTGCAATATATACTCTAGGGGAGTTATCTCTGCAATTTCTGGGGGTCTGATATGTGGGAAACATCATGTTCCCCCAACATCACATGCCATAAAAACACAATACATTTCAGATTCCCTAACAAAGTATTTTAGTAAAAAAAATTTTTTATAAAAAGTGCGAGCAACTTATGCAGGAATGGCATAAAACAAACACAAATCCTTCAAAGTATCCCTATATTCAAACAACACACCAACTCTAACTATCCCTTTCAACAAATTTGGGTAAATTACTCTAACAAATTTCATGAAACACAAAGTACACAAACCCTAGCCATAAAAAATTACTCCTCCAACAAAGGAAAATAAACCCTAACCACAAAATAAAAATTTAATGGAGGTTTATGTTTACCCAAGTGGTTCCTTGCACTTTCTATGGTCTCATGGCCACCAATCGCAACTCCTATGAACTTCAAATTGCAACTCCTTCCAACCCAAATTCCTTCCACCCCCAAATTTTACACTTTGATCATAAAGAAGAATCGCAACTCCTATGATTCCTTCTCTCTGCTAAATTTCAAAATCTTTGTTTTTTGGTGAGAGAAAGATAGAGTGAGAGAAAGGGAGAAAGTTCAGTTCGTCAGAGAAAGATAGAGAGAGAGAGTTTGGTTTGTCAGAGAGAGTGAGAAAGAATTTGGGGGAATGCGCCTATAACTCAAAACAGTTGGGTCCCTCAGATCAGAGGAGCCACGTCAGTAATGGAAATTTAACTCATTAGAGAATATACACCTCATTAGTGAAATACAAAAAACTCAATTTTTTTTAGCCACTCATCTCATATAGATAAGTGGCTCTCCTTTATGGTATGGTTAGGGTCAATTCTCTTAGGGTCCTTGAATCCCCTCCCTTAGCTTTAGCCCCCCACATTTTTGTCTACAATTCATCATTTAGCCCTAGCATGAACATTTTCTAGGAAAATCAAAATGAATATTATTTTTAAGATTATAGGTAAAGTTTAGATTGCCTCAAATTTGGGAAGTTGATTCTTACCACCTCCCATGTTTCGTACGTATATCGGTGCACAAAAATATACTTAGGTTTTTTTAATTTGATATTAGTCAATCTGAATCAATAGGGCTTGTTCCACCTTCCATGTTTGGTATGCATCTCGATGCAAAAAAATATACTTTTTTAAATTTGAAATTTGTCAATCTAAGTCAATAGGGTTTGAATGGCCGATTAGGCCAAAATGAGGGTAAGGCTAGTTTCGGTAAATATGGCCAAACATGTTAAACCTTTACTTTTGCACCAAAACCTTAATGAACAAATTCGGTAATAACATATAGAGTTTAAAGCTAAACAGAGCTGAATTGTAGGCTCACTTGGTAAAGCCTTAGTTCAATTGCAGAAATGCATATTTAGGATTGACTAAATGTTGCGGGTGTTCTTTCTGTTTGGTTAGAGCAGTACAAACTCAAATTCTGTCACATAATTGAGTTGGGAAAGAATGGCTCGGATTGAGGGGGCTCATTAAATTTCCATTTGTGTTCTGCTCTAACCATACATTCTACTCATTGCCATCCAAGCAATCGATCCATAAAAAAAATGAAAATGTTTATTGGGACAAGCATTTTTGAAATATGGTAAATAATAAATTATTTGCCTGAAATTGTAGATAATGTTTGTTAGGACAAACATTGTACTCATTCCCATCATGTGCAAAATAATTCGTTTTTAAGTTTTTGCCCCCAATAACCAGCTTTGCACAACCCGATAGGAGTGCAAAAGCACAAAAATGTGTCTTTCTTCATGCCACATGAGTTGATATCACACTTGATGTGCCTTCTAGACTACATGACTTATCTGACAAATGATGTAAGGGGTTAGATGTGCAGAGATGAGAAAAACTTAAAGGCAATCTCATGTTAGTGGTAGAGTCGTAATTAACAACCTTTAGGGTTCTCAAATTTTCTCTACATTTAAGGATGAACATGTAACGATTGAAAATTTTCCTTCATGGCCAAACATGTTCAACATTTACCTTTGCACCAAAACCTTATTGAATAAATTTGGTAAAGACATATAGAGTTTAAAGCTAAACGGAGCCAAATTGTAGGCTCACTTGGTAAAGCCTTAGTCCCATAGTAGAAATGCATATTTAGGATCAACTCAACGTTGCGGGTGTTCTTTGTGTTTGGTTAGAACAACACAAACTCAAATTCCGTCACATATCTGAGTTGGGAAAAGAATGGCTCAGATTGAGGGGGATCATCAATTTTCCCTTTGTGTTTTGCTCTAACCATACATTCTACTCATTTCCATCCAAGTAATCGATCCGTGAAAAGAATAAAAATGTTTGGGGCAAACATTTTCCCAAACATTTTGGAAATATGGTAGATAATAAATTACTTGCCTGAAATCGTAGATAATACACTGTACTCATTCCCATCGTGCGCAAAATCATTCTTTTTTAAGTTTTGCCCCACAATAACTAGTTTCGCACAACCCGATAGGAGTGCAAAAGCACAAAAATGTGTCTTTCTTCATGCCACATGAGTTTTCATCGCACTTGACATGCTTTCAAAACTACATGGCTTATCTGACAAATGGTGTAAGGGGCCAGATGTGTAGAGATGAGAAAAACTTAAAGGCAATCTTATGTTAGTGGTAGAGTTGTAATTAACAACCTTTAGGGGGGCATGACGATAATGCCATACAGTTGCGGCTTACCCAGTCGGCTTTGAGATGGAACTATTCCTAAGTAGTTATGGCTCATGAGCCACATCAGTGATGGTAGTACTTATCAACCAACCATTGGGCGTCTTTTACAATAGGCTTAGCTAAAAACCAAAGATGTAAAAAAAAAATGCCCATCCGTCCATCACCTTCTTCTTCATCTCCCTAACCCCATCTTCATCTTCTTATTCTTCATTTATCTCTTTCTATCTTTCTCTCTTCCCCAATCTTTCCCAATCAAATAAACAAGATATAGTCCTTATCTCCAGCAATGGGTGACACTCATAGTTACGATTTATGAGGGTTAAGTTATGCTGGATTTTCAAAACTTAAAGAATAAAATGATTACCCCATGTGGGTTTGACCCCTTGACATTTTACTCATTTTCATAGAACTCATTTTCATAAACCCCTTTTAATTATGAAAGCCATGTGACTCTATAACTCAAATAATAGACTAAAAATATTATTAGGTTACATCATACTTTCTATATATAGGAGAGAGATAGTAAACTACTTCTGTGAATAACCAATGCAGGACTAAAATAACATAAAATAGTTTTGCTAATAATGATATGTATGTACATGTGGTTAAAAGTGAGTGTATATGTACGTGAGTGCGTAGGAGGGCTTTTATACCCTTAAAATACTCAGACCTCTCTCGGGCTGTCCGGTGGGCCAGGTCGGATCGGGTATGGTTTAGGCAATTAGCTTTGGAAGCCCTGGGGCCCTTTGAGCTATGCTTATCCATTCATTTCTTTGGGCTTAGGTTTAACTTTGACTTGGCTTGGTCTTGTACATGTTCTCTTCCCAACAGCTAGTATGGAATTATTTCAAAGGAACACGTAATCATAACTGAATTAGAAGCTTATGCACATTAGAGTAAAGTTAAGAGAGCGTTGTATATAAAACTCTATAAAAGCCTCTTTCATATTCACTCAAAAACACTCAGAACAAGAATTGCTCATCTCCCTTCTTTCTCCCTGTCATTCTGAGCTCTATCTATCTCATTTTATAAATCAGTTTCGTTGGTGCATACTTCACTTGTACGTAGTCTTCTGGTACTAAGACTACTATATCTATTACTACTCATTGTATCCTGGGAAGAGATTAGACTGTGAATACCTGTACTTGGGGGTAGGTCGAAATACTTTTTAAAGAAAGTGTGATCCACATCTCGAGCACTTTCCTTTACTGTTGCTTATATCGGTTATGTTGCTGCTGTATCTTCCAATATCAGAACACTTCCTGCAACTTCAACTACTGTTCCTATTGTGAAACTTGGTTACTCCTCTACAGTTTTTCAACTTGTTGCAACTCAGAGTTACAGTTTCAACTTGGGGAAAGCTATATCCACTACCAAAAAATGGGCTTTTAGTGACAGAAAATCTTACCATTTAACAATAACAATACTCTGTCACTAGTTAACGATGTTACTCTAACGTCGCAAAACATAAAACCAGTGTCTCTAATTCCTATATTTATTTTCATTTTTAATTAATATTTTCTAACAAAACAAGGACATACCGAATGCGTTGTAAATTGTATGTTGGTTTAGATTATTATTGGATGGAAGCCCGCCGTGTTTGGTTATACTGCACTAATTCAAAAGACCAAATTGTGATTTTTTTATAGCCCTCTGTCTCTTTTCACGATCTCATTCTTTCTCACGTCTCCTACTAATCCTCTATCTAATCAGCTAGAATAAAATCACGATCTCCTTCCCGCCTTAGTTTGACGCTAAAAGTCCATTGAATCTCTCTATTTCTTTCTCACAGTTTTTTTTTATACTTTAAAATTGGTGGCAAAATTCCTTCTCTCTCACCCTGCAAGCTCTCCTTATCTCTCAGCCTATAACTTCTCCTTCTCTCTTTATTTATGTTTTCTTAGGTTTCCAATTTCTCAAATTTAGCTTCACCATTAGATTTTGTTTGGGTGCTTAAAGACGGGGAGACCGGAGAGGGAAAAAGAGAGATTCCTTGGAGGACTGAAGATGACCACAAGTAAGTGATTTTGTTAAAAAAAATTGATTCCTTTCCTTGTTGGTTCCATGGTCATTAAGATAATCTAGTTTCATAATTGTATAGTTTAATTACTTTCTTAGCATTAATAGTTAAGTAATGTATCTGGTTTTCTAAATGATTATATGTCACCCTGAATTATTAATGGTGAAAATGATGTTATTCGGACCAATCTCAGTATTTTCGTGTTTAATGAAATTTTAATTGTTGTATTTATTTGTTTTGATGTTTACGGTGAGGTGGCATATAAGTATATGTGGTATTTGAAATCGTTGAACATGGGTACATACATAACATTGAAGATTTTTTTATGGCCGTAGACTGCACTAAAACAGTTTTTTTTTCATAGTTTAAACTCTTACCTTGCAAATTACAAGGCTTGTTTTAAGATTTACTTCATCTTCCGTGTTTAATTTTGTTCTTGTAAAATGTAATTTCTATTAATTTCTCTGCTATGTCAGCCCTCGGGTTCTATATAGATTAATGGACGCTCGAAGCACGCACGAGAGTGATACGACGGCTACTGGGGAAGAAGGTAATTTAATTTTAAGTTATTAGAAGTTTTTTATGTTCACTATATACAATTAAAATAATTTTTATAGGAAAGAAAAGTATTATTCTTAATTTAGAAGACTCGATGTAATCTCCTCCAGTTGTGGGTAGAAAAAGGGGTCATTCTCGCGGTCCAGCTATATTGCCCAATGGCAGAAAAAATTCGTAGGCACAAATTATTTGGGCTAGCCAAAAAAGTGAGATCAATATCATCATGATTTGATTACAACTCTTGGCATTCAAACTTGTACACTCATCTCAATCGTCTACACTAACATTAAGGCTGTGCCACGTGATAACATAAAAAATATAATGAAACTTTTGAAGGTAAAATCTAATTTATTTATTAATACTACGTATTGAATGAATTTTGATGCTTTATTACATACTTTACTCTGATTGTGTGTGTTTTTTTTAAATCTTTTCAGGGGGGTTTTGATATGCCGAATATCTCTTGTAAGTTCTTAAGAGATAGGATCGTTATAGTTTGGAAGAATTTTAAGACTGATTTGTATACAAAGTATGTGAAGGGTAAAAATCCTGTAATGGTAAAAGTTGGTGTCGTCCCCGAGTTTTTTAATATTGACGATTGGCATAAGTTTATAGATTATTGCAATTTTGTTATGCAATTGCCTAATTCCGTAAGCTCAAGATGGCTCTGAATTAGCTCTTACACCAATGTTACTATGACAAAAGCTAATATAAAGCAAGAAATGGCACCGTTGATTTAATGTAGAAAACCTCTGAATAGGTAAAAAACCACGACCTCGGGTTGAGGGTTTTAGTAATGGTAACTTTTATTGCTTGAGGCTGATATCTTATTAGAAGTGATCTCTCAAACTAGAAATACTTAATCTTATAAATAAAAAATTTGGTGTTTTAAGAATCTAGAAAATGTGGTTTTCTTGGTGATTTATCGTACATTTTTCTAGTCCTTTCCTCTTTTGGAACTTTTTTCTTATATAGGCCTTATCCGCAGTTCGTTATCGTGCTAAAGGACATTCTTCGAACAATTTGGGAAGTGATGGTTGACTGAATAACATTTGAGTTCGTGAAAGACATGTGTCTTTGACTTGTTGATGTATTTCTGTTTGTGCTCAATCCTCGTTCTTTATCAGTTCGTGGGCTAGGAGACACTGGTGAATGTTCATGTCACGTGTAAGATACACGAGTCTGATATGGAGGTAGTTCAAATTGGAAGTAGTTTGAATTGGGTTAGATCGAGGCATATGACCCTACAGTCGCCCCCTCGCAACTGAAGTCACGAGTGGCTTTGGTTGAGAAAGAAGTACTTGAAAGACTTGTTATCTATAAAGTGTTGTAGCCTACTCGCAACCTCCTACCCCAGTCGAACACTCGAAGGCTGTACAAAGCCTACTTACAAACCTTGAAGCCCATTCAATCCATAAACAATCTTTCCAAGAATACACGAAGATGATGCTTCAAAGACGAAGCCTCGACTCTAAACAAACCTCGAAGGTGAACTTCATATCGGCATCAAAGGCTTCGAAGACGAAGCATCGACTCCAGATCATATCAAAAATACTTCGCAGATGTATCAGATAGCCAGCTCACTAGATAAGAGCAATGCTGTTGTTGGTCCTTGCAGCTGCAGTGATAGAACCAACAACAACTACAGTGTTAGAGCACAGTTCAAAACATGACATTTTCGGCGTCAATACCAACTCCAGGATACCCGACCGATAACCGGAGGGTATACTTGTACTATGACCTACATTGATGACTCAGCCCATCCTATGTGCTATAAATAGGGGGAAAGGGAATCAAGGAAGGGTTACAAAATTTCTCCCTTGAACCCTTGTAGTTTACCTTCGACCTACTTGTAAAACACACAGAACTCGAACCTTCGACTACTCGACAGTAATATACAATCTTTTAAAAATCCTCATCAGAGGTTGTGGAGAGATCCATTCTAGGCCTCCACGAAAGTATATTGTCAATAGGTTATTCATACTATATATTATATACTTGATAAACTCGTGGTGTAAGAGCCAACTTCTCCTCCGTACGAGGTTAGGCCCCTACATTTGGCGCCGTATGTACTTGCCCACCCTATAAATCTCCCTTGTCCAACTCCTACAGATCATTCTCAATGGCCCCTACCCTCCATTCTACTTCCACCCATGCCGGAAAATCCGTTGATGGAGTGACCGCCAAGCTCGCCCTACTTTCCCTATAATTCGCTCAAGCTGAGGAGCGACACCAAGCACAACTGCACCAGGAATGCGAAAAGCACCGATAAGAGTTTGAAACCGAACGGCATCGCCATTTGGATGATGCCGACAGACAAAATCACGCCATCGATGATTTGCGCAACACGGTCCGAGAGATGCAACGACTACGGCCTCTAGATGCTCCTCTACCATCTCGAGCACCAGCCCCATTGTACATGCCTGCCCGCGCTTGACTGGGGCCTCTACCATATCCAGAAGAACCCCCGGTCCATATTGGTGCCGAGGGTACTCCCCTACTATTCCCCCCACTGTCTCCATCAATCTTGGCATCCACCCCACTAAGGATTTCTCTGACTCCACCCTTCGCTCCTCCGGACACCCAAAACGCCGCCCTGCCCGAGAGAGTTTTGGGGAGTGCAACGCCTAACACATACCGAACACTCAGCCTCATTATCCTCGAACCCCTCGATCCCCCTTTATCCTGCCTACTGTACACAACAAGATTTTGACTACAAAATCCAACCCATCATCCGCATTAGCATAAGCCCAAATCCAAGCTCATGGAGTCGGTTGAATAACCCCCTATATCCAAAGCTCCTCGCTATCGAAGTCCCTCCTAATTTTTAAGCCCCAAAAGTTAGTAAATGCCACAACACCGATCCCCAATCCCACATCCTCGAATTCCAAAATGCCCTAAGCCTTTACTCTACAGCTGACCACATGATGTGTCACCTTTATCCTACAAGCCTCACAGATAGCCCTCTTCGATGGTACCATAACCTTCCCAGTGGCTCTATTCGAAGTTTTGAGCAACTATCCCATCTTTTCATCGCCCAATTTTCTTTCAACAAAGAGAAAGAGGACAGAGTCGATGCCGTCTTTAATTTTAGAAAATCCCCCAGTAAAACACTTGAGGCCTTCACAAAGAGGTTTCTCGATGAGTTGCGCAAAGTCGAAAACCTCGACAGCGCGAATGCCGTACTCACGTACTCGAGCGCCTTGCCAGATAACAACCATTTTAAAGAGTACCTAGTCTTCCACAAACCTTAAACCCTCGAGGAGAAGCTATCAAAGGTCAATGAATATATCAACCTTGAACGCCTCCAGGAATCACATAAGCAGAGGAAACCTTCGACCACCAACCCAAATAAACCTCGATAAGGCCCTTCTTATACTCCTAGGCCCCTGATCGTTCCTGTCTCACAGGAGACTGAGATCCACAAATGCCTTTACTTTGATAATACCGCAGAAGGTCATAAGAAATAGCCAAAGCTAGTCCTACCTAGACTCAATTCCCCCATCAATACCCTTCTACCACAAATACAGGTAGACCCCATATGGCGTATCCCTTTCCCCGTCGAGGTTAAACCAGGCGAACCTTACTGCGCCAACCACAAGTGTAACTGTCACCACACCAATAATTACTTTGCTTTGCAGCTCACTCTCGAAAAAATACTCAAGACGGGTGGTCTACATCAGTATGTTGTCGACCTTCCCAGCCACCTCTACGGGTTGTACCTCAAACCTCAATCCGCCCCTTCGGCAGACCCTGCCGAGATCCACATCTACCAACTTTATTTTATTTAAGTAAATAATATTCATAGCGGCCGTTCCAAGAGCAAGCGCAAGCGTGCCAAAGAATGCTACAAACTTACTTACATGGAGAAGTTGCCCGCCCTCCTGCAAGAATCAAGCCTTTGCCCTTTACCCGAAGGCATCTCTTTCATCGACTGTAATACATCGCATGTTCGTTTTCCCTATTCTGACCCTTTAGTCATCATGATTAAGGTCGAACACCTCGTCCTCCATACTATGCTTATCGATACAGAAAGTATAGCAGATGTACTCTTCCTGCAGACCGTCCAAGCCATTAATAAAATAGACCTCATCACTACCGCCAATGTCAAACTAAAAGGTTTTAATGGGGCCACAGAAGTTGTCGTTGATCGAATTAGCCTCCCAGTCACCACCGGCCCTATCACACTTCAAACCAGCTTTCTTGTCATCGATAAGAAGTTTGAATACCTTGGTATCCTAGGGCGCGACTGGCTCCATTCCATGCTTACCATCCCTTCGACCAATCATCAGACCCTTCATTTCACTACCCCCTATGGTACTTGGAATTTAAAAGGCTCTCAACGCCTCACCCGTTCATGTGAGTATCCTGAGATCAATCAGACTTAGAAACTCATCAGACTCCCATAGAAATCACTGCCTACTTCTTTCTCCATACCATCAATAATCTCTATCTTACCCATCGAACTCACTATTTATATCAAACTCGGCAGGCCTGGTCGAGGTACATTCATTAGAACTTTTCTAGAAGAGGCAAAATACCTCGAACTTATAGACTTCCTTCGAGCAAATAAAGATGCTAGGTGTCGACCCCAGTTTAGCATGTCACTGCCTCGACCTCATCCCCACTTTACAGTGGTAAAATAGAAGAAGCATACTTTGGCACCACGTCTTCGTGAAGCAGTAAACCTCGAAGTCGACAAGCTCATAGCCACGGGTTTTATCAGAGAGGTCAAGTATGCTAATTGGATATTAAACATTGTTGCAATTCCCAAAAAGAATGGCAAGATCAGAAACTGCATCAACTTTACAGACCTCAACAAGCACACACCGAAGGACAGTTTCCCCTTCCTGATCATTTCAGTACTCTTCGATTCAACTGCAGGACACGAGCGCCATTCAATGATGGACGCAGCTTTAGGTTACAATCAGGTACCCCTCCTCCCTGAGGATCGGCTTAAAACTTCTTTTATCACTAAACAAGGCCTTTACTATTTTAATGTCATGCCCTTCGACCTTAAAAATGCCGGTTCCACCTACCAATGCCTCGTAATAACCATGTTTAAACCCTTGCTTGGCAAGTCGGCCGAAGTTTACATCGATGACATGCTATGCAAGGGCCTCAAAAAATAGACCCACATCTAGAACTTAACAAAAGTCTTTTTGATACTTCGAACATACAATATGAAACTTAACCCAGACAAATGCCATTTTAGTATTTCTCGTATGGCAAATCTTTAGGCCATCTTATCAGCAAATGAGGTATTGAGATCAACCCTACCCATATCCGAGCCCTTATCGACATGCCTTCACCCCGAACCAAAAAGATATCCAAAAAGTGGCTAGTAAAATAGCGGCCCTCAAGCGTTTCATTTCCAAATCCACAGACAATTGTGCTTGGCTCGTTTCTCTCTTACGCGACCAAGGCATCCACAAAGCAAAAAAGAAAATCAACCCTGAGATTAACTGGACACCCGACTGTGAACAGGCCTTCCTCGAACTCAAAACATACCTTGGTCGACCACCCATTATCGGTACCCCTATCGAGGCAAAACACTCTCCTTATACCTCACGGTCACCGATACCTCTATCAGTTAAGTCTTCATTCGACTCGAATCAAACATCGAGAAACCTGTATATTTTATCAGTAAAACCCTGACACCTGCAGAAATTCGATATACGAAAATTGAGCGTTTGCTTCTCACCCTCGTCTATTCGACCTGCAAACTCAAACCATATTTTCAAGCTCACCCCATCCGTGTTATAACAAGTTATCCCTTTTGATAGGTACTCAGCAAGAAAGAAAAATCAAGACGAGTACAATAGTGGTCTGCTTATCTTGGTGAACATGACATCATATTTGAGAAGTAGATATCCCAGAAAGGCTAAGCAGTCACCGATTTTCTCGCTGACTTCCCGGTCGAAGATATAGACTGAAAGGAACATGAAGATGACCTACCAGAGGACCAGCCAGAACCTACAGACCTATGGAACCCTAACACAGGCTAATGATTTTTCATCGATGGATCTGCCGGACTTAATGGTTCAGGGATCGGTATCATCCTTGTTACACCTACCAATGATTGAATTGAAAAGGTAGTCAAGTTAAACATCGAATGCTCCAACATTGAGGCTGAGTATGAAGCTTTGATCTATGGCCTTGACCTCACACTCGACCTCGGCATCCCCAAACTTGTAGCTTTCACAGATTCCCAACTCATTCAAAGATAGTACTCCGGTGAAAATCAAGCCAACGGTCGCATGGACAAATATTTTGTCCTCATCCGCCAGTGCATGGACCATTTCCCTGAAAAATCTTCTATCACCCACTATCCTTGAGGTGAAAATAGACACAGAGATCCCATTGCCTACATAGTAGCTATGTTAGGCCAATCCGAGTTCCGAACCCTCCATATCAAAGTACTCAAACGCCCAAGTATCGACTAGATGGAAGTTAATGCCATCAATACAAGGGGCGAGAGTCTTGATACAAACGACTGGCGAACACCATTCCCTAATTACTTCAACAATGTTATCCTCCCGGATGATCCCAAAGCCAAACAGTCATTATTAGAGAACTATCGCAGATACACCATCCTCAAACGCGAGTAATATCACAAATCCCCAAATGACGTCCTCCTTCGGTGCATCTCTCAAAATGAAGCCTCTACAATCCTATCCGATCTCCATAAAGGAACTTGCGGTGCTCATACTGCCGATAGATTTATGGCCCTTCGAGCCGTCTCTCAAGGTTTATTCTGGCCCAACATGAAAAAGCAAGCTGAAGGGTATACCAAACATTGTGAAAAATGCCAACGCCATGCCCATGATTTCCATAGCCCTTCACAAGACCTCCATTTCAGTCAAGTCTCTTGGCCATTCAAACACTCGGCCATCGATCTCATTGGTCCTTTTACCAAAGTTTTGGGCAGCCGAGAGAATATCCTTGTTACACAGATTATTTTACCAAATGGGTCAAAGCCGTACCTTTAAGTCGAACTAGAGAAGAAGTCTTCAAATTCCTATGGGAAAGCATCATTATACGCTTCAGATTCCCTCATATGATTCGATGCGATAATGGTCCACAGTTTGTTGGCAACAAAGTCAGAAATTTCCTCAAGAACTAAAACATTATACTCTCCCCCTCAACACCTTACTACCCCCAAGGAAATGGTCAAGTCGAAGCGATCAATAAAACAATAGACTACGGTCTCAAGAAACGTGTCGACACAAAGAAAGGACGATAGGTTCAGGAATTACAGAATGTCTTATGGGCCTATCGAACAACACCAAGAAATACTGCAGGCTATACCCCTTTCCTTTTAGCCTATAGTACTGAAGCAGTTCTCCCTACTCAATTCGAAGTGCCCACACGCGACCCCAACCTCTCGGACGAAGACAATAAGTTTGAACTTGGATGCAACATGTTATGGATCGACAAAACTAGAGATTGAGCCATCGCCAACCTCGACAATTACCATCAATCACTGCAGAAGTCATACAACAAGAGAGTTCGACCTCGAAGTTTCAACATCAGAGATCATGTACATTGACGGGTTACACAATCCTCGAAGCCTCAGAATTCCAACAAGCTAGCCGAGTCTGGGGAAGGACCTTATGTCATATATGATAAACCTGACAAGGGTTCGTATTACCTCATGATAGAGGACGAAGAGCCTCTACCAAATCCATGGAATATAATGTAGCTAGTCTCATACAATCGGCTACGGCCTCAACCTTGTTCACCTGATGTAAACACAAACTAATCAATAAACAGTTTTTTCCCTCTGAACTTCGTCTCCTATTTTCCATTGAATTTTTTGGTTAAGCCTAAGTATCGCGTAGACCCTTCGACCCTACTGATACTTTGGGGCGACATTGAAATTTTTCAAACTCCTAATTTCGAGTAAACTTGAGGGGCAAGGATGGTCGATTGACCGGACCCTCAGAAATGCATTGGGGGCGATCACGTTCTACTTCTATTAGGCTCAGACCTTCGAAGTCTAGTGAATTTCCTGGTTTACTCTAAGTATCTTGTCAACCCTTGACCCGACTGATACTTGGGGGCGACCTTGAAAATTTTCAAGTCTCCAATATTCGAGCAAACTCGAGGGGCACGAATGGTCGTGAGACCGGACCCTCGGGAATACATTGAGGATGAACACGTTCTACTTCGATTAGGCTCAGGCCTTCGAAGTCCAGTGAATTTCCTGGTTTACTCTAAGTATCATGTCAACCCTCGACCCGACTGATACTTGGGGGCAGCCTTGAAAAATTTTAAGTCCCCAATATTCGAGCAAACTCGAGGGGCACGAATGGTCGAGAGACCGGACCCTCGGGAGTGTATTGGGGGAGAACACGTTCTACTTCGAATAGGCTCAGGCCTTCAAAGTTTAGTAAATTTCCTGGTTTACTCAAAGTATCATGTCAACCTTCAACCCGACTGATACTTGGGGGCGACCTTGAAAATTTTCAAGTCTCCGATATTCGAGTAAACTTGAGGGGAACGAATGGTCAAGAGACCGGACCTTCAAGAATGCATTGGGGGTGACCACATTCTACTTAAATCTAGATCTGATGTTCGAAGTCCAGTTAATTCCTCGTACTCTCGGGATACCATCTCGAAGCTCTTCAAGGTTTGATCACTTTACAATCATTCTACACTTACATCATATGCAAGGACAAGCATATAGAAATTTTAACAAGACGTTTCAGTATAGTATAAATTAGGGAATCCGGTTTAACAAAAATCAATTCAAATCAAGTTCAGAGCATACATCAGGAATCTAGAAGAGCAATTTAGTATAAATAAAGTTAACACAAACTAGTTTCAGTACAGTCTACATCAGCAATTCAAAGCATTCTCAAGTTCAAAGATCAAGTGCAAATCAAGCTCAACATTGTTCACATATTACAAGTCTACAAAAAATTTAGAAAAAATACACTGGAACGCCCAGTTCAATACCTCATATCGGAGTGGCTATACAATCTCCACCCACAGGCTCCTCGCCAACACGTCCAGAACCCCCAGCCGAAGGATTCGACCCAACATCATCCACGACCACATCCGCCGCATTCCCAGCATCAGTTTCTTCAATCGCTAGAGTCTCCAAGACACCTCTCAAACCCGTAGTAGCAACATCTCCTTCTACCCCATCGGCCTGGGCAACATCATCAGCAATAGGATCTTGGATAGTGGGGAAACGTTACAAAGTTTTAGGATCATACCCCAAATCCTCTATGAACTCCATCAGCCTGACATTATCAGCACATAAATCATCATACTGCCCTTGGAAGATTTTCTTATATTCCACAATAACCCTATCCTTCTCAGTCACTTTCACCTCCAACACCCACCTATGATTGTAACGCCGAGCTTCAAGTCTCCTATCACAATCATCCTTGATAGTCTCTAAATCTTGCCTCAAAATGCCAATTTCTAAAACCAGCAATGCTTCGGAACCTCGAGCAAGATCCAGATTGTCAACAACCTCTTTTAACTTCCTTATTGCCACCATTTACGCCTTGTTAAAAGCATGTGCCCAAGAATCTATCTGCTAGAATAATTGAGCCATCAGTATCTCTAAAAGTATGGCGCACTTAAGAAAATTTCAGAATTTCACAAAAAATATTAACAGCTACCTGATACATACACTTCTTCATCCACCTCAAAGCCTCATCCGGATCAGTACCACAATGTTCCGCCATCGAAGCAGCCTTAGCTCGAGCCTGCTCCTCCCATTTGGACGTGGTCATTTCTTCGTCCATATCCTCCTTATCATCTTCCCCCATTGCCCTGCTCCTTTTGCGGTGGGTTACCTTCGGTTGCTATGCCCTCAGTAACTCGGGAAAGACCTTGCCCTTCCCTTTCTTAGCCTGTGCTGATGCCTGTTTTGGCCTCTGTCTTAAAGTATCACAAGCTACTTCAGGTACTGTGGCTGCTGGCTTTGGCGCCTGTTGCCCCTTCGGAACATACTTACCTTCCTTGTCAATCTCTCTTTCTCCATGCCTTCGACCACTTTCGAAGCACCTTCGCCTCCCTTCTTCTTCTTCTTTGATGGCTTCAGCGTAACGGGTACGTTTTGAAGCAGGGAATCAGTCCTTTTCTGCCTATTCCTCTTGATACCAAGCTTCTTGAACATAAATTTTACCCACTCCTCATCCGAGTCGATTAAGGCATCAATATAATCCCTCAGATTTGCCCAAGTTCGGACGGTAGGACCTGTAAGACCAGCAGAGACGCGTTTACCAGCTTATTCGATCAGTACATCAAAAGAAATCTTTGACAGACAACTTACTTGGATTACAGACTTTATGTTGTAACCTATAAGGGTCCTCCCTTTCGTCATTCTCATAACTACCCTGTACTACAACTAAGTCTTTACTCCACCCTCGACTCGTCGAGCACAGATCAAACAGCCAGGGCTTATCTGTATGACACTGGATGTGGTAGGTGCCCAATTTCTTGTTTGCCTTCCTCGAGTAGAATGATACAACATCATACCATTCGATTAAACTCCTTGCCTCACTCCCCAATTTTACATTCATGCCCTCGATTACCTTTATCATTTCGTAAAAGTTCCCATTCATCTAAACAGGGGTAAATTCCTAAAAGTTTAGCACCTCCTTCACTAGCCTTGGAGAGGTAGTTGCATCCCTAGCCAGTTTTGGCCACTCTATGCCATAATACCTTCTCGAGGTTTCCACTAGAAGGTAAACCCTGATCCTATTGCATTTAACACCACTCCTACCTTTAATACACCCAATTTTGCAGCAAATTGATCTAGTCTCAGCTTCTCGCTAGCCGAGATAGAACCTGCAACCTCTTCCAACTAAGTCGACTCCTCACTATTATCACTCTAATCCCCTTCTTCCCTTCCATCACCCAAAAGCTCGATACTACCTTCGCCTCTTTTTCTCTCTCCTCCCTCTATTTCTTCCTCATTACTCTCCTCGGTCACTACCATTTTACGACGTCTGCTACTTGAAGCCCCACCTGCTGGCACTACCATAACTAAAGGGGCATCGATTGCAACATCTAACACCTCTACGTCGCTGCCCTCACCCATAGGAGTATGAACAGACATACTCACCTCATCCTCTTCGATCTCTTCACCTATCAGCCTCATTCTCGAAGGTTAACGGGTACGCATCTTATCCTACAGAAGAAGAGGCATGTAATTAGATCGATACATTCGACTATTACATGTCAATAACTCATTTTCATCTACCCTTTCCAACTGATATAAACACAGCCGAAAGCTCGACCCCAATCCCAGTCCCACCATCAATACCCTCAGAATCCCAAATGGGCTAGACCCCAGACACATGGTTTCCCCCTGTCCTTGATCATATCACCGCAACTACAAACCTAGAAGATACTACATACAGATACAGAAGACAAAGCCAAACAAAAATAGGCAAAATTCAATCGACATATCTAAGTGAACGAAAGTACTCTTGAAACAGCAAGTCAGCCGGTCCCTCAGCAGCAACCTGGTAACTTCACAAAATAATGGTGTACGTTCTCCTCTTCTAACTCTTTGGTTTTTGAAAATGGGTTACCGAGAATAGTGACTGTGCGCTCATACCTATTTATACCGCCTCAAAATTGCAAAAAACTGCCTCGATTCCCCTAACTACTATAATTACCACTGCCTCACTTCCCCTGCTTTTTAGCTGAGATGTGTTTTGTCCATTTTACCCCCTTTTACCACACGTGCGTATCCCACGTTCACATTTACATAATATTACATTTAAAAACCAAGTCGAACCTTCTGATCCCTACTCGAAGCTGTCAAATCAGATCCTTACATCAAATTAACCATTTTCCATAAATTAAGGAAACATCATGATGACCTGCATGACACTCTGCCCCATGAACAGTACCATTCTGACAGGCCAGCTATTTGGCTGTCAATTCATCTAGCCAAAGCCAGCAGACCTTCGACATTTCTTCTTCTCGTACACGAGTAATCGTTTATATCGTGTCTCGAACACTCCTCCGAAAACAACCTGATATTCAATTTATAAATATGCCAATCATTCAATTGCTTTCATCTTCGACATTTGGCAAGATGCTTTTTGCGCCTAAATTACCTTTAAGTACTATATTTATCATACTTATAAAAAGTTTTGAATTTTACTTCGACAGATATCTTACAACCTTCCAATTACATTCGGGCAGACGCCTTTTCACAAAACACTTAACAAAATAGTCAAGATCAACAGAAAAATACAAACACACTTACATACAATCCTATACAAATACTTTTACCACGTTAAAGAAGTCCCTATTTATTGACAGGACACTTTTTCTTGCCCCCAGCCTCAGCATCTTCCCTCCCTGTCTACCACCTCCTCGGCCAAATCTTCCAAGAGAGCTAACCGGTCGCTGGGGGATGGGGCCTATCATTTGTAGCACCCCCCCCCCCCCCCCCCACACACACACACACCAGTATGCATAGGGCATCCCACTAATGGGTTCCCCTGGCTCCACTTCAAACAATTATGGCATTTCCCTATCCAGGCCTCGATCACCAAAAAACCTTTATATCAACTCCAGGGTCTTCACCCACATACGATGGACCCTTGTCACCACCCGGTTCTGGTTCTTGGTATTAGGAGTGTTTTCGTTGCTTTGGGATAAAGACATAGACGCTGTGCTTAGAGAAGAAGGAAAAGATGTGTGAAGTTCTCCCAAAAACACCCTCTATATACTGGAAAACAGGTACATTAAACCCCTCCTTAATCAGAACCGCATTAATAACAGTCTTCCAATGTTTTCCTCAAAAACTCAACAGTCAAACCTTTCCAAATTCCTAGAGTCAACCGTTTCATCAGCATACGCACCCAATACCTATTTTTAAGATTTTACAGTCAACACATCCCCAGCCTCGAGCCATCGGCCCCATTTATACATCGTCTCACACCTTTTGCATTGAATTTCGACAATACATATTCAATTATTCCGTTAAGGCCAAATATTGACCAACGCCTTCGACCATCTTATTATACTTCGAAGTTAATTTTCCCCCGAAGGTAACCGTTTATGCATGTTAACATTCGAAGAGATATATTCGATACCACGCCTACAAATCAATTCGCCTACCATGTCTACCAGATACAAAAACACATAATTGCAGTAAAGTGCTATTCTCATTCCATTTCACAGATTACAACAAGAGTCTAGTCATGCAAAAATCTGCAGACATACATTAAAACAACAAAGCACCAGAAACCTTCAAATACAGTCCTACAAAAAAAACCATCACCACCACCTCGCCACCACTTTAAGAAGAACCCGCCCTATTTTCAGACGGGTCAGATCCTCCTGCAAAACCCTGCTCCATCACCAGACGATCTTCGCCTGCACGAGACGCTTGGCCAAACCTGGCAAGAAGAGATAAAGCTCCTCCGGTGCAAAAAAAATCCCTTACAACATTCCCTACAGGTACGCATAGGAGTGCCCATAGATTGGCTCCCCAGGTTCTACCTCCACCAGGTCCGGTATATCCCAGTCCAATTCTTTGTCACCGAAGAACTTCAACTTCAACTCAATAGTTTTTGCCCTATACGACGATCCCTAGCAATCCCCATTCTTTTCTGATAACGAGTATTCGGAGTAGTATCCATAGACTTTTCAAAGAAAATAGAAGAAGAGAATGAAGATAAAGAGTGTATAGTGTTTACCCCCTCTTAACCCATATTTATACCCGGATTAACCTCCTTTATTACTCCAAAATCGCCACGACTTCTTAACTACCTTCCTTTATTACCTTCCTCGGAATTCTAATAAGTCACAGTCAACCTTCCAACTTCTAATAACCAATAGTCTATCTCAACAAATGCCTCTACACCTATTTTTGAGGCCCCTGCTTAGAGGGGGTGAATGCAGTAGCCTACTCACAGCCTTCTACCCCAGTCAAATACTTGAAGGCTACATCAAGGCCTACACACAAACCTCAAAACCCATTTAATTCATAAACGAGCTTTCCAAGAATACACGAAGACGATGCTTTGTAGACGAAGCCTCAATTCTGAACAAACTCCACATCAGCATCAAAGGCTTCGAAGATGAAGCCTCGACTCCACATCAGCATCAGAAACACTTTGCAGACATGTCAGATGGTCAGCGCACCAGACAAGAATGGCGCTGTTGTTGGTCCTTGCAACTACAAAAACAGAATGAACAATAGCTACAGTGTCAGAACACAGTTCCGGAACCAAGATTTCTGATGTCAACACCAACTCTGGGATACCCGACCGATACCCGGAGGGTATACTTGTAATGTGACCTACCTTGATGACTCAGCTCTTCCTATGTTCTATAAATAGGAGGGAAGGGGAATCAAGGAAGGGCTACAAAATCTCTCCCTTGAACCCTTGCAGTTTACCTTTGACCTACCTGTAAAACGCACAAAACTCGAACCTTTGAGTACTCTACAGTAATATATAACCTCTTAAAATCCTCATCAGAGGCCGTGGAGAGACCTGTTCTAGGCCTCCACGTAAGTATATTGTCAATAGGTTATTCATACTATAGATTATATGCTTGAATCCTTTGATAGACAATAAACTCATGGTGTAAGAGCCAACTTCCCCTGTGCACGAGGTTAGGCCCCTACATAAAGTACCTGAAAGACTTGTTATCTTTAAAGTACCTATAATTTATATTCGTGCTAAATAAAAAATATGTTTATTGAACTCATGGGTTTGCTGTCGTCAAAAAATAGAATATAAATACGAATTGTGGGGGATTTTAAGTAATATAAAAAGCTGCATGAATAGGAAAAAATGAGTGTAGATATGAGGAGGACGTAAAAGGTGGTGTGGACTCGATCTGAGAGAATTTGCTATGCCATTGAGGGACGTTTGGAAGTTAAGATAGCTGAAGTGCGGGAGCGGATATTTGGCTTGCTAGATTTTGATGCTGACTTGCCAATGTCTGAGTATCAGTTTGAAGGTTTAGATTGGATGGGTAGGGAACTTGAGTTAGGACATCGCTTCTACCAGAAGCTATTCTGAAAAGTGATTACGGAGCCTTTAGCTTGAAAAGAGGCTGTGAGATTAATTGTTGAAGAAGAGATTGAGTTGGAAGATGTAAAGATTACTAGAGGCGAACTTATCAGGTTTGGCACCCCAAGACATCTGGGATGTTTCAGGTATAATTATATGTGATGAAGTAAATTGTATGAGGTCAAATAACTGCCACTGAAATATAATTAGAATGAATTTTGAATTAGTCCCATTTTGTTACAAATGTTGTTGTGTCTATTTTGAATAAAGAATTTAAATTTTGAAATGTTAGAGCTTTGGAAATGACGTCTGCACTTCTTTAAATAGCAGAAGCCATAATAGGAAAAACAGGTAGCTTTATTTTTTATCTTTTGTGTTATTACAGGGAAAGTTTGATTGCGCGTAAATGTTGAGTCATCATGAGTGTGGGGAGGTCAAAAGAAGATTTGGGTAATAGAGATGAGAATATAAAAAAATATAGGGCATGGGGCAAGGATGGGGAGGTCAAAGGAAGATTTGGGTAATAGAGATGAGAATATAAAAAAATATAGGGAATGGGGCAATGATGGGGAGGTCAAAGGAAGATTTGGGTAATAGAGATGAGAATATAAAAATATATAGGGCATGGGGCAATGATGGGGAGGTCAAAGGAAGATTTGGGTAATAGAGATGAGAATATAAAAAAATATAGGGTATGGGGCAATGATGGGAAGGTATTTTCACCGAAAAGGTACAAAATGTATAATATTAATTTTGGAAGGGGCTCCTCAATTCTAAAATCGGGGGCGGCTCGTGCGTGGCCCAATAATTGCCGGCAGTTAAATTGAGAAAGACTATAAATAATGCTTCATCTTTTCATTAAAATGTTTATCCAACTTCTAAAAAATTGAAGAACAGAGAGAGATGAAAAAGAAAAGGTCAGAGGGCCTAAGTCACAAAGGTGGTTGTATAGCAGTGTTATGAAGAAAAGATTTACTGCTGCTTCAGATTCGTTTTTAAACGCTGAAGGTCAGTAGATGTTTTTGTTATATCATTGATGTGTGCTTTTGAAAGATTTTGTGGTTTTTCAAATTTCAAAAAAATTACTATTTATAGTAATTTGTAAAAATTTGCTTGATATATGTGTAAAATAAATTCGAATGATATATGTATAATGTATGCGTATAAGATAATGATTGAATGCCTGAACCTGATGTAGGTCAAGCATGAGGATTATTTGTGTAAAGTCATACCTCATCAGTATCATAATTGATATGGAGACTTCATCACTTGTTATGGGGGCCTCGACCTCAGGTTGTTCCGCTGAGTCTGAAATTGTAGAGTCTGATAGGGAGAATAAAGTACGAGTATTTTAATTTCCAAATTTCCCTGGAAAATTGATATCATACCCTCCGAACTCCGATTTGTATAGAGAGTTTTGTAAATCCAAGGCTCTTATAGGTGGAAGATGGTTGAATTTTGTAGAACATGCCGGTAGGTAGTTTAAAAAATGTATAGTAGGATCTGGGGAGGAATATTTCTTTCAATCGGCAGATTTAGAGAAGGAGAAATTAGACAGGGGAATAGATGAGTCGATCTTATTAGAGTATTATAATGAGAGTATCCAGGGTGACCTGGATGAGGGTTTTATGTATTACCTGTCTCTGTTAGAGTATGGGTTGAGTCTGCCCCTGAGTAATTTTGTCAAAGGATAATGAATATCATAAGGGCATGTCCTTCCCAGCTGAACGGGAACATGTAGGAAGTAATAAATGTCTGTGAGTGTTTGAATAAATTGTGGGAGGAGAATGAGGTGGAGAGGAAAATATCTCCTGAAGATGTATTTGCAGTTTTATAGAGTGAAGAATTATTCTGCAAGTGGAGGGGCATATTTCTTTGCAAGCTCGTCTTGACCTATTTTCTTCGCTCTAAATTTAACAGGTCGAATATGGAATGATAATGTAATTTGGGTGAAAGGTGATTGCCTTCAGAGAGACGATGAAGAACCCATGGAATTTTTGTATAGAATTGTGAAGAAAAGTAAGTATAATAACGTATAATATTGAACTGCTGAAATCTAATGCTGTTCGGTTATTGATAATGTGTTGTTGCTTGACAGGTCCTTCGTCGAAGGTAAAGAAGAAGTCTTTGTTAGATACTATTGCCCAAGAAGGGGCTAAGCTCGAGGTAGTACTGAAAGACCTCGATATTAATAGATATTAATATACTAATAGCGTGTCCGAGAAAGTACAAAAGTCTCAAGAAACGAGACTGATGACGAGTATTGGTGGTGTAATGGCCAAATTCCGTAGCTCAATACGATTAGGAATTAGCTATCACACCAATGATCCTGTAACAATATGCTAATATAAAGTAAGAATTGAAGACAAGTATTTTTAGCGTAGAAAACCTCTAAACAGGTAAAAAACCACGACCTCGTATGGAGGATTTTTGTAATAGTATGTTTATTGCTTGGAGTGAATATCTTTATTACAAGTGATCTCTAGAATATATAAATGCTTTTGATATCGTAAATAAGAGGTTTGAGTAATTTTTCTGGTCTCTATCTCTTCAGGAACTTTTCCTTTATATAGGCTTCTCCATAGCTCTTCGTCGTACTGGAGCACGTCTTCCGAATAATATGGTTAATGGTGGTTGATAGGATAACTGAGGAATTCGTGGGAGATAGGTGCCTTCAACTAAATAACGTTTTTTGGGTTTAGCTCAACCCACGTTCTTGAGTAGTTCGTGGGGGTGGTTGGAATGTTTGACTGGAGTGTTAAGTGTTAAAATTACATGAGCCTGAGATGGATGTAAATCGAACTTTGTGAGCTTGATTATGAGTGAGGTCGAGGGATAAGTCCCTACAATCGCCCCCTCACAATCGAAGTCACGAGTGGCTTTGGTTGGGAAAGAATAGGTTAAAAGTTATAAATTTGAAATGGAGCAATGATGGCGTTTGACTGGGTGGAAGTTACGTAATATTGGGAAGTGATGGTATTAAATGATGATGCGAATGTATGTGATGGTTGCATTTGAATAGTCACGTCCATAATAAATGATGATGCTTGGGAAAATGTACATGTACAATAAAGTTAGGGTTATATAAAGAGTACCTTGATCAATTCTATGGAGCAATTCTTGTATACATAACTTTCTTTGAGATGGTAAAAACTCAAAGTATGGTTCTTGAAGAGAGGATTGCGTCTGAAACGCTGAGGTTGAAGTACTTTGGTGATCGTTCCTTGGAAATGGCAATCCCAGCCCCTGTTCCTCCGACGTACAAGGGCTTGGCGGGAGAGGAAGCGGTTGAAGCTGAGGAATATTTCTACTATAATTGGAGATTTCATGTCTTCGTCTTGACAGGCGAGGAATGTTGGGTCTGTCTTCGCATCCTTGCGAAAGACAGGACTAGGGATTCATATGCAGGGAAAGGTGTATCTGCGAGGCAGATATGTTGATTTTTTGTGTTTCCAGGGATTCTAAGTTTGGACCCTCTTCTTCTCTACGAACTCTGCGGTGGTAGTGGTTATAAAAGAGGCGGTAATGGTATTGGAGGAGGTAGATGGGAAGGGAGGTCCTGCTAACGCATTTCCATCGTGGTTTTGTGCTCAGAAGATCTTCTGCCTCGTTTTGTGGGTGCCAATACTGAGTCTACTATTTACTTAGTTATCACTTGGAGTTCGACTGGGTTTCAACTAAGCCATGTGAGGAAAAACAAATTGTTGGTTCCACTGTCTTCTTTGCATCAGGGTGAAAAATCACTGAAGTAAGAAGAACTGGGCAACATGATACCTTACCGTGCCGGAATGACCTGTAGCTTTAAAAAAATAGGGAAAAGATGTTACCTATAAAGTGCCTGAAGTTCGATGCTGGACGGATAACATTATGTTGTATTTTTGTGTTAAAACTTATTATCTGTAAATCGTATGTACTATGTTTTCAATATGAATAAAAGTTGATATTTACTAAACTGTATACAGAAAAATGCCTTGAATCAAGCTGAATTGTGTTGGGTGCTAGTTGAATAAATTTTGATACGGGATGAAATAATGTTGCAATGTTCTTCGAACTGAGATGAATATGTGTTGTCAATGTCGTATTGATATAATTGATTTATGTTCAACAGGTGAGGGATATAAATTATAGGAAATACGGAATTGTAAATTTGAACTATTATAGGTTGATAGAGGAACAACTCTTCGCCGCATGAGGTCGTAATGGTAAATAGTGTAGGTTTGGTTGAGGAAAGAAGTTGAAACAATTTCCAAGATTTTGGCAAGTCGAACTATTATGCGACTTGTAAAAAAAAGAAAATATGTGGGAAGGTTAGGATGATACGGACTCAATTTCATAGAATTTGTCATGCCGCAGAAGGATGATTGCCTATAAAAACTGCTGAAGTGCGGGAGAGGATCTTCGGTTCGCTTAGCTACGATGTTGGGTTACCAGTGAGGGAATGCCAGCTCGAAGGATTAGATATAAGAAGTAGAGAACTTGAGTATGCTCGTTATTTTCATGAAGTATTCTTTTTCGTATTCGTGAGTGATTTGGTAGAATGAGAAAGGTTGGTGGGTTTGATCGCTGAAGTAGAGATCGAATTTGAAAATACGAGGATCGACGAATGACGTGATTAGATGCAGGTTGCTTAAGTGTACCAAAGCTGTGATAGATGTTGTGTAAAGTGTGTCTTATGAATAACATAAATACTGTGAAAGTAATAGAAATAATATAAGTCAATCGGATCCTCTATAGGGGCAAATCTATTTTGAGACTGTTTAGCAAATATTTTGAATATTTGTACAATTTTGAAAATGACGTCAATCACTATAAGTATGAAAAACAAGGACTGTGAAACAAAAATATGAAAATATAGAAGCTTCTAGTTTTGTTTTGTATGCAAAAGGAAATAGAGATCTCACATCGAACAGTGTGAGTCATCATGAGTATAGGAAGGTCAGGGAAAGATATGAAAATAAGGGAAATAAAAATGTTAAAAAATGAGGGGGATTGTAATGATGAAAATGTGGTTTTATCAAAAAGGTACAAGGAGTCTGACATGGAGAGTGGAAAGGACGCCTCAGTTCTGGAATTGAGGACGGTTCATGCGAGGAACAAAAAATGCCAGCCGCATGAAAGAGAAAGGATAAATAGTTCTTCTTCGTCTCCAGGTAAACATTTTATAATAAAAAACTTGGAGAACACTCAGAGAGAAAGATGAAAAATTAGCAGATTCGATAAAGAGTTATTCGAAGGTGATAAATGGCTGAAGAGTTCAAAGGATTCTGGATCTCATAGGTGGCAATACAGCAGCGTTGTGAGGGGAAAGCTTGACTCTACTGCCGATTCTCATTCGGATATGGAAGGTTAGTAGAGATACTTGAGATATATGTTGATTTTCATTGTTTAAAGATATGTGTTATACGTGAATGATTGAGCAGAGATATATGTTGAATATATATATATATATATACATAGATGGAAAAATAATAAATATCTTAACTTGTCTGTAGGTCGAGCGTGAGAGGCATAATTGTAGTTCAAAAATGTGCCTGTAGAATTTGTTTTTAAGTTGGGTAGTTCATCTGTTAATGAGGTTACGACCTCTGGTCAGACGAATGAGTCTGAGAATAAAGGGGAAGGAGGATTGGAACAATTCCCGGGTTTCCCTGGTCAGTTGGTGTCGTATCCTCCGGGTTTTGATGCCTTTAGGGAATTTTTTAAAACCAAGGCTGTTGTAGGAGGGAAGTAGGGTAAATATGTAAATTTTGTCGGTATGCAGTTTAGGGGTTGTATGGTAGCGGAGGGGGAAGAGTATTTTTATCTGTTGGCAGATTTGGAGGTAGAAAAATTAGATAGAGGTATAGATGAATCTATCTCATTAGAGTATTTCGATGGGGATATCCGGAGTGACATCTTAGAGGGTTTTTTATGTTACCTATCTCAATTAGAGTTTGGGTTGAGCCTTCCCCTTACCAATTTGGCGAATGGAATTATGAATGCAATTGGGGCATGTTCTGTTCAAATGAATGGGAACATGTAGGAGGTAATAACTCTATGTGACCATCTGAATGAAAGGTGGGAAAATGATAAAAAAATTGAGGATAACCCCTGAGGACGTTCTGCAGCTTTGTGGAGTGAAGAATTTTAAGGCCAGTGGGTGGTCGCATTTCTGTACTGGTATAACTCGGCGTCGTTTTTACGATCTGAATTCAGCAGGTCAAACCTGGAATGGCGACATCATATGGTTGAAGGGTAATTGCCTTCAAAGAGATGATGAAGAACCTTTGGACCTTCGATTTAGGTCCTTAAAGCAAAGTAAGTATAGACATGCGTAGATAAAATTATTATTATGTTTTGTAGGGAACTGTAGTTGATAGTAAAACGTGTTATTGTAGGTGTGAAGTCCACATTGGAAAGGAAAGAATCCCTGTAAGACAAAGTTGTAGAGGAGGAGACTGAACCCGAACTCATCTTGGGGTAACTCGGTCTGAGTAGAAAGAAGAATGTTGACAGTAGGTCGAAAAAGGCTTAAAAGGTTCAGTCTACTAAGTCGATGGCAGGAGTCAATGAAGGAAAAGGCAAACAAGTGGTAAGGATGCTCGACCGAATCCTTCCGAGACTTCTAGAACTGGCAGTTTGGCTTTGCCAAAACCCGTTAAACCGAGCAAAGTAGCTCAACTCTTTCTGAAGAAATAGATGCTAAAGACTATGGTGAGGTCGCTAAAGAGAAAAGGAGGAGGGTCGAATCCTTTGGAAAGAAGGTCGCTGAGGTATGACCTGCTGCGGTGGATAACCTTAGAAAGGTCGTAGAAAGTGCCAGGTTGGCGGCTCTCCACGGGGGGGAAGACACGAGCAAGATGGTTAGTGTTATGTTATCAGACGGAAATGTTTAATAAACTTCGAGCTAATAACTGAAATCGATATAATTTTTTTAGGTTGCTCGTCTTGTCAAGGGGATTTGGCTCGGTATTGAAGAAAAAAAATCTGAGTTAAAGAAGGTGAAGAGGGAGCTGGAGAAAGACTTAGCTCGAGCCAAGACTGAAGCCATGAAGGAAGTCAGGCAGCTGAAGGCTACTCACACCATGGTGATCGGCCAGCTACAGGTCGAGGGCAAGGCTAACCTAGATGAGATTGTTGAGGAACGTGATAGACTTGGTTGTCACTTGATACTGAAGGGCTATTCTCAAGAGGAGGTAGATGCCATTAAGGCCGACACCTATGTTGAGGTGGAAGATGAGGAAGCAGAAGTGGTGGGAGTCCTGGATGGTCTGGATGGTGTCAATCGCTAGACAGTACTTGACAACCACGGGGATGATGTCGAGCTTCCAGAAGGTGGGAGTGAGAAGGTAGGGTAGTTGCGTTGTATAAGTATCTGTAAGTTGTATGACTTCTGCGTGAGGAAGAAACTTCTGCATGTTGACTCTATTTATAAATCTTTTGTAGGTAGTTAGAGAGATGAGTCTCAAGATAAATGAGTTAGAGTCTAGAATTTTTAGGGAAAGAGAGACCTCTAAAGCCATGCTGTGTGTGCAAGCTGAGCTTGTACGCCGAAAGAAGTTTCCTAAAATGTTCATCTGAGAATGGACTCCAAGCTTTTAATCTAAAAGTACTTGGAAACAGATGTTTAAAAACTACGTAGTCTCGTTGAATGTTGTATGGGTATATTTGGCATTAGATTTCCCGAATTGAACTGTACTAAAATTTGTTATAATTCCTAGGTCAAATTGGATTCATCTCGTGCACGTGAGGACAACATAATCGCGTGCAATCGGGAATTTGAGAAGCAGTTTGGCAGGATGAAGGAGGCGAATGAGAAGATAGAGGATCAATACGTAAAAGTGCATTTTAGACTCGAGAAGTTGGCTCTTTAGGTCGAGGGGAAAGATTCTAAAATTTAGAAGGGATTAGAAAATCAATCCGAGCCCACAACACGTGCCGAGAAACTCCATCGTCAGGTCGACACATTGGCTATGAAGGGCAAGCAGGCCGACGCGGCTCAATACCGTATTCAGGCGCTAGAACGATCTGAGGAACAATGTCGATCTAATCTCCAAAGATGTAGGAACGACCTGGAGCGAATGAGACAAAAATTCATTGAAAAGGATAATGAGCTGAGATAAGCTCGATAAAATCTATCGGCCTCAGAAGCCGCAGCTAAACATTTGCAAACAGCTCTCCCTGCCAAGGAAATGGAATTTTGAGAAATGCAGCGCAGGTGCGATAACTTATGCGTGAGAGTTACTCGACTTAAAGCTGAAAAGGATCAAGCCATTGCTCGTACCAAGAAAGTCGAGGCTAGAGAGCGCTCTGGGGGAAGTAGAACTGAGGTTAAGGCTCCTTTAGCTTGAGGGGATGTAGTAAGTCTCTCAAGTCGCATTAGAGAGCTAAAAAGTGATGTATCTTAAATTCAGGGGCATGTTCAGAAAGGAAATGCAAATTTGAGGGAATGCCAGCATAAGCTGGATGCTGCTCTTATTAGGGAGAAAGTTTTGGAGGGGGAGATCAAAGCAAAGGACTTGTTGGTGAAGAGGAAGGAGGAATTGTTGAAAGATCTGCCGGCTAGGGAAGAGTTGAACGCAGAAATTGTAAGTCTTTGTGCTCGGGTAGTAGATTTAGAAGCCATAAACCTAGCTGAGTCAGCGCAGTATATTGCCAAATTGAAAGAAGATGTCATTTACTATGATAAGGTTGATGCGAAAATAATTGAATGGAAGGATAATTGTGCTAGGTTAAAGGTACGTCTCGAGAGGTTGAAGGTGTGATTTCCAACAACGATAGTACCTGGTGTATCTCAAAATGACTTGTTAAGGGCGATCATTGCATACTTTGTAGAGGAAGTTAAAAGATTTGAGTCATAACGGGATACCTTGCTCAAAACTCTATCGAATATAGGATGCACCTGTGGAGCTAAGGTAGATCGAGGGAACTATCTGGGTGCCATTGAGACCCAACTGGGCCCTCAAACTGCTGAATCAATAGATCAAGGTAGAGCTGTTGTGGCCCGCGAACTAAAAGATAGACCTCTTGATGATGTCGGGGAAAGCATTGTTGACAGTCAATCAGCAGAAAAGAATCTTCTGCAGTATGATTTTGACCTGAAAATAAATAGAATTATCGCAGACACATTGTTATAGATGAAAGCTAGTATGACCATTGCGTTATCTTGTGTCTCGCAGGGTCTTTGATATAAAACAAAGTTTTCACATTCGTTTTAATCGCAGAAGCGAGTTGAGTTAAACCAAGTTGAAACTTGATTTGAACTATAGAAATGTCACAGGCATATTGAAAGAGATGAAACTAGTATGACATTTGCCTTATTTTAGTCCTGGCTGAGTCTTTGATGTGGAACAATTTTTTACACTTGCCACCTTCGTAGAGATGTAAAGATTCAACTGAACCAAGTATTATCCTCGATCCAGCTTACTGAAGTGAACCAAACAAGTTGTAAAAGATGAAGACTAGTATTACCTTTGTCTTATCTCTTGTTTGGCTGAGTCTTTGATGTGAAACAAGTTTTTACACTTGCCACCTTCGCAGAGATGTAAAGATTCAGCTGAACCAAGTATTATCCTTAATCCAGCCTACTGAAGTGAATTAAACAAGTTGTAAAGGAGAAGGCTAGTATTACCTTTTTCTTGTCTCTTGTTTGGCTGAGTCTTTAAAATGAAACAAATTTTCACACATGCCACCTTCGCAAAGATGTAAAGATTTAGCTGAACCAAGTGTTATCCTCGATCTAGCCTACTGAAGTGAACCAAACAAGTTATAAAAGATAAACATTAGTATTACTTTTGTCTTATCTTTTGGTTGCCTTAGTCTTTGATGTAGAACAACTTTTTACACTTGCCACCTTCGTAGAGATGTAGTAACAGAAGCCAATCAAGTGATATCCTTGACCGAACTTAGAAAATATTGATTGTAAGCTAGTATTATCTATGCTTGAATCTGTAGAATGTGGAAGACTGTTTCATGAAGAGAACGACATTGTGAAAAAAATATTTCATATTGAGGTTGGAAGATAATTCAAACTCATTTTCCTCATCAGTTAGCTCGTGATCACGAACTAGATGATGATATTCCAAAGGAATGACTGCCTCAGTACCATAAGCAAGGAGGACTGGGGTACACCCAGTGGACTGTCAGGGAGTGGTTCGATACGCCCACAGGACGTGAGGTAGTTTGCGAACCCAATTTCCTCTTTTTTGTGAGTGAAGCCTTTTCTTGAGTCTACCACGATGGTTTTTGCTAGCGATATCGGATTGACCATTGCCTTGAGGATGGTATGGATATGATGGTAAATGGATAATATTGTGGTGATTTAAGAAGGTTACGACCTTAACTCCCACAAATTGGGGCCCGTTATCGATACAAATTAGGTGGGGGCACCCGAATCGAGTGATTATGTAGTTCTAGATAAAAGAGATGACATCTTCATCTCTGGTTCGGCATAGTAAAATTTCTTCTACCCATTTTGTAAAGCAATCGGTAGCTACATGTAGGTGGCGGCGATTACCTGGAGAGTTAGGGAATTCGCCGACGAGGTCTAGTACCCATCATTTGAATGGCCAGAAGACCTTGCTTGAATGGAGCTCAAACACAGGGGCTCGTATCATATTTCCATGTTTTTGGCAGGTATCTCATCTGTGGGAATACTCTTCTGATTGCTTGTGCATGCCAGGCCAGAATACTCATTGAGTTATTGTTCGGTTCGTTAATGATCTACCAGCGGCGTGGGAGCCACAAGTTCCTTCATGTAATTCGTAGAGCAGTTTGTCTACTTTCGACTTGAGAAACATTTGAGGTAAGGCCCTATAACGGATAGGCGGTAAAGCATACCATTTTAAGTAATGTAACGCTTTGAATTGTTGATCAACTGTTTGCATTCTTTCGGATCTGCTGGAAGTGGTCCGTTGCACTTGTTGTCGACATCGAGGAAATCTAAGAAAGGCTTTCGCCAATCGTCGTTTCCCCCTTAATCGCCCCCAGTGTTGATCGTGCATACATATATGCGTTCAATACTGGTGGCTGAAATGATTTTGATATGGAGATATCAAGCTTCTGTAACCAAGACCTCGACTAGATATGCCAAGGAATCGGTGTGTCTGTTCTCCCCACGAGGATGATATTCGAGAGTTGCTTTCGCGAACTTACTCATCCTATCTGCAACGAGGGCTACATATTCGATCATCTTCCTATTTTCTTGTACTGCTCGGAATAATGATGAATGATGAGTAATGAATCGGTGTAAACTAAGAGTTCAGGGATGTTGAGCTCAAGAGTGAGGTCGAGTCCGTGAATTAGAGCTTCATACTCGGTGACATTGTTTGAGGCCTCAAAATCCAAGCGAATTGATTTTTGAATTCTGTCATTTGAAGAGGTAATCAAAACAATCCCGATTCCTGACCCTACAGGTCCTGCTGATCCATCTGTGCGAAGCCTCTACCCTGACAAAGTGGTCCAGTCAGCTTATTTGTCGAATGGCTTGGGGGTTAGTTTCTCTGGCATATTTTTGGTAAGGTCCAGGTCGTGCTCCTCTCACTCGGGATCCTCCACTGGAAAATCCGTGAGAAAATCGGCAACGGCCTGACCTTTTATAGAATGTCATTGTTCAAACTTGATATCATGTTTGCCTAAACTGACTGACCATTGATGCACTCTTTGTGATTTCTCTTTTTGGAAAAAACTTCCCGAAGTGGGTAGTTCGTCATCACTTTGATAGAATGTGCTTGGAAGTAGTGCTTGAGTTTATGTGAATTGTAAACAAGGGTGAGAAAAAGTTTCTCAATTTTAGAGTACCATGTTTCTACTTGTGTGAGTGTTTTGCTGATAAAGAAGACCGATTTCTTAATTTTCCCTTCCAGGTGAATGATAACCAAACTGAGAGAAGTATCTGTGACTGCTGGTAGATTATCAGTTCCTCATTACCTACTGGGGTACACATTATGGGAGACCTTCCCAAATAGATTTTGAGATCCTGAAAAACTACTTCGCATTCTGATGTCCATGTGACTTCTGCGGATGGCTGAACTTTTCTTCATTTGGTGCATCCACGGAGTAATAGGAATAGCCATCGGCAGTGTTCTGGACATTTAGAGACGAAATGGTTGATAGCAGCAATCTTGCCGGTGAGTTTTTGAATGTCTTATGTTTTTTTTGGAGAAGGCATGGCGAGGAGAGTTTGAATTTAGGAATAGCCATCGGCAGGGGTCTGATGATTTAGAGATGAAACAGTTGATAACGACAATCTTGCTGATGAGTTTTTGAACGTCTTTTATTGTCTTTGGAGAAGGCATGTCACGGAGAGTTCGAATTTGATCAGGATCGGCCTCGATCCCTTTCTTGCTGATAAGTTGGACAAGAAAGCGGCCAGAATGTACCCCGAATTAACACTTATTAGGGTTGAGATGTATTCGGTAAGATCGAAGGATGTTGAATATTATGTTGAGATCTGAGATGTAATTAACTAACTGTACGCTTTTGCACAATAGATCATCGATGTAAACTTTAATGATTTTTCCCAGGTGTGTTTTGAACAAAGCAGTCATCAATCGTTGATATGTTGCCCCTGCGTTCTTGAACCCGAAGGGCATGACTATGTAACAGTAAAGGCCACTTTTGATGATGAGTGTTGTCTTCTCTTGATCTTCTTCCAGAAGTGGGATTTGATTATATCCTGAAGCAGCGTCCATCATAGATAAGAGATCATGGCCTTCAATGGAATCGAGGATCTGATGAATGTTGGGAAGAGGAAAACTGTCCTTCAGGGAATGTTTGATCAGATCTGTATAATCTACGTAAATGTGAACTTTTCCATTTTTCTTTGGGACATCGACAATATTGTATATCCAGTCCGGATACTTGGTTTCTCGAATGAATCCCACTTTGATCAATTTCTCGATCCCGGTGTTAACTTCATCTCGAAGACGGGGTGAAAGTCGTCGTTGTTTCTGTTTGACCGCTGAGGCATTGACGTTGATGGCTAACTTGTGGCAATCTATAGCTGGATCGACTTCGGGCATTTCTTCGAAAGACCATGCAAAAACTTCTCGATTGAGTTACAAGAACTGGATAAGAATGTCTTTCCCATGCTGAACCAGCTTAGTTCCGATGAATGTGCCCTGCTAGGTTTTTCAATGCCGACATATTCCGTGGGCTCCTCTGTAGGTGGTTGATCGTCAAGGTGATCAATTTTCTGTAATTTCTCTGCGACCAATCTGTCTAAAGTATCTAGGATGGCAAAGACAGCATTTTCCCAAGCCCAAGAAAGTTTTTGACTACCTCTGATCTCGTAAATTCCATTATCGTGCTTGAACCGGAGTGCTTGATGATAGGTGGAAGCGATTGCTTCCATATTGTGTATCCAGCAACGGCCTCTAATCCCAAGATAACGAGACATGGCATTGATGACGTAGAAAACGATCTCGATAGTGGCTGGTCCTACGGTAATAGGTAAGTTAATCTTGCCAACTCGTTCCTCCCTGGAGCCGTTGAACCCGCTGATGTCAATGTCGCTCTGAATGACTTGGTCAGCCAAACCCATCTGTTCGGTCGTACTCTAAAAAAGAATTTTAATACCGCTTCCAGTATCGATCATCATTGTGTGCATGAAAAAATGCTTCAGCTTGAGCATTATGACTAATACATCATGATGTGGAAATTTGACATGGCTAGTATCGCAATCCTTGAAAGAGATTCCAAGTCGGCGATTGCTTGACTCGAGAAGAAATTTGGCTTCTTTGTCTTGAGGTGTAAGATCCAAGCATTCGGAGAGCCTTCAGCGCTTTGATCGGTTGGAATTGATGATCTGGTTAATTTTGATCATGTTGCTGAGGTGCATATAGTAGATATGGTTCTCCTCAGCTCTGTCGTTGACCTGAACAACCTCGAGTTGTTTCTTATGGTTGCCATCTTGGTATGACTTCAGGTCAACAATGCATTCGAGCATCCGTCCTTCCTTAAAAATGGGCTCGAGCATCCGCTGTATAGCATAGAAATTGTCAATAGAATGATGATTTACCATATGGTATAGGAAAAACAGTCGACTCTCGATGGGCTCCTGTGGTCGAGAGGCACGGCAGAATGGGTCTTTTAACAGTAGTAAAAAATATGCGGAGACTCAGACGTTCAGCTTTGGGAAGATGGGTTTGTTTTGCGGGCCGCTTCTCCGAGGGTACTCAGTGTTTCCCTTGGTGCGTTTATGATCTCCCTGTTCCTCCTTAGGCTCACTAGTCCACTATGTAGGTGAGGATTTGGTAGAGAGGACAGACGTAGTAGACTTTTGTCGCTCATACATCATCCTCTCTAAGTTGATGCAACCGTTGACCTTAGTGATCATCTCCTCTAACGTCGCAGGTTTGTTAAGGAAGAGGTATTCCATGGCTTTACAGTCGAGCCAAAAAGCATTGGTGAAAGCGGTCACAACTGTCTTTCGGTCGAGGTTATCCACCTTTCTTGCGAGCTCTAGGAATTTCTTTGAAAAGTCTTCAAGCTTTTCTCCATGTGACTGTTAAGACCGATAAGAAAATACAAGTTTTCCTCTTTGTCTCTATTATGGGTATATGCTTTGACGAACTACTTCTACTGCTGATAAAATATATAGATAGATTCCTCAGGAAGAGAGTGGAACCATTGGAGTGGCTCTCCCTGTAAACTTATGGCGAACAGACGGTAGAGAATATGGCTGAGATTGGAGTACAACCACAATGAATCACGGTATTGCAGGATATGCTCCTTCGGGTTTGTACCTTTGTACTTATGAATTTGGAGAGTATGGAAACCTTTCGGTATTTCCATATCGAATAGCTCTTTGGCAATCGGACTTCCTTGTAACATCATGGTGTCGCCGGTAGTACCCAGAACTTGTGCCTCGATCAGCTCCTTAATTCGTTGATCCATATGTTCTTTTGTGACGTAATGACATGCTGGTTGAATTGCTGGACGTGTTGGCAGAGGATGATGAGTTCCCATACCTTCACTCAAGCGATCTCATGCTAAAATCTGATGAAGAGGTCGTTGGCCTTCCTCCTGATGGACGAGAATCTGGTGACCCCGACTGACTTCTGATTGGACTTCTCTTCTCAAATTAGGGTTGTACACAGTCCGGTTCGGTCCGGTTTTGGCCCTAAACCGCGAACTAAACTGAAAACCTTGGTTTTTGATAATACTGAATTAAAACCGAACCAAGCATATGAAGAACCGCTGGAAAACCAGACCGTATATTCGGTTCGGTTCCGGTCTTAATTCTTGGTTTTTCTCTGATGTAAAAAAACAAAAAAAAAACAGAAACTCATACATAACCCATATTTCTTTTCACCCTTTGGATTCTTCTCAACCCATTTCGGTTTGTGCTCGTATTCTTCTCAACCCATCTTTCTAAAACTCCTTATACATGATATATATCATTGAGCCATGGTTGGGTGTAGACTGTAGAGCGGGCTTCTTCGAAACCACCGATCCTCAAGATCTTGAGCTCTTCATTAACATGGAACAAAGCCTCTTAACCACCCTCGAATGGGTTGTTGGTAAAATTGGTTAAATGTTTCATTAACCAATTTCTAGACCTTGAGCTCTCTAGATCTTGAGCTCTTCATTAACGAGTTTCCAGATCTGAGATCATCGTCTTAATGATTGAATGGTTAAATGTTTGAAGGGTTGAATGCTTCATGTTTGAATTGTTAAATGGTTGAATGTTTAAGGGGATTAATTTTCCCTTTCTTCTTCAATCTTTGAGTGGTTGAATGTTTGAACTTTGACAGACTATAACTTTTGAAAATACGATATGATATGATGATCGTTTTTGTAGTTGGCGTGCATTTATGAGGTGTATGATATGATGGTTTTTGTAGTTTTAAAAAGAAATGAATAATATGATATGATTGATAGTTGCTTTTTAGCTTTAAAACCTACTTTAATGAGATGAGGTATGGTAGGAATTGGCGAGAGTAGGTGTGCATGTGACACTTGGGACTTGGGCAAGAGAGAAGTGAGAGATAAGTAAGATTATTTATTATGTAACTCGGTCGGTTAGATTTTTATCGGTTAACCTAGTTTCAAAATCGAAACCGAACCGGTATGACCGGTTTTCCTTATTTTGAAACCGAAACCGAACCGGGGCCATTAAGAACCGATTGGAATCGCCGGTATCGCTTCGGTCCGGGTCGGTTTTCTAGTTCCACGGTATTTTTGTACAGCTCTACCTCAAATGGATGGAGGGTTGCAACCCATGTGGTAGATTTCTGGAGATTGCTTTACTGGTGACTCCCCGAGGTCCCAATCTTTCCCTTGCCAAAATGTGGGAGGTCTCTGGAAGTTAATCGTGACCCCTGGCTGGAGGAGCCTATTGTGCATTTTGGAGAGCCTTGAGTGCAGTCTGTATTGCCATCATCTGATCATCGTGTCGTTTGAGTACTATCAAACGAGCTTATCGTTCTTCATCGATCTCTTTCTCTCGGAGCTCGTGATCTTTTGTCAATTGAAGTTCGAGCTCAGCGCGTTTCTCTGCCACTGCGTGGAGAATCGCCCATAACTCGGTGAGTTATCCCGGATCTACAAAAAAATTTAGCTGAGTTCCTGCGGCCTGTCGTCTGGATGAAATCATAGTTGAAAATTGTAATGAAAGACAACTTTAGGGTATCGTGGAAATGCAATCTTTCCCACCGACGGTACCAAATATAATGGCCAAATTTTGTAGCTCGATACGATTAGGAATTAGGTATCACACCAATGACCCTGTAACAATACGCTAATATAAAGCAAGAATTGGAGACAGGTGTTTTTAGCATGGAAAACCTCTAAACAGGTAAAAAGCCACGACCTCGTATGGAGGATTTTTGTAATAGTATCTTTATTGCTTGGAGTGGATATCTTTATTTCAAGTGATCTCAAGAATATAGAAATACTTTTGATCTCATAAATATGAAGTTTGAGTACTTTTTTGGTCCCTGTCTCTTATGGAACTTTTCTTTTATGTAGGCTTCACCACAGCTCTTCGTCGTGCTGGAGCACGTCTTCTGAATAATGTGGTTAATGGTGTTGACTGGATAAATGAAAAGTTTGTGGGAAACAGGTTTCTTCGACTAAATAACGTTTTCTGGGTTTATCTCAACCCACGTTCTTGAGTAGTTCGTGGGGCTGGTTGAAATGTTTGACTGGAGTGTTAAGTACTAAAATTGTGTGAGCCTGAGATGGACGTAAATCAAACTTTGTGAGCTCCATTATGAGTGAGGTCGAGGGATAAGTCCCTACAGGTAGCAACAAAAAGAGGGGAGCTGATGGGGAGAGACGAGTGTCTTTGCCAAAGGCCTCTAGAGTGGATTTTGCAAACTTGCCAGAATTTCCCACGACGAGCAACCTAGCTCAGGAGTTTCCGAAGGTCACTGAGAATCGTCCTCTTGAACAACGAGGAGTGGTGAGGTCGAGGGAGGGGCAAAAAAGATAACGGTAGATCTTTCTTCTAAACTGATTGGGGCAAAGGTCGCTGAGAATCGTCCTGGTGTAAAAGATGAGTTGAAAGCTGTTAAGGATAGGGCGAGGCTTGAAGCCCGCAAGGGTGTGGAGGAGATGACCAAAGTGGTAAGTTTGATGATTTGAGTGTTCTCTAAATTCTGTATAGTGATGTATTTCCAAAAATGTGTTTAATTTGCTTTTTGTTTGGTTGTAGGCTGCTCGTTTAAAGAAGGGGATTTGCCTCGGGATGGAGGACGAGAAAGTCGAGCTCAAGAGTGGGAAGGCAGAGCTCAAGAAGGAGGTAGATTGATTGAAATCAGACTTGGTTTGGGTGGGGAAGCGACTGAGTTTTGTGAAGACTGCGCAAGAGGTAAAGATTAACAAGCTGATAGAAGAAGCGAGGAAGAATCTGGAAGAGGTGGTAGTCCAGCGTGATAGACTGGGTTCCACCTTCTGAAAATGGGGTACACCAAAACTGAGGTGAATGATATGGAGGATACCTACGTTGAAGAGGAGGAGGTTGAGGATGATGGGGATGGCATTGTGAGAGGGTTCGATGGAGTTTTACCCCAAACTGTGCGAGAGAATGAAGGGGATGATATTGTGAACCCAGAGAATTTAGAATGAGAATGATAAGGTAGAATAAAATTGTTGACTCTTTGGTTGTGTGATAAGGGGGGCTTGTAAACTGTAATTGTATGGGTCAATGAATGATAAATTTTTGTAGGCTAAGTGATGTTTGTAAACCTTGTTTGTAGGGACATAAGGATATGTGCCTCGGAATAATAAAAAATTAGAAAATGAGCTCGCTAAGGAAAAAGATGCCTCAACGTCCTTGTTGACTTTGCAAGCGGAGCTACAAGTTAGAAAAGAGCAAGAGATATTTCACTTGTATGATAGATAACTCTAGAGCTACAAAGTAAAAATTAGAGCATAGAGACAGACCAAAAACATGTTAATAGTTTAGGGGCAATGGTACTCAATTGTGTGTAGATAATATCAAAGTGTTGTAAAAGTTAGAATATTGAGAATGTGTACCTTAGAATTAGAAGTATATGTTATTGTTCATCGAACTGGGATCATACTTCAACCTTAAGTTTAGAAGTAGTTTCACACAGTAGATGTCAAATAATAGAAGTTTGTTAAAAATAAGATTCATGTATGTATCGATTGAGTGTTCTTGAATCGAACTTGATGTATTGTATCTGTGATGTGTAGGTCAAATTGGAGTCAGCTCGCTTGACCAAAGAAGAGACATACCAATATAACCAAGATGTTCATCTACAACCAATGATGTTTTCTCCGTCATTCCACGAAGTATCTTCTCTGCTTCACTCACCCTACCTAACTTACAAAAGCCTTTAATCAACAAAGTATAAGTGACCACATCATTGGTAATTCTCCTTTCGGACATTAACTTCAAAACTTTGGATACTCTTTCCATATCTCTTAGATCAACATACCCACCTATCAAAGCATTGGAAGCTACACCATTCAGCTCAAGCCCGCGACAATCCATATAATTTACAAACTCCATAGCTTTACACACTCTACCATCTTTACAATAGGCATTCACCATTATCGTAATCGCAAACACATCCAGTACAATCCCAGCTCTAACCATCTGATTATAAACAGAACTAGCTACATCACTTTCACCATTCCTAACAAAATTATTCAAAAGACAACTACACGATTTTAAACTCGGGCTACACCCCTACTTTCCCATATTATCAAACACAAGCAACGCCTTCTTCGTCAACTGTTTCTCCTCATAAACCTTCAAAAGCATATCAAAAATAGTCGGCAAAAACAATCATAATATATCGATCGATAAAATGGTAGAGCGAAGACCAATACACCTTAAATTCATGAGAAAAAACCAAAGATACAGAAGAACTAGTTTGATACAACTGCTTCCTACTCTTTTTCTTTGTAAAAATTTGGGTAAAATTAAAAAAGGAATCTAAACAGCTCAAGCCAACAATAAATCTATAAGAGAGAATGTACAATAGAAATCCTAATCTCACGTACCATTGCAAAGCGATCGATTCAAATTATTTGTATTTGATATAAAAATTGATGTATTTACTTTGAATTAGAGAAATTGTACAAAATATGGTAAAATAGAGAACCCCATTAATGGATTTATGCAAAAAAGTTAGAAATCCAAGAAATCAATTTACCTACTTTTATGCCATTCGTGATTACTACAAGATGGGCAGAACCATTGTGCGTTTCTCGCAGTACGAAAGAAAACATTCCCCGTAATGGAACAGATGACACAATAATTATTGTGCATTTTGGTAAGTTTCTTGAAGAAATCAAGAGTTTGGGCCCTGAATTATTCTCCTTTTAAAAGTTTCTGGGGAAAGAGAATGAGATGAGATAGAGGTTATCATACAGAGACGATGGACACCCGGAGAGAAGATAGGTGTTAAGATTATGGAAAGATTTTTAATAGAATTAGATTTTTAAATAAAGCAATTGTAGGTTGCATTCTGGATCAGCAGTTATAATTGGGTGAAAAACGAGAAATGACAGTGTCCAGAGGTAAAATTGCTACATTATCTTGACTATGACAAGAGTCGTATTTTTGAAGACATAAATAAGACTAAGAAAATAGCAAACGACAGGGGTTATAAAATTACGACTGGTAATAGAAGTTGTATTCTTCAACCAGAGAAAAATACAATAGCAAGTCATAAATTACAATCCATAAAGGTCGGTAATTACATGTTTTCACGTAGTGTCACATCTTCCAATTCGATCTCTTCTACAGCAGGCGATCTCACTGCATCTTTTCGAGCTACAGGATCCACCATGATTTCTTGAAACATCACTTCATAAAAATGACGTTCATACTCTCGTCCTCTCTCAATCCCATCTAAACCTTCAAATTGAACCTCCCTCACTGGCAGCTCAATATCATAATCAAGCACTCCAAAAATCTATTCCCGCACTTTAACTATCTTTATCACCAACCACCCCTCAGCGGCATAACGAATTCTCTCAGATCGAGTCCATACTGTAGAGACCTATCCTTTGATCTCACCTAAAATCGAGTTGTAGCTAGTTAGAATTACCTCCATCTCAAACTCACGCATTCTTCATACGACTTCTCCAGTCAGCAATACCATGTACTCCACGAACTATTAAGATACGTGAGTCGAGCTAAAATAAAAAAACTTGAACAAGTCAAAGCCACCTGTCTCTCACGAACTCAGCAGTTACCCAGTTAAACAGCCACATCAAACGGAGGACGTGCTTCAGCATGAAGAAGAGTTGTGAAAGAGGCCTATATAAAGGAAAAGCTCCAGAAGAGACAAGGACCAGAAAAAGGAGAAGAAAATCACCAAGAAAAGATATTTTCTAAGATTCCCAAGGCTCCAAAATTCTTATTCACAAGATCAATCACTTCTAAGTCTAGAAATAAATTGAAATAAGATATCATCAGCCTCAAGCAATAAATGCCACTATTACAAAGGTCCTCAATACAAGGTCATGGATCTTACCTATTCATTGGTTTTCCATGCTAAACACCTATATCATTTCTTGTCTATTAGATTTTTGTCATAGGTACATTGGTGTAAGGACTAATTCCTGACCACTTTGAGCTCACGGAATTAGGCCATTACATTTGGCACCATCTGTGGGAAAGAAATTCTTTCTACGATATCCTAAGGCATTCAATCAATCAACTACAATATTTCAATCATGGTAACATCCAGGCGACTGACTATCGGAGTCCAACATGATCTCTCAGTTGAACCAGAACAACTTACAGAGCTACGAGCGAATCTCAATACTGAAATGGAGAAACACAATAAGCTCGAAAGACAGTTAACTCACGACCGAGAGCTCTATGAAAAGGAACTCGATGCCAAAAGACAAGCTCGTTTGATAGCACTCAAATGACATGAAGATCAAATGACAACAATACAGAATGCCTTGCAGGCTCTGCAAGATACTCAGCAGCCTCCCCCGGTACGAGATCATGATCAGGTATCGAAAGCCTCTCGGGTTTATGAGCGAGAAAGATTAGGACCTCAAGGAGCCACCAACAAAGCTATTTCCAAACATATTCGAAATGAACCTCAACCTTCCATTCATTTGGGTGGAGACATTCAGTCTGAGCTCAGCCGAGGTCATCGATGCTTCATACGCCAGGATGAGAAACAACGACCACAACCTCGAGTTCTAGCACGAGATCATTTGAGTGAAGGTACCGGTACTTATAATCCGTAACCTCTTCGTCAAGCCACTCAACTGACCCGTCACTATATCAGACAAGAGCATATGGACCAGCGTATTAAGGAGCTGATCGAAGCACAGGTTTTGGGCACGACCAACAACCTTACCAAGTTACAAGGAAGTCTAATTGCCAAAGAACTATTCGATATGGAAATTCTGATAGGTTTCCATACTCCAAAAATTTCCATAAAGTTATTCAACCAACTACATAAACAATTCATTAAGACATATGCTTATAGTAGAGATAAAGAGGAAAATTTGTATTCTCTTATCAGTCTCAAACAGTCGCACGGAGAGAAGATTGAGGCATTTGCTAAGAATTTCCAAAAGCTCTCGTGTAAAGTGGACAATCTCGATCAAAAGGCAGTTAATTCTTTTTTCACCAATGCACTCCAGTTCGACTGTAAAGCTAAAGAGCACCTCTTCCTTAACAGACCTGCGACCTTGGAGGATATGATCACCAAGGTCAATAGTTATGTCGACCTCGAAAGGATGATGTCTGAAAGGCATAAATCTACTAAATCTGTCCTTTCCACGAAAGGTCCATCAGATCGAAACACTAAACAAAATGAGAATCAGGGTGACCAAAAGTGTGCCAAAGGAAACACGCTCAACCCTTGAAAAGGTAGCTCACAAGTCAAACCGGTCCTCCCAAAGATTAACGTTCGAATCTCCACAATTTTTCTAATCCTCATTAAGGATTAGCTCTACCGTCTCTCCCAACCATTGGAACCAATCAAAAGCTGACCATACTGCATGCACCATAAGGTAAACCATTATTCTACTAACAATTTCTATGCTTTACAGAGGTTGCTTGAATACATTTTCAAGGAGAGACGGATGCTCAAATATATTGTTGACCTAGAATCATACAAGGATAGCAACTATAAAAAGTAGCTTGAAGTTGTTTAGGTCGAAGATCAAGCTGAGGAGAAGCATCTTTACCATATACGCCACAACAACATGATCGAGATCAATAAGATCACCAACTCTAACAGATTCAAGTATAGAAGACTGTCAGAATGCTACGATCTCACACCCCAAGACAAATAAGCCAAACTTCTGCCCAAATCGAGCAATCATCGACTCGGGATATCCTTTAAAGATTGCGATACTAGCCATGTCAAATTCCCACATCATGATGCGTTAGTCATAATGCTCAAGAAGGAGAAGTTTGCCATGCACACAATGATGATCGATACTGGTAGCAGTATCAAGATCTGCTTTTAGAGCACTATCGACCAAATGGGATTGGCCGATCATGTCATTCAAAGCGATACCGACATCAGTGGATTCAATGGTTCTAAAGAAGAGCGAGTAGGGAAGATCATCTTGCCTATTACTGTGGGGCCAGCTATAACAGATGTCATCTTTCATGTGATCAACGTCAAGTATCGTTATCTCGGGATTATGGGCCGTTACTAAATTCATAACATGGAAGCAATTGCTTCCACCTATCATCAAGCACTCCGTTTTAAACATAATGATGGTATCTACGAGATCAGGGGTAGTCAAAAGCTTTCTTGGGCTTGTGAAAATACCGTATCTACTATTCTAGATACCTCAGATAGATATGCAGCATAACAATTATAGAAAACTGATCACCCTGATGATTAAAATTCCAAGGAGGAGACTACCGAATACATTAACATTGATGGACCTAGTAGAGGAACATTTATCAATACTAAGCTGGTTCAACACGAAAAAGACGCTCTCATTCAGTTCTAACGACTAAATCGAGACATTTTTATGTGGTCTTTCGAAGAAATGCCAGGTGTCAATCCGATTAAGGCATGTCACAAATTGGCAACCAACATCAATGCCACCACAGTCAAAAAGAAACAGCGATACCTATCACCACAATTCTGAGATGAAGTTAGCATGGAAATCGAGAAATTGATCAAAGTAGGATTCATTCGAGAAGCCAAGTATCCGAATTGAATATCCAACATCGTCGTTGACCCAAAGAAGAAAGTAAAGGTCCGCATTTGTGTAGATTTCACCAATCTCAACAAACACACACCAAAGGACAGTTTCCCTCTTCCTAACATTCATCAGATCCTGGATTCCACAGCAGGTCATGAACTTTTATCTATGATGGACGCTGCTTCAGGATGCAATCAGATTTTACTCTTGGATTAAGATTAAGAAAAAATAACTTTCATCACTGAAAGGGAACTTTATTGTTACAAAGTCATACCCTTAAGTCTCAAAAATGCAGGTGCAACTTATCAATGATTGATGACTACTATGTTTAAAGCCCATCTCGGGAAAATTGGGGAAGTCTACATTGACGATCTCTTGTACAAAAGCATACAGTCCATCAATTAGATTTCAGATCTCAACATAATATTCAACATCCTTCGATCTTACAGGATGCGTCTCAATTCTGATAAGTATCAATTTGAAGGACATTTTGGCCGATTTTTAGGCCACCACATCAGTAAGAAGGGGATTAAGGCCAATCCAGAGCAGATTCGGGCTCACTTCGACATGCCATCCCCAAAAATGGCGAAAGACGTTCAGAAACTTGTTGACAAAATTGCCGCTATCAACCGTTTTGTTTCAAAATCTTCAGACCGTTGTCGTTGGCTATTCTTATTACTCCGTAGTTGTACCAAGCGAGTAAAAGTTCAATCAAATGTAGCGGTTCAATAGACATCGGAGTGCGAGGCATCTTTTCAGTATCTTAAAACCTATTTGGGGAAGTCTCCCATCATGAGCACCCTTATAGATAATGAGGAACTGATTATCTTCCTAGTAGTCATAAATACTTCACTTAGCTCAGTCCTCATTCGACTTAAAGGGAAAATTGAGAAACCAGTCTACTTCATCAGCAAAACCCTCACTCTAGCAGAAATGAAGTATTCTAAAGTCGAAAAACTTCTTCTTACTCTTGTTTATACTCCACAAAAACTCAAGCGCTACTTTCAAGCTCATTTAGTCAAAGTCATGATGAACTACGCACTACGGGAAGTTTTATCCATGAAAGATAAATCAAAAAGAGTGCAATAATGATTAGTCAGTTTGGGAGAATATGATATCAAGTTCGAACAATATAATTCCGAAAAAGGGCAGGCCATTGCTGACTTCCTCGTAGAATTTCTAGTGGAGGATCTCGTATGGGAGGAGCACGATCCTGACCTTGTAGAGGAAGTTATAGAAGATCCACCGCCCAAAGCATTTTATAAGCGAGCTGAATGGATTACAAGGAAAAGGTAGAAACTTTTTATAAATGAATAAGTAGGACCCGCATGGTCCAGAATTGGAATCGTATTGATTACCTATTTATAACGATAAAATTGAGAACTCAATCTGCTTGAATTTTGAGGCCTCAAATAATTTCACCGTGTACAAAGCTCTCATTCATGGACTCAATCTCACTCTTGAACTCGCCGTCCCAGAACTCTTAGTTTATACAGATTCGCTACTCATCATCCACCATTACTCTGAGCAATACAAGAAGAATGGCAAGATGATCGAATAAGCAACTCTCGATTATCTTCCTCGAGGTGAAAATAGACACGTCGATTCCTTGGTATATCTAGCCGGGGTCTTAGGCACAAAAGCTCGATATCTCCAGATAGAAGTCATTTTAACCCCCAGTATTGATCGCATTTTTTAATGCACGATCAACACTGGGGGAGATTAAAAGGAGATGACGATTGGCGAAAGCCTTTCCTAGTTTATCTTGGTATCAACAACTGATGTGAAGGACCACTTCAAGCAAATTTGAAGGAGCGCCGACAACTGATAGACAACTTAAAGCGTTATATTATTCAAAACAGTACCTTGTACCGCCGTTCTATCAAAGGGCCTTATCTCAAGTGCCTCTCTAAACAAAAAGCAGACAAAATGTTTTGCGATCTACACGAAGGGACTTGTGGCTCCCATGTCGTAGGTCGTTCACTGGCAAACAGAGCCATTACGCAAGGAGTATTCTGGCCCGGCATGCGCAAGCAAGCTGAAGAGTACTCACGCAAATGTGACGCATGTCAGCGACATGAAAAAATGATACTCGCCCCTGCACTCGAGCTCTATGCAAGTAAAGTGTTCTGGCCATTCAAAAGATGGGCACTCGATCTTGTCGACGAATTTCCTAATTCTACAGGTAACCGCCGCCACCTCCTCGTAGCTATTAATTATTTTACAAAATGGGTAGAAGTAATTCCACTTTGTGAAACTAGAGAAGAAGAGGTCATCTCTTTTATCTGGGTTTACATCATCACTCAGTTTGGGTGCCCCCACCTAATTCATATCGATAATGGGCCCCAATTTGTTAGATAAAAAGTCACAGCTTTCCTTAACCAACATAACATCATTTACTCACCATCCAATCCCAACTACCCTCATGAGAATTGCCAAGCCGATATCGCCAATAAAACCATCGTGGATAGACACAAAAAACGGCAACACTCTCAGAAAAAAGGGAATTGAGTTCGATAGCTTTCACATGTCTTATGGGCATACCGTACCACTCCACATTAGTCAGCAGGCTGCATTTCATTCCTCCATGCCTATGGTACTGAGACCGTCATTCCCTCTGAATACTATCACCTAGTCAAAGATTATGAGCTAACTGACAAGGAAAATGAGTTTGAATTAGCTTGCAACCTCAATTGGATCGATAAAACCTGGGAACACGCCATCGTTAACCTAGGTTGATATCACCATATGCGGGCCAGTTCGTATAATAAATGAGTCAGAAGCCATATCTTCCAAATCAATGATCTCATCCTCAGAGAAATACCTCAACACTGCAAAGAGCCTCATGCTGGAAAACTAGCCGACAATTGGAAGGGTCCATTCCTTATCACATATCTCTCAGGCCTGGGATCATATTACCTCATAACCGAAGAGGGCGTCCACATCTCAAGTCCTTAGAACACTAAGCGGCCAAAACGATATTATCGTTAGGTCCCTCACTGCTCTATTTCAGTTTCTCACTTTTTCATTTCAGAAGTGAGATTTCCATCCCCATCCAATGTACATCCTTTCTCAAGATTCAATTAAACTTACAAGTTTTCTCCATACATCTCTCTACTTTGTAGACAATACATAGATTAAAGCATAGATAATACTAGATTTTAATTGACATCATTCCAGTTAAATCAAGAATACATTTGGTTTGGCTGACTCTACTAAATCTCCTGTAGTTAGAATAAGGTAGAACTTGTTTTCAATCAACGAACTCTACCAGACATAAGATAAAGAAAATGTAATACTAGCTTTCATCTCTTTCAATATGTCTGCGACATCATACCAGTTAAATCAAGAATGCACTTGGTTTGGCTGACTTTATTAAATCTCCTACGGTTAGAACAAGGTAGAACTTGTTTTCAATCAGCGGACTCTACCAGACATAAGATAAAGCAAAGGTAATACTAGTTTTTATCTCTTTCAATATGTCTGCGACATTCTACCAGTTAAATTCAGGTTACGCCTGGTTTGACTGACTCTAATCAACTCTGAGGTTAAAATAAAGGTTATAGTAGTTTTTAATCAAAGAGCTCAACCAGACATAAGATGAAGCAAGGTAAAACCAGCTTTTATCTCTCAGCATGTCTGTGTCACATATTATTTCTTTTCAGGTTATATACAACCACTACAAGGGAGTCTGTTCTGCTGTGGGGTTTTCAGCTTTGCTTACTCCTATAATAGGAGGTCGACTAGCCATGAATTCTTAAGCTCGAGCAATCACAACAATCCTGCCCTCCTCTATCAATTCAGCAGATTGAGGGCCCAGATCCGCTCCCATGGAGCTTGCACAATCTCCTCGATTTATTTCAACCTTGCAGAAACATCCCTTTTTTGACATACAGTCATACAAGGTATCTCTCTCTAACTCAATTGTTTTTACTTCTTCCACAAAATAAACAATCGCTGACCTCAGCAAGTCTGAATGCAAGGCTTGAGTTTCAACTGAATGAGAGAAAGCCGTCCACGACCACTGAAGGCGGTCTTCTAACCTTTTGTACTTAGCTTTTTGACTCTCCATTTCTATGTCTATACGATCTGTAAAAGCAATATTCTCTTCAAAAGAATTAGCAACTTTAGCTGACTCGGCTCAATTAATCGCCTCCAAATCAACTACCTGAACACGGAGTATCTAGATCTTTTTGTTCAGTTCTTCCACATCTAGAATTTTCTTTAACAATTCTTCTTTGTTCTTTATAGCAATCTCCTTCCCCCGAATAATACGCTCTAACCCTTTCTCCCTAACAAGAGTAGAGTCCAGCTTTATTTGACGCTCCTATAACTTCTCAGTTCCTTTACACACATGCCCTTGAATTCGATCAACGTCCCCCTCAAAATCTCTTATTCGAGCTGACAGACTAACGACATTACCATGAACAAGAGAACCTCTGGCATCATTTTTATTCTTCTTCGAGCGCTCACCAGCCTCAATACTTCTGACACGCAAATTGGCCTACGCCAGATCGGTTTTTAATTATCCACTCTCTCATTTAACTCATTACACATGCGTTGTACTATCCTAAACTCCATATCTTATGCAGAGAAAGATGTAGTCAATTGTTTGGTTGCAGCTTCCGATACAGATAAATCATCTCGAGCTACCTTTAGCTCGTTAACTTTATCAGATAATTTCTTCTTTAATCGCCCCAGTTTGCTCCTGCTATTCGCGAGATCAGATCGAATATATTCTTGGTCGTGAGTTTTCTTGGCCAAATTATTTCTCAAAATAGTCATAGACCAATTTAAATCTTCCTCCGATCTTTTTAGAGCATGTAAACGGTAACGAGCCATTTCGGCCTCCCTGCTCTTTACCGTCAATGCATCATTCTCACTTTTGAGTTTCGCGGCATGTTCTTTTAACTCCTTGAGCTCTTTTTGCCCTTTCTAAATTTTGGCATCCTTCTCCTCGATCTGCAGATTCAGGTCTATAATAGTCTGTGTTGCCTCAACAAACTTGAAGTACACCTTCGCATGTTGATCTTTTCTATCTTCATTCGCCTCTCTCATCGTATCAAACTCCTCTACAAATTATTGGTTATATTAACGAGCTTCATCTTCGAGCAAGCGAGCTAACTCTAATTTAACCTGCACATAGCAGTTATACTATATCAAGTTCGCTTCAGAATACTCAATCAGTACATATGACTCACTTCTAACAATATATCTATTTTTTGACATCTTTTGTATAAAGCTACTTCTGGACTTAAGGTCGAAGTACAATCTCGGATAAATACTCCATGCAAATACTTCCAAATCTAAGGTACACATTCTCTATATGTTTGTTTGCCAAAAACTAACATCTTTTATACGCACCATTCCAGGGTCGTTTGTACCTAAACAAGTAATGAGTATTTAGTCCGTCTCTACACTTTATCTATTAATATGTCCTTCTATATTAATGAAGCATACAAATCAAATATTATTTGCTCTATTCTAACCTGCAGCTCCTCTTGCGAAGACAGCAGGGATGCTGAGTTTTCTCTCTCCTGAGCAAGCTCCACCTCTAAATCTTTTATTCTGAGGCGTATGTCTTCAAGTCCCTAATGCAATATTTACAAAAACAACTTAGCCTACAAAATTCTATTCAAAATGTATCCAAGCAGTTTACAACATTCCATAACATCCATAAAATAACAGTGCCACCACACAATCCTACCTTCTCAGTTTCCACCTTTGGGCGTTCGTCGTCATCCTCTTGGATGTCTCTCACCGTCCGAAGAGACATACCATCCAATCCATCAACAACCCCAACAACATCATCTTCAACCACCTCCTCTTCTACGTAAGTATCGGTCCTAATGGCCACGACCTCGTCTTCAGAGTATTCCTTGGACATAAGGTGCCGCCCAAGCCTGTCACGCTTAGCTACCGCCTCAGCCAAATCCACCCTCTCCTCAGCCTGCCGCTTGTTGATCTCAACTACTTGAGAAGCCTTCAGGGTCTCGAGCCACTTCTCTTCCTTAATCAAATCCGACTTCAATCGAGCTACGCTCCTTAAGAGCTCAAAATTCTGCCTCTTCAACTAAGCCCTCACCCCTTCGACCCCGCGGTGTATCCCCTTCATCAGCCGAGATACCTGTAAAAATCAAGCAAAAATTGACCTTATTGATTAGCTCGAATTATAATACAAAATTGAACTTATTCTAGCGTATAAACCTACCATTTTGTGCATCCCCTCCTCCCCATAGAGAACTGCCAACCTGGCCTTTTCCTCTACCGCTTTTCATTCGTCCTCCGCATCAGGTTAATCTTCTTCAATCTTCTTTCCAGAATCTTCAGAAGGCTCAGCCCTTCCCTTTTTTACCTTTTCTACCTCCTCACCACTTTTTGTGGCCCCAAAATCTGCAAGTCGCTTCAACATTTGCCTCTTAGGGAACGTTCGAGCTCATTTGCTCGACGTAATGGACTCAGGTAGACCTGTAGAATCCACTCTAGGGGACTTAGACGAGTTCACTCGCCTTTCCCTATTAGTCCCCTTCTTCTTACTACTTTCATCATTCGTCATTAGCCTCATCGATTAGGATTTCAAAACCTTTTTAACTCGGCTGTTAACACGCTTCTTCCTGCTGATGCCAAGATCTTCCAATACAGCCTCGAGCTAAGTCTCCTCTTGAGCAACTTTATCCAACAATAACTATTTCCTCGTGACCTACGACCTAGGACATGTCATAAACAAGACATCAACATCAGCGAATATCATATAAATTCAACTATTAATCTCATACATTATACATTGTTATACTTACGTTGCTTTACAGCTCTAAACATAAGTTACATGGGTTCTTCATCATCTCTCTGAAGGCAGTCACCCTTCACCCATATGACATTGTCGCTTCAAGGTCGACCCGCTGAGTTGAGATCGAAGAAGCAAGGTCAAGTTTGTAGTAGCCTACACGCAGCCTTCTACCCCAGTCGAACACTCGAAGGCTACATCGAAGCCTATATGCATACCTCAAAGCCCATTCAATTCTTAAACAAGCTTTCCAAGAATACAGGAAGATGATGCTTCAAAGATGAAGCCTCGACTCTGAGCCAGCCTCTAAAACGAACTCCACATCAGCATCAGAAATATTTCGACCACTCTCATACGTGGTCAAAGGCAGACATGTCAGACAGCCAGCTCACCAGATAAGAATGGCGATATTGTTGGTCTTGACAGCTACAGTAATAGAACCAATAACGGCTACAGTGTCAGAGCACAGTGTCGGACCCAACATTTTCGGTGTCAACAGCAACTCTGGGATACCCGCCTGATACCCGGAGGGTACCCTTGTAATATGGCCTCCCATGGTGACTCAGCCCTACCTGTGTTCAATAAATAGGAGAGAAGGGGAGCCAATGAGAGGTTATAAAATCTTTCCCCTGAACCCTTACAGTTTACCTTAGACCTACCAGAAAAACATACAGTACTCAAACCTTCGAGTACTTGGCAGTAATATACAATTTCTTAAAAATACTCATCAAAGGTCGTGGAGAGACCCATTCTAGGCCTCTACGCAAGTATATTGTTAATAGGTTATTCGTGTTATAGATTTTATGCTTGAATCCTTTGATAAAAGATAAACCCGTTGTGTAAGAGCTAATTTCCCCTCCGCACGAAGTTAGGCTCCTACATTTGGCACCGCCTATGGTTGCCCACTCGAAAAATCTCCCTTGCTCATTTTCTCTCTTTTCCAACTCCTACAGATCATTCCCAATGGCCCCCACCCTCCGTTCTACATCCACCCATGCCGGCAACTCCACCGACGGAATGGTTACTCAGCTAGCCCGTCTTACTCAGTAATTTGCTCAGGCTGCGGAGCGACACCGAACATAAATACAGCAAGAGCGCGAAGAACACCGGCATGAGTTTGAAGCCAAACGGCATCGCCGTTTGGATAATGCCGACAGATAAAACCTCTAGATGCTCCTCTACTGCCTCGAGCACAAGCCCCATTATGCGTGTCTACCCGTGCTCAACTGAGGCCTCTACCATATCTAGAAGTACCCCCGGTCCATATCGGCACTGAGGGTGTTCCCCCTACAATTCCCCCCACTGGCTCCATTCATCTTGGCATCCACCCCACTGAGGATTCCTCTGAATCCACCCTTCGCTCCTCCAGACACCCTAAATACCGCTCTGCCTGAGAGCATCTCGGGGGGAGCGCAGTGTCGAAGACATATCGAACCCTTGACCTCATCATCCTCGAACCCTTCGATCCTCCCCCCAGTCTCATCCTGCCTACTATGCACAACAGGACTTCGACTACAAAATCCAACCTGTCATTCGCGTTAGCGCTAGTCCAAATCCAAACTCATGGAATCGATTAAATAACCCTCTCTATCCCAAGCTCCTTGGTATTGAGGTACCTCCAAATTTTTGAGCCCCAAAAATTTGTAGATACCGCAACATCGATCCCCAATCCCATATCCTCAAATTTCTAAATGCTCTAAGCCTTTACTCCACAGCTGACCATCTGATGTGCTGACATTTCCCCACAAGCCTCACAGATAGCCCTCTTCGAGGTATCATAACCTTCCCAGTGTCTCTATTCGAAGCTTCGAGCAACTATCCCATCTTTGCATCACCCAATTTGCCTTCAAGAAAGACCGAGAGGTCAGAGTCGATGCCCTCTTCAATTTCCAAAAATCCCCCAGTGAAACCCTTGAGGCCTTCACCAAGAGGTTCCTCGATGAGTCACACAAAGTTAAAAACCTTGACTGCACAAACGCCGTACTCACGTATTCGAACGCTTTGCCAGATAACAGCCGTGTCAAAGAGTACCTGGTTCTCCACAAACCCCGAACCCTCGAGGAGATGCTCTCAAAAGTTAATGGCTATATCAATCTTGAATGCCTCTGGGAATCACATAAATAGGGGCAGCATTCAACCACCAACTCAAATAAACCGCGACAAGGCCCACCCACTACTCCTACACCTCTGATCGCTCCTGTCTCACAGGAGACTAAGAGCCGCAAACTCCCTCACTCTGATAACACTGTAGAAGGTCATAAAAAATGATCAAAACCAGTCCTACCTAGACTTACTCCCCCTATCAGTACCCATCTACCACAGATTCAGGCAGACCCCATATGGTGTATCCCTTTCCCCATCGAGGTCAAACCAGGCGAACCTTACTGCGCCAACCACAAGTATAACTGTCACCACACCAATAAATATTTTGCCTTGCAGCGCTCTCTCAAAATAATACTCAAGGTCGGTCGTCTACATTAGTATGTTGCCGACCTTCCCAACTACCTCGACGTGTCGTACCTCAACCCGCCCCTAAGGCCGACCCTGCCGAGGTCCACATCTACCAACTTCATTTCATTGAAGTAAATAATATTGACAGCGGCCATTCCAAGAGCAAGCGCAAGTGTGTCAAAGAATGCTGCAAACTCACTTACCAGGAGAAGCTACCCACCCTCCTGCCATAATCAAACCTTTCTCCTCAACCCAAAGGCATCTCTTTCATCGACTGCGATACATCGCATGTTTATTTTCCCCATTCCGACCCTTTAGTCATCATGATTAAGGCCAAACACCTCGTCCTCCACACCATGCTTATCAATACAGGAAGTGCAGTTGATGTACTTTTCCTCCAAACCGTTCAAGCCATAAAGAAAATATACCTCATCATTGCCGCAAATTTCGAACTGAAAGGCTTTAATGGGGTTACCATAGTTTCCATTGGTCGAATCAGCCTTCCAGTTACCACCGGCCAAGTCACACTTCAAACCAGCTATCTTTTTATGGATAAGAAGTCTGAATACCTTGGTATAATCGGGCGCGATTGGCACCATGCTATGCGCGCCATTCCTTTAACCTATCATCATACCCTTCGTTTCACTACCCCCTGTGGTACATGGAATTTAAAAGGCTCTCAACGCCTCGCCCACTCATATAAGCTTCCGAATATCGATCAGACCCGGAAACTCGTCAGACTTCTATAGCAATCACTATCTCCTTCTGTCCCCATACCTTCGGCACCCACCATCTCACCCATCGAACCCAATATTTATAATGAACTCGGCGGTCCTGGTCAAGGTATGTTCATTGGAACCTTTCCAGACGAGGCAGAGTGCCTCGAACTTATAGACTTCCTTCTAGAAAATTAAGACGTCTTCGCATAGACATTTCAGGAGATTCTTGGTGCCGACTTCAGTTTAGCATGCCATCGCATCAACCTTATCCCCAATTCTACAGCAGTAAAGCAGAAGAAGCGTACCTTGGCACCACGACTTCGAGAAGTAGTAAACCTCGAAGTAGACAAACTTATAGCTGCGGGATTCATCAGAGAAGTTCACTATGTTGATTGGATATCCAATATAGTTGCAGTTTCAAAAAAGAACGGCAAGATCAGAATCTGCGTCAACTTCACAAACCTCATCAAACACGCACCGAAGGACAGCTTCCCCTTCCCGATAAATTCAGTACTCCTCGATGCTACTGATGAACACGAGCGCCTATCAATGATGGATGCAGCTTCAGGTTACAATCAGGTACCCCTCATTCTCGAGGATCAACTTAAAACTTCTTTCATCACTGAGCAAGGCCTTTACTATTTTAATGTCATACCCTTTGGCCTTAAAAGTACCAGTGCCACCTACCAACGCCTTGTCACAATAATGTTTAAACCCTTGCTTAGCAAGTCGGTCGAAGTTTACATCGACGACATGTTATGTAGGAGCCTACAAAAGCAGACCCACATCCTGGACCTAACCGAAGTCTTTCCGATACTTTGAACAAACAATATGAAACTTAACCCAGACAAATGCCAGTTTGGTGTTTCGTCTGTAAATTTTTAGGCCATCTTATCAACAAACGAGGTATTGAGATCGACCCTACCCATATGCATGCCCTCATCGACATGCCTTCGCCCCGAACTAAAAAAGATGTACAAAAAGTGGTTGGTAAAATAACAGTCCTCAAAATTTTCATTTCCAAATCATCAGACCGTTGTGCTTGGCTCTTTTCTTTCTTACGCGACCAAGGCATCTACAAGGCTAAAAAGAAAAACAACAATGAGATTAACTGGACGCCCAACTATGAACATGCCTTCCTCGAACACAAAACATACCTTGCCCGACCACCCATCATCAGCAACTCTGTCGAAGGCAAAACATTCTCCTTATACCTTACGGTCACCAATACCTCTATCAGTTCGGTCCTCACGACTCGAATAAAACACTCTTATTATATTTTATCAGCAAAACCCTGACACCTATAGAAACTCGATACACGAAACTTGAGCGCTTGCTCCTCACCCTCGTCTATTCGGCCCATAAACTCAAACCCTATTTTTAAGCTCACTCTATCCGTGTTATAACAAATTATCCCCTTCGAGAGGTACTTAGCAAGAAAGAAAAATCTATACAAGTATAACCATGGTCCGTTTATCTTGGCGAACACGAGATCACATTTGAGAAGCAGATATCCCAGAAAGGCCAAGCAGTCGCTGATTTCCTTGCCGACTTCTCAGTCGAAGATGTCGACTGGGAGGAACACGAAGATGATCTACCAGAGGACCAGCTCAAACCTGCTGACCCATGGAATCCAAACACAGGTTGGCGTCTCTTCACAGATCGATCTGCTAGACCTAACGGTTCGGGGATAGATATCGTTCTAGTTACACCTACCAATGAACAAATAGAGAAGGCAGTCACGTTAAACTTTGAATATTCTAACAGCGAGGCTGATTATGAAGCTTTGATCCATGGCCTTGACTTCGCACTCAACGTCGGCATCCCAAAACTTGCAGTTTTCAGAGATTCCCAACTTATTCAAAGACAGTACTCCGGTGAGAATCAAGCCAACGGTCAAATGGCCAAATATTTTTTCCTCGTCCGCCAGCGCATGGATCGTTTCCCTGAAAAATCTTCTATTACCCACTACCCTTGAGGTAAAAATAGACAAGCAGATGCCCTCGCCTACATAGCAGCTATGTTAGGCCAGTCCAAATCCTGAACCTTCCATATCGAAGTAGTCGAACGCCCAAGTATTGACCAGATGGAAGTCAATGCCATCAATACCCAAGTATTGGCGAACACCATAACTTTAAAAATACTGCCCTCCCAGATGATCCCAAAGCCAAACGGTAATTATTATAAAACTGTCACAGATACACCAACCTTAAACGCGAGTTACATCTCAAATCCTCAAATGGCGTCCTCCTTCAGTGCATCTCTCAAAACGAAGCCTCTACAATCCTATCCGAACTCCACAAACGTACTTGCGATACTCATACTGCCGGTAGATCGATGGCTCTTCGAGCTGTCTCCCAAGGTTTATTTTATCCCAATATGAAGAAGCAAGTAGAAGAATACGTCAAACACTGTGATAAATGTCAGCGCCATGCCCATGAAATCCATAGCCCTTCATAAGACCTCCATTTTAGTCAAGTCTCTTGGCCATTCAAACGCTGGGTCATCGATCTCATTGGTCCTTTTCCCAAAGCTCCGGGTAGCCGAGAGAATATCATTGTTGTAACAGATTATTTTACGAATTGGGTCGAAGCCATACCATTGTATCGAACCAGAGAAGAAGAAGTCATCAAATTTCTATGGGAAAATATTATCACATGCTTCGGATACCCTCATATGATTTGATGTGACAATGGTCTACAGTTTATCGGGAACAAAGTCAAAAATTTCCTCAAAAAGTACAACATCATCCTCTCCCCCTCAACACCCTACTACCTCCAAGGGAATGGTCAGGTCGAAACAATCAATAAAGCAATAGTCGACGGTCTCAAGAAACGTGTCGATGAAAAAAAAGGATGATGGGTACAGGAGTTACAGCATATCCTCATGGCCTATCGAACAACACCAAGAAAAGCTACAGGTTGTACCCCTTTCCTTCTAGCCTATGATACTAAAGCAGTGCTACCTACTCAATTCGAAGTACCCACACGAGATCCTAACCTCCCGGACAAATACAATGAGCTTGAACGCGGATGTAACATGTTATGGATCGACAAAACCAGAGACTGAGCCATCACCAACCTCAGCCGTTTCCATCTATCATTGTAGAAGTCATATAACAAGCGAGTTTGAGCATGAAGTTTCAATATCGGAGATCTTGCACTTTGACATGTCACACAGTTTTCAAAGCTTTAAAATGTTGGCAAGCTAGCTGAGTCCTGGGAAGGACCTTATGTCGTGTACGATAAAACCAACAAGGGTTCATACTACTTTATAACAGAAGATGAAGAACTTCCACCAAACCCATGGAATACAATGCAACTAGTCTCATACAATAGGCTGTGACCTCAACCTTATTCAACTGATATAAACACAGAATAATCAATAAACAGTTTTTTCCATCTGCACTTCGTCTCCTATTTTCCATTGAATTTCTTAGCCTAACCTAAGTGTCATGTCAACCCTTCCACTCGACTGATACTTGGGGGCGACCTTAAAAATTTTCAAGTCTCCAAAATTCAAGCAAACTCGAGAGGCACGAATGGTCGAGAGACCGGACCCTCGAGAATGCATTGGAGGCAGCGACCTTGAAAATTTTCAAGTCTCCAATATTCGAGCAAACTGAAGGGGAACGAATAGTCGAGAGACCGAACCCTCGGGAATGCATTGGGGGCGAACACATTCTACTTTGATTAGGCTCAGGCCTTCAAAGTCCAGTGAATTTCCTAGTTTACTCTAAGTATTATGTCAACCCTCGACCCGACAGATACTTGGGGGCGACCTTAAAATTATTCAAGTCTTCAATATTATAGCAAACTCGAGGGGCACGTATGGTTCAGAGACCGGACCCTCGGGAATGCATTGGGGGCGAACACGTTCTACTTCGATTAGGCTCAGGCCTTCAAAGTTCAGTAAATTTCCTGGTTTACTCTAAGTATCAAGTCAACCCTCGACCCGACTGATACTTGGGGGCAACCTTGAAGTTTTTCAAGTCTCCAATATTCGAGCAAACTTGAGGGGTACGAATGGTCGAGAGACCTGACCCTCTGGAATGCATTGGGGGCGAACACGTTATACTTTAATCAGGCTCAAGCCTTCGAAGTCCAGTAAATTTCTTGGTTTGCTCTAAGTATCATGTCAACCTTCGACCCGACTGATACTTGGGGGCGACCTTGAAATTTTTCAAATCTCCGATATTCAAGCAAACTCGGGGGGCACGAATGGTCGAGAAACCGTACCCTCAAGAATGCATTGGGGGCGACCACATTCCACTTTGGCCAAGATCCGACATTCGAAGTCCAGTTAATTCCTTGAACTCTCAGAAACCATCTCAAAGCCTTTCAAGTATTCGATCACTCTACAAACAGTCTACACTTACAACATAAGCAGATACAAGTATACAAAAATTTCAACAAGATGTTTCAGTACAGTATATATCAGAGAATCAGGTTCAACCCAAATCAATTCAAATCAAGTTCAGAGCATACATCAGGAATCGAGCATAGCAATTCAGTACAAATCAAGTTAACACAAACTAGTTTCAGTACAGTCTATATCAGCAATACAAGGCATTCAAAGGTTCAAAGATCAAGTGCAAAATAAGCCCAATATTGTTCACATATTACAACCCAATAGAAAATCAAAAAAGATAGTCTGACACGCCCAGTAAACTACCTCATACTGGAGTGGCTACACCATCTCCTCTTACAGGTTCCCCCTCGCCAACGCCCCCAACACCCTCAGTCGAAGGCTTTGACCCAGCAGTATCCGCGACCAGATCAGTTGCATTTCCAGCAGCAGCTTCTTCGATTGATGGAGTCTTCACGATACCTCCCAAGCCAGCAGTAGCAACATCTACTTCTACCCCATCGGCCTAGGTAGCATCTTCAAAAATAGGATTTGGGTAGTGGGGAAGCGTTCCAAAGTTTTAGGATCATACCCCAAATCCTTTATGAACTCCTTCAGCCTGACAGTAACTGTACATTCATCATCAAACTGCCCCAGGAATGTCACCCTTTGTTCTTTCTTTTCCTTCTCCTTCTCAGCAGGCTTTGAATTTAATACATGAGCATGATTGTAACGTTGATCTTCGAATCTCTTCTCGAATGCATCGTTGATAACCGCCTGATCTCTCTCCAAAGCTTTATTCTCAAACACTAACGACGTCTCAGTCCCTCGAGCGATCTCCAAATTCCCAAGCGCTTGTCTTAGTTGCTGTAATATTACCTTTTGGACCTTGAAGAAAGCCTGTGACCGAGCATCTGTCTACTAGAATAGTCGAGCCATCAGTATTTCCCAAAGTATGATGTACTTAAGCAAAATTTCAAAATTTTCAAAAGAAAAATAGTTACCTGATACATCATCTTATGCATCCTCCTCCCAGCTTCGTCTGGATCAGCGGCACAGAGGGTGGCCATCAAAGCAACCATGGCTAGAGCTTGATCCTCTCGCTCAGCCTCTGCCAATTCATCATCCACATCCTCCGCATTATCTTCCCCCAGTACCCTGTACCTCTTGCATTAGATTACCTTCGGCCACTCTGCCCTCGGAGACTTGGGAAAGACCCTACCCTTCCGTTTCTCAGCCTGTATCAATGCTTGCTTTGGCGCCTATTTCGAAGCACCACAAGAAACTTCGAGTACTGCCATTATCTGCTTTGGCGCGTGTTGCCCCTTTGGAACATACTTTACCTTCCGTGTCAATCTCTCATTCTCCATGTCTTCGACCACTTTCAGAGCACCTTCACCTCCCCTCTTCTTCATCTTTGACGACTTCAACGTAACGGGTACGTTTCAAAGCAGGGAATCAGTCCTTTTCTGCCTTTTCCTCTTTATACTAAGCTTCTTGAACATAGAGTTTACGCACTCCTCGTCCGAGTTGATTAAGTTTGGATAATGGGCCCTGCAGAACAAACATAAAAATTTTATCAGCCTATTCGGTCAATACATCAAAAAAAATCTTTGACAGATAACTTACTTGGATTATAGACTTTATGTTCTAACCTATAAGGGTTCTCCCCATTGACATTCTCATAATTACCCCATACTATAACTAAGTCTTTATCCCATCTTCGACCCGTCAAGTACAGATCAAACACCCAGGGCTTATTTGCGTGACACTGGATGTGATACATGTCTACCTTCTGGCTTGCTTTACGTGAGTAGAACGATACAAAATCGTACCATTCGATTAAACTCCTTCCCTTACTCCCCAATTTTACATTCATACCCTAGATTACCTTCATCATTTCGTAAAGGTTCCCATTCATTTGACATGGGGCAACTTCCTAAAAATTCAACACCTCCTTCACTAGCCTCTGGAGGGGTAATTGCATCCTAGTCAGATTTAGCCACGATATGCCATTATACCCTTTCGCGGCTTCGACTTGAAGGTAAACCCTGATCCCGCTGCATTTAAAACAACTCCTACCTTCGACGGACCCAATTTGGTAGAAAATCAATCTAGTATCAGCTTCTCGCTAGCCGAGACAGAACCCGCGACCTCCTTTAACTCAGTTGATTCCTCACTATCATCACTCTGCTCCCCTTCTTCCCTTTCATCACCCAAAGGCTCAATATTACCTTCATCTCTCTCTACTCCCTCCATCTCTTCCTCATTACTTTCCTCTATCACTACCGTCTTACAACGCCTACTACTTGAAGCCCCAATTCCCGGAATCACCATTGCTAGTGGAACATCTTGCACGATATCTAATTCTTCTACGTCGCTGTCCTCATCCATCGGAGAACGGCCAGACATACTAGCCTTATTTTCTTCGATCTCCTCATCTATTAGCCTTAGTTTTGAAGATTGACGGGCACGAATCTTATCCTACAGAAGAAGAGGTACGCAATTAGTTTGATACATTCAACTATTACGTGTCAATAACTTATTTTCATCTACCCTCTCCAACTGATACAATCACAGCCAAAAACTCGACCCCAATCCCAATCTCACTATTAATACCCTCAGAATCCCAAATGGGCTAGACCCCCAAACACATGGTTTCCCCCTGTCCTCGATCATATCCTCACAACTACAAACCTAGAAGACTCTACATACAGATACAGAAGGCGGAGCCAAGCAGAAATAGACAAAAGTCAATCGACATACCTGTGTGAACGGAAGTACGCTTGAAACAGCGAGTCAGTTAGTCCCTCAGCAACAACCTGATAACTTCTCTCAAACTTCACGAAACAATGGCGTACGTTCTCCTCCTCTGACTCTCCAATTTTTGAAAATGGGTTACCGAGAACAGTGACTTTGCACTCACACCTATTTATGCCTCCTCAAAATTGCAAAAAACCACCTCAATTCCCGAAAATGCCATCATTACCACTACCCCAGTGCCCCTGCTTTTCGGCTGAGATGCGCCTTGCCAATTTTACCCTCCTTAACCACACGTACGTGTCCCACATTCACATTAACATAATAATACATTTAAAAACCAAGTTGAACCTTTTGGTCCTTGCCCAAAGATGTCAAATCAGATCCTTGCATCAACTTAACCTTTTTCCATAAATTAAGAAAACATCATGATGACCTGCATGGCACTCTGCCCCAAGAATAGTACCGTTCTGACAGGCCAGCAGTTTGGCCATCAGTTCATTCAGTCGAACCAGCAGACCTTCGACATTCTTTCTTCTCGTACACGAGTAATGGTCTATATCGTGTCTCGAACACTCGTCCGCAGATAACCTGATACTCAATTTCAAAAAGTGCCAATCATTCGATTTCTTTCACGTTTGATATTCGACAGAATATTTTTCGTGCCTAAATTACCTTTGAGTATTAAATTTGACCTACTTACAGAAGTCCAGTATTTTACTTTGGCAGTTATCTTATAAATTTCTAATTTCATTCGGGCAGATGTCCTTACACAAAACACGTAACAAAACAGTCAAGATCAAAAAAAATACAAACATCCTTACCAACCTATTTTCTCCACAACAAAGCAGACCATATTTACTGACAGGACAGTTCTTCGAAGACTCAGCCTGAGTATCTACCTTATCCACCACCGCCTCAGCAAAAGACTCTAGCAAGGCCAACCGATTACTGGGAAGTGGGCCCATCATTTGTTGTACGCCCCATCAGTAAGCATAGGGCATCCCACTAATGGGTTCCCCTGGCTCTGCATCAAACAAATCCAGCATCCCCCAATTCAGGCCTCGATCACCAAAAAATCTTTGTTTCGACTCCAGGGTCTTCTCCCATATACGAAAGACCCTTATCGCCACCCAGTTCTGGTACTTGGTGTTAGGAGCATTTTCGTTGCTTTAGGATGAAGACGTAGACATTGTGCTCGGAGAAGAAGGAAAAGATGTGTGAAGTTCTCCCAAAAACACCTTATTTATACTAAAAGGTAGGTACATTTAACCCCTCCTCAATCAAAATTGCATTAATGACAGTCTTCAATTCATTTCCTCAGAATCTCAGCAAACAAAACTTTACAACTTCCTAGACTCAACCGTCTCATCAACATGCGCACCTTACACTTATTCCCGAGATCTTACAGTCGACAAATCCCCAGCCTCGAACCATCGACCGCTTTTATACATCGTCTCACACCTCTTTCATCGAGTTTTGACAATACATAGTCAATTAGCCAGTAAGGCCTAATAATGACCAATGTCTTCGATCATCTCATTACACTTCGAAGTCAATTTTCCTCTGAAGCTAACCATTTCTACATGTTAACATTCAAAGAGATATATACGATACCACGCCTACAAATCTATTCGCCAACCATATCTACCAGATACAAAAATACATAATTACAGTTAAGTGCTATTCCCATTCCATTCCGCAGATTACAACAAGAGTCCAATCATGCAAAAATCTACAGACATACATAAAAACAACAAAAACAACATAAACCTTCAAAGACAGACCCACAAAAAAAACTCATCACCACCACCTTGCCACCACTCTAAGAAGAACACGCCCTATTTTCATACGGGCCAGATCCTCCTGTAGAATCCCACTCCTCCACCAGACGATCTTCTGCCTACACGAAACGCTCGACCAAATTTGCCAAGAAGAGATAACGCTCCTCTGGCGCAGAAAAATTCTATTGCAACATCCCCCACAGGAATGCATAAGAGTGCCCGTTGATTGGCTCCCAAGGTTCTAACTCCACAAGGTCCGGCATGCCCTAGTCCAATTTTCTGTCGCCAAAGAACTTCAACTTCAACTCAACAGTTTTTCGCCCTATGCGACGATCCCTAACAAATCCCATTATTTGCTGATAACGAGTATTCGAAGTAGTATCCATGGACTTTTCACATAAAATAGAAGATGAGAATGAGGAATAAGATGTACAGTATTTCTCTCCTCATAACCCACATTTATATACCCAATAACACCACTTAATACCATTTATTATTCCACAATCCCCACAACTTCGTAATTACCCCTCTTTATTATCTTTCTCAGAAATTCAGCATGCAACAGTCAACCATCCAACTTCTAACATACAACATTCTTTCTCAGCAAATGCCTCTATACCTATTTTTGAGGCCCCTGCTGAGAGGGGGCAAATGTAATAGCCTACTCGTAGCCTTTTACCCTAGTCGAACACTTGAAGGCTACATAAAAGCCTATATACATACCTCAAAGCCCATTCATTCCTTAAACAATCTTTCCAAGAATACACAAAGATGATGCTTCGAAGACGAAGCCTCGACTCTGAAAAAGCCTCGAAGACGAACACCACATCAGCATCAGAAATACTTCGACCATTTCATACGCGGTCGAAGGCAGACATGTCAGACAGCCGGCTCAGCAGACAAGAACGGCGATGCTGTTGGTCCTGACAGATACAATGACAGAACCAACAATGGCTATCGTGTCAGAGCACAGTGCCAGACCCGACATTTCTGGTGTCAGCACCAACTCCGGGATACCCGCCTGATACCCGGAGGGTACCTTTGTAATGTGACCTCCCATAGTGACTCATCCCTACCTGTGTTTTGCAAATAGGAGGGAAGGGGAACCAAGGAGAGGTTACAAAATCTCTCCCCTGAACCCTTACAGTTTACCTTCGACCTACCAGTAAAACATACAGTACTCGAATCTTTGACTACACGACAGTAATATGCAATCTTTTAAAAATCCTCATTAAAGATCGTAGAGAGATCCATTTTAGGCCTCCACGTAAGTATATTGTCAATAGGTTATTCGTGCTATAGATTATATGCTTGAATCCTTTGATAGAAGATAAACCCGTGGTGTAAGAGCTAACTTCCCCTCCGCACGAAGTTAGGCCCCTACAGAGTTGCTTTTGCACAGAAATATGCCCCTCCACTTGCACTAAAAAAATTTACACCGTAAAACTGTTACACATCCTCAGAGGATATTCTCCTCTTTCTACCCTCTCCTTCCAACCATATATTCAAGGCTTCACAAATATTTATCACCTCCCACATGTTCCCATTCATCTGAACGGGACATGCACCGATAAGGTTCATAATCCCTTTAGCCCGATTGCTAAGGGGAAGACTCAACCCGCACTCCAACTGAGACAGGTAACATAAAATGCCCTCAAAAAGTTCATTCTGAACATCCCATCGTAATAATCCATAGAGATCGATTCCTATATACCTCTATCCCTTTTCTCCTTCACCAAATCGGCCAACAGATAAAAATATTCTTCTCTCATTACTGCAGTGATACCCCTAAATTGCCTACCGGCATATTGAATACAATTTCCCTATCTACCTCCTATAGAAGCCTTAGCTTTACAAAATTCTTTAAATGCATCTGAGCGAGGAGAATAGGCCACCAATCTTTTAGGGAAATCTAGAAATTGATCAACACCTACTTCTTCATCACTTCCTAATGCTCTAATCTCAGACTCAGTCGGCCGACCAGAGGTCGATGCCTCACTTACAGGGGAATTCCTCATATCAACTGTAAAAAAGAATTGTTATTCTAGACAATACTCCTCACGGTCGACCTACACAAAGGTCCAGGTATCTATGATTATTATATATATATATACATATATGTGTATATATATATCATTCAACCACATTTAATATCTTTCATATCTCATATAAACAAGAAGATTTTCTTAGATTACTATAAATAGTAATTTATCGCTTTTTCCTAGCAAAAAAAATATTCAAAAATTGATCTTCAAAATCGCATACACATAACACATATATCCACTAACCTTCTATATCGGAATGAGAATCCGAGGCAGCGTTGTATCCTTCCCTCACCACGCTGTTGCATAACCACCTTCGCGACTCTGATTCAGCAACTCTCTCACGTTTTGACTAATGATCCCTTTCGCTTAAATCTTCATAAATATTTATGCTCTATTTTCCTCTCTTTTTCCTTCCTATCACACTGCTCTTCAAATTTTCAGAAGTTGAAAAATGCTTTATTGACGAGGATGAAGAAGTATTTATATTTTCTCTCTAACTATTGGCTGCTATTGAGCCTCACATGAACCGTCCTCGATTTTAGAACTAAGGCATTTCTTCCACTCTCCAGATCAGACGGCTTGCACCTTTTCGGTAAAAATGCCTTCCCATCATTGCCTCTTTTCTTAAATTTTAATCCATTTTTATCTCTTTTTTCCAAATCTCCTTCTGACCCCATCATGCTCATTTTTGCTCACTCTTACACGTAATCTAGTTTTCACAACTTTTCCATAAGAGACAAATTTAGAAAATCCCTATTTTTCCTGTATGCACTTCTTCTTCAACACTTATAATCACACTGACGTCATTTCCAAAGCTCCATAGCAAAAATTCAAATATTTTCAAATTCATTTTTACACAACAGTCATAAACAACATTCACCAAAATAATTGATTTATTCACAACAATTTCTTTCAAAATTATTCAAACTCAAAACAATTATACTCTGTCACACCTATTTTTTCATTCATTCACCTCGCATATAATTATATATAAAGCAACCTTGATGACCTAGAACACCACACCCAGCCGTTGAACCAAAAGCGATCCTCGCATCCACAAATTTGATCTTCACCTCAGCAATCAATCCCACCAACTCTTCTCGATCTACAGGATTCCTCACCAGTTCACGAAAAAATCCCTTAAAGAAAAAATAGGCATACTCAAGTTCCCTGCTCCTTGAATCTAGTCCTTCGAGCTGACACTCCCTTACTGGTAGCTCAGCATCATAACCCAATGATCCAAAAATTCTCTCCTGTACTTCAGCGATCTTAATTGCCAATCGAGCTTTAGCAGTATTATAGATTCTCTGTGATCGAGTCCGCACCATTCCTATCTCTTCCATGATATTCAAAGATCGTTTAACCCTTATTTATGCATGTTTTACTTCCAATTCTCCTCAAAAAGTGCTAATATCCTTGTATCACATAACCAAAACCCAGAATCTTGATAAAGTTATTTCAACTTATCTCATCCCCTCGAGCTCAATCACTCCGCATCTTTTCAGGTCGTACTTATTCTTTCAGGTCAACATTACTTCGTAACATCGAATCCTCATTCTACAAATTACTAAAAAAATTTCTCTCCCACATTTCCAACACGCAAACATAATAATGTTCGCCTCTTGACACAATTTTCACAAATAAATTTAGCACAGTTCGAAAATTTCAAATGCTTGTACATTCTGCACTCATAAATTTCATACATTCTTCAAATCATACAGCTTGATTTCTACAGCTATTCTATATCAGCACGAAATTTGTTAACACATTTTATTCATCTCAAAATATATTACAAGTGTTTTTACAAATAACAAGTCTTTCAAGTACTTAACCTCAGGTACTTTGCAGATACCAAGTCTGTCCAGTACTTAACTTTAGGTACTTTACAGATAACAAGTTTTTTAGTTTTTTTACAACTAACAGGTCCATCAGGTATTTCGACACAATAAATCATTCAGTTCATCCTGCTTCAGTGATTTTTTACCCTGATACAAAGCAGAAATTGAAAACAACGAGTATGCTCACTCCTATGAGTTTGGTCGAAGCTTAGGCGAACTTCAAATGGAAACTATGGAAGCAGAAAAAATAGTGCTTGAACCAACCCTTCAAACAGAAGGTCCTCTTAGCGCCAAAAAGAGATGGAAATGCAGAAGCAGGGTTCAACTTTTTGTCTTCCTCCTTCACTACCATCACCTCCTCCTCTAAAACCGCCACCTTCATAGAGTTGGTAGAGATAAAGAGGGCCCGACCTTAAAATCTATTGCGACATAATAAATTAGTGCAACTGCAACGCAGTTATGCCTATCCCTACATCTGTGCCCCCAACCTTGTCTTCCGCAAGGTTACGGAGATAAACCCAACGTTACTCACCTATCAAGACAACGTGGTAAACCCTCCATCTACAATAAAACTCTTTTTTAGCTTTAGCCAATTCATTCTTCGACAGACCTCTATACGTTTGAGGAACAGGAGATGGAACAGGATCCTCCAAATATTTATCCCAAAAAAACTTCAACTTCCACCTCTGCATTTCCGAAGTGATTCACTCCTTAAGGACCATTCTATGAGTCTTCACCATCCTCCGAAATGAGAGAGATTTTTCGTAACAGATCAAGCGTACTTTTTCACAATCCTCTGTACATGTACTTTTTATATAACCCTACATTTATTGTGCAAGAATGTTTCACCAGGCGTCATCATTCAATGGCGACGAAACCCTTGAAACCCTAACCGTCACATACATTAATATTCCCATCAGCATTCAATACGCGTCCATCCCCCTTTTGTATGCGTAATTTTCCATACATTTAACAACATCATTACTTCTTTCAATATTCAAAACACGTATACCCATATATCCAAATCCCTTCTCAACCAAAGCCACTCGTGACTTCGATTGCGTGGGGAAGATTGTAGGGACCTATCCCTCGATCTCACATAAAATTTAGTTGTCGCTAGTTTGAATTACCTCTATGAAAGACTCACGTATTCTCCACACGATTTCTCCAGTCTCCAACACCACGTACTCCACGAACTATTAAGAAACATGAGTCGAGCTCCAACCGAAAAGCCTGAACAAGTCAAAGCTACCTGTCTCTCACAAACTCAACAGTTACCCAGTCAAACAGCCACTAACCACATCGTTCGAAGAATGTGTTTTAACACAAAGAAGAGCTGCGGAAGAGGCCTACATTAAGAAAAAGTTCCAGAAGTGGCAGGGACCAGAAAAAGGAGAAGAAAATCACCAAGAAAGGGATATTTTCTAAGATTCTCAAAGCTCCAAAATTCGTATTCACAAGATCAATCATTTCTAAAAATAACATATAATAAGATATCATCAGCCTCAATCAATAAATGCCACTATTATAAAAATTATCAACACGAGGTCATGGTTTTTACCTATTCATAGGTTTTCTACGCTAAACACCTGTATCATTTCTTCTCTATTAGATTTTTGTCATAGGTACATTAGTGTAAGGACTAATTCCCGACCACTTCGAGCTCACGGAATTAGGCCATTACACATACCATTCTTATATTCTTCCACCTGTTAGAAACTCATTCCTTCCTAATTTATACATTTTTACTAGAAGCCCCGTAAGTCGTGATATTATCATATTATCTCGTAGCGGAAAACCTAGTATTTTGAGAACAATTATTTGTACATATCTCTTCCTATCAACCTCAGTCATCTCATCCAATTCCAAATCGATCTTATTCTTTCCAAATTAAGTATTCTGGAATGACCTATTTGAGCTCGAACTTCCCCTTCTAAAATTTTGACAACTTTCTCTCTCCCCCAAATTTTCTGCCCCCAGGACGAATAAAAATTCTTACACATATTTCATTTCACAAACATAATTCTAACAACTTGATTATTACAAAAAGTATACTTTCTAAATCTCACATGTTTCACTTCATCTTATATACAAAATCTTTAAATTTATTCATAGCTTGAATTCCAGAGTTGTTTTATTATATATCAACACAAAGTTTGGATAACAAATTTTGTTTATCTCAAATCAAAATACAAGTACTTTATAGATAATAAGTATTTCAAGTGCTTTTATAGATAACAAGTCTTTCAAGTACTCTGATATTAGGTACTTTACAGATAATAAGTTTTTCAAATACTTTTACAGCTAACAAGTCTTTCAGGCACTCTGAGATGTCAAATCCTTCTGTTTGTTCTACTTCAGTGATTTTTCAACCCTGATATGTAAATCAGATATTGTAAACAGCGAATATTCTTCCTCCCATAAGTTTGGTCAAAGTCTAGTCGAACTTCAAATGGAAACTATGGAAGAGAAGAAATCCATACTTGAACCGACTCTTCAAACTGAAGGTCTTCTCAACTTAAAAAAATAATAAAAGTGCAGAAGCAGACTTTCATTCTCCATCTTACTCCTTCACTACCATCGCCGTCTCTTCTATAACCACCACCCTCGAAGAGTTGGTAGAGATGAAGAGAGCCCGACCACAGAATTCATTCCAACGCAAGACATCAGCGCTAATGCCCTATAGTTAAGCCTATCCCAGCATCTGTCTTCCCAACCTTGTCCTCCGCAAGAATACGGAAACAAACCCAATGTTGCTCGCTTATCACAACAATGTAATTAAACCTCCACATATAGTAAAAATCTTCCTCAGCTTCAGCTGCTTCATCTTCCGAGGAATGATTACCAAAATATTTCAACTTCAACCTCTGCATTTTAGTAGTAATTCTCTCTTCAAGAACCATTCTCCTGGCCTTCCCTATTTTTAAAACTTTCAAAGCATTTGACAACAAACAAGCGTACTTTTCTACAAACCTCGGTACAGGTACTATTTATATAACCCTACTTTTATTATGCAGGAAAATTTTCCATAATATCATTATTCAATACAGACAAAACTCTTCAAGCCCTAACCGTCGTGTACATCAATATTCAATGCACGTACGTCCTCCCCATAACATGCACATTTTCCATGCAATCAAACACCATCATTACTTCCTTCATTATTTAAACTTTAAACGCAAATACCCATATACCCACAAATTCTTTCTCAACCAAAGTCACTCGTGACTTGATTGTGAGGAAGCGATTATAGGGGCCTAACCCTCGACCTTACCCAAATTGAGCTATCTCTGGTTTAAACTACCTTCATATAAGACTCACGCATTCTCCACATGACTTTAATAGTCAAGATTGCCACCTACTCCGGGATAAATAAAGGCTTAAAAAGGAATTGGCTATGGAGGTTTGGGAGTCTTTCGGGATGCAGAGGTATAGTAAAAACTTGTAATAGCCTAATTTTGAGATTCAAACTTAGCCTTTACACCATATGTGTTTAGAACGTTCATAGACAATAAGTAATAATTAACAAGATGATTTAGCATGGAAAACCTTTGAATAGATTAAAAAACATGACCTCCCATGAGGATTTTTAAAAGAGAGAAGAATCTTATTGAGATTGTTAGCTATTACAATAACTGTTCTGAGTATTTTAAATACCAAGTGTTAGAGTAAGGATTTATCCATCCTTCATCTTGAATTCCCTGATTCTATTTATAGGTCTTATAATATGACCGTTTGGTGGCCATAAAGATTCTTAATATGATGGATGTTATAGAATATATACTTGATGAGCTTTAATTCGATTATGTAGCGGTTTGATCTTGCTATTTTGTAATGGCTTCATAGATGACGTTGCGTCTGTCGATTCAAACTGTTAGGTTACAGGTCAAAAATGATGAATAGAGATGTGTAACTGCAAAGCATTATTTACAATGCCACGTATATGTTGATGAGTTTGAAAGTTTGTATGGTGGTCAAAGATGAAGCATGAGCTCGAGATACGGAATAAGTAACTATATGAACTGTTGAGGAAGAGGTAGAAAGTGATAAACATGGCTATGCAACTGTACAGAATCATACATTATGCTACATGTATGTTGAGGAGGTCGAGTGGTCATAATCTGGTCAAGGATGAAGCATGAGTTCGAGATGCGGAATAAGCCACTACAACTGCCCCCTCTCTGTCAACAGTACGAGAAACCTTACAGGTGAGTGGTGTTGGTTGAGAAGCATTATTTAAGACTGTAATTAATACCTGGGAATTATTTCCAATGTAACTTCATGAATATTTGTTTGTGGCTTTTGGGTTTTTTAGAACCAATGGTTCTAGTCAATTATGATGCATGGGGAATCTTCTGGACGTTGGGAATTTGAAGAGTCAATTTTAATGTTGATCATAGTATAAGGAACACTTTGAGTGGTGTTGATGGACCAAGTCTTTTTCCCTGAACTATTTCTTCTGTGTTAATATTTTTGTACTTGAAATTTTCTAACGGTTGAAAGTATGGTAACTGCAAGACAACAATTTCAGGAATCCAAGATTTAAAGGAAGATGGAAGAATTGTGTATCTAATATTTTGGCTACCAGCCATTGCATCTATCAATGCCAATTCCGCTGTCCTCTACATACCACCATATGTCATATGAGGAGGTGATGGAGACGGGGGATGATTATTACCAAATGGTGCACTTCTATTATATATTGACATCGAAGGAGGAGCGCCAAAATAGCATACGGTTACTGGCAAATAAGGCTGTTACAATTGAAGATAAAGCGATAGGCTTTTTCTAGTGCGATGCATTTTGTAGATCTCTACTGGATGCCACAGTACGAGAAATGATTGTTCGATAGCTCGAATGTGACAAAATTGTTGAAGAGGATGCAAGGGCAATAAGAGGAGAGATAATTCTATATGGGGAGGTAAACCATCCAAGCTGCTTTAAATGTAACTGCAGAAGTCTGTAAGATCAAACTGTGAAAGTTTATAATAAATAAGTAATTTATTTGCAGTAATCTTTTTGTGTTATCTATTATATGTAGAACGATGCAAAGTTAATGCAACGATCTGAAATGAATAAGAATAAAGTATTTTGTTTTACTGTTTGTGCATCAAATATTGTGGATGACAACTGTATGATTTTAATAGCTGTATAGATATCTTCGAATTTTGAATATTGAGCTATTTTAGGAATGTCGTATGATCTTGGTATAGTATAAAAGTAAAGTAATTGGTCATTTGTACTGCATTGGTAAAGAGGGGTAGAATTTTTTAATGGCAAAAAATGAGATGGACGTGATGATAGTATACGTTATCACAGAAGTCATCATGATATTCTTAACTGAAAAGACATGCATGTAGTGATAGTAGAGGTGACTAACACGTGTCTGAAGGAGCCGTCACTTCATAAATCGAGAGAGATTATAAAAACTTGAATCTCTCTCCCTCATAAATTATTTAGAGCTGTTGAGAGAGAAAAAAGTGGGGAAACCCATATCCCTTTAGAGAAGAGACGCTTGAGTTCTAAGTTTAATTTGGTGAAAAAAGCTTCGCTTGTTGATTAGAGATTACTGAAGAAATGACGGAAATGGTTAAGTACTACCAAATGTTCTGGTAAAGCAGAAGATTGCGGTTCTTTAATTACAGGTTAGTGGTGTATTTGCCTGTTATCCTTTGTGAGTATTATATGTTTATCATTGTTGATTGAGGGCTACCGTAATTGATAATGTAGGGGTTCAGTGATTACTTAAAAAGTTATGAAGTGCGTAAGTTTTGAGATATAAATAGACTGTAGAGAGGGATAATGTCTTTTTGGAAAAGAAGAGGGAAAATTAAAATGATTGTTTATTTGCTTTGGAAAATTGGAAATGAAACGTATTGATTGGGTAGAAAGAAGGGTAGGCCTGTTTTTACTGTGTATAGGGTACATCATAATGATAAAATATTTTATGCATCTGTAGGTCCAATGTGCATTCAAAACCTATAAATCCCATGAGTATACTTGTAGTATCATCAAGCTCAGAAGAAATATCATCGTCGGGGAGAGAGGACGACTGTAGTGTAATGGAGGAGACTATAGATAAAATAGATGTTACTATAGGTGTAGAAATTGGTGAATCCAGTAGAGTAGAGAAAGTTATAGAGAACGAGGATATAAAAGAGAAAGATAAATTGTTTTATATATATCCTGAGGGAGTAGATGTAGGAAAGGAATTTTTAAAATACAAAAAGAAATTACAGGAGGAATGGGGTAACTATATAATGAACCAGAGTCACTGGTTCAAAGCCTACATCCCAGGAAAGGGGGAGGAGGCGGTATACTATCAAGTCCCTTGTTTGGAGAAGTTGAAAATGGAGAAAGGGATTGGTGAGGATGTGACAATCACGTATTATAATGGCCATAGGCTGGCAGGCCCGAGTGATGGATTTTTATGTTACCTGAATCAGGCTATTTATGGCCTTAGGATTCCTCTGACCTCCTTTCAGAAAGGGTTTATGAATGTATTACAGTACTACCTTGCCCAACTAAATGGGAATGTGTATGAGATGATGAGGGTATGTAAAGTCTTGAATAAGAAATGGAGGAAGGAAGGGACTGCTAAGCAGTCCAAAGCAGATGATGTTTTGTAATTTTATAAGTGGAAGTATGTCAAAGGTCAAAAGAGTGGTTACCTGTATAGTGACTCATCTAGGCCGAAATTATTTGACTTTGAATCTGTGGGTAGACCATAGAATGATCACCTTGTATTGGTAGGGGGCAACTGTATACAGGTTCCAGATGAACCAGGGCTCGCCCTGAACCATAAATATTATAATCCGAATAAGTAATATTTGTTATCTTCAAACACTGATCAGCGTATCTTTGAGCTATTAACCATGATCTTATTCTTATTTGCTAGGTTCCAATCCCTTAGTGGTTCCTGATAATACTAACATGTTCGATTGCGTAGCTCGTGAGCAGGTCGACCTAAAGTAAGTTCTTGGTGAGTTAGGTATCCGGAGAGATAAGCGGGTAGATTCCATAATGCCCAAAGTTTAGCGTGCTCACGAGAATCGGGCCATGGCCGAGAAGAAAGCTCATTTGTCTGTGGAGGATGTCATTAGTCTTCCTCCTCTGTGAGACAATATCAGTGAGAAATGGACTACTTGGAGGCTGAGAAAGATAGTTCTGCCAACTACATCTGCTACTGTGACGGTCGCAGAGTAAGAGGCTACAAAAACTGCTTCTGAAGATATTGAGGAGAGGCAGGAAGTGAGTGAAGTTACTTCTTTAGAGACTGATAAGAGCTTATTGAAGAGGAAATGGTATGGGGATGAGGGTAGTGCTCGTACTAATGCTCAAGCAGCAGCCAAGGTGAGAGAGCTGGAGCAAAAATATTGTATGATGGCAGGGACAAATTCTCAATAGCTCATTGGTGTTTTCCAGGAGCAAACTCAAGTGGTATGTTTTTGAAATTTCTTGGCGTGATGTATTTGGTAATATGATATATGATATTGAACTTATATCTTGTATGTTGATAGCTCTCGTTGCTGATGTCGGGGGCAACGATGTTTATGGAGAATAAGAACTATGAGTTTAAAGATCTGAGTCTTAGGTTGGATGCTCAATTAGCTTGGACGGGGGAGCTCGAAGGTGAGCTTGAGATAGAGAAAAAGAAGAGGGCTGAAGATGCCAAGGCTGCTGCAGATTGGTATACAATTCTGTCTGAGCATGATAATGTTATGTCACAATCTTGCGAGGCAATGCTGGGGGAAAGAAATCATCTTGTCCATTCTGATTATAGCTTTGGATTGACTGCTGCTGATGTAGAGTTAGGCCGATCTGGCAAATATGATGAGATAATCTTCCCTTCGGAGGTAGAGGATGAAGTGGTGGCTGATGTTGTTGGTCCAGTCAATGTATATTCTTTACCTACTGAACCAGCCCTGGCCACTGATAAGACTGTGGATCCTCCGTCTGAGGTAAAAATCAGTAAGAATCTTTAATCCCATTGTGGTATTCTGTTATGCTGTGAACTATATGGCTCGATTGGAAAAGTACTTTGTATGGTCATAAACTGTTAAGTTTTATAGACGCTTTTTAGTATATTTTGTTTGAATGTTTGTATGATGACAAAATATTTCTAATCTGTGCAGGAGGAAGAGCAGGTGAGAAAAACAATTTTTGACCAGGAGAGATCGTTGGGTAAAGCGAGGGACTCGGTGGCTCAAGTGTAACATGTACTTAATAAAATTGAGTATGAGATAAGACAGTTTAAGTCTAACTCGAAGAAAAAATTTAAAGAATTATTTGAACTCCAGTGTAGATATACTAAGATAAAAATATAAAGGGATGAGATGTTAAGAAAAGAAGATAAGAGGGGGGGTGTTAGATCGAAAACAAAAATAGGTGAACTATTTTAATGATCCGAGTGATAAGGCTAGGTGTCAAAGTCTGTTCCTAGGTCTGACATTATATTTTGAGTTTGAAAGAATTAGTGAATGGGGTTTAAAAGAGGCTTACGTAGAGCTTTAGAAGGAGAGAGGTATAGTACCCGACCCAGCTCGAGTAATATTTTTAACGCAAGAAGCACGTAATCGTCATAGTGTAGAGGCGAACAAATGTTCAGCTCGAGCTGGGGTATCTGTTGTATGGGGTGATGTAGAACTTTACCTTATGCTTTTGGCTTAATGTAGGATCGAAGGTCAATGAGGATTATATTTTTCAGGATAAGGAAAGATAAAAATAGGAATACAACCAAAGTTAGAGGCTAAAGTAAAAAAGTTGCGAGATGCACTAACGCAACATATGGAGAAAAAAATGTCATTGGCTACTCAATTGTTAAAAGAAATAGCTACTCAAAAGAAGGTAGAAGGTGACGTGAGGGCGTTAGGTATACTGCAAAAAGAAATGCGCAAGCGTCTGTACAAAGCGCATATGCAGTTAAAGGAGCATTTGTATCTATTACAAGCAAGAATTGTAGCTCGAGCGAAACACAAACGTCATCAAGAAAGCGTGATTGAGTTTTATAGAAAAGAGTTCTCGAGGGTAGACAATAAATTTAGGAAGTATATGATGGAGTGCGTAAAAAACTTTGATATAGAGAACGAAATGGCTAAAAATTTATGGTTTACCAAGAATGAGAATAAAGTTATTGAGAAAACAACTCCTCTACCGGCAAAAATTCGACCAGAGAAGAGGAGAAGGAAAAAAGTTAAACAACTCCTCTACCGGCAAAAATTTTACCAGAAGAGAGTGATGAAGAGGTCGTAAGTTTGATAAGTCGTTCAAGGAAAAATTGACGTCAACAGGAAGTGCTGACTTTCATAACTTCTATGGATGTACAAGTAGACAAGTCGAGGAGACCAGGAGATATAAGGCAATCTTCTCGTAGTCTGAGGGAAAAGCAGAGTATTTTAATTTTCACAAACTGATATATGCATTGCATCTTGTATACTATGAATAGAATTTGTTCTCTTTGATTGGATAGTATTCAAGCATTATATTCTTGAGTAAAATTTGCAAACTGTGATGTTATCTGTTTGTCTAGATGAACTACTATAAATATTAACTGCTGTGACAGGTGGAATTGGCAGCTGTTAGAGCCAATGTGACACATTATGTGATCGAAACGAATAATTAAATGCTGAACTAAATTTGTGTCAGGGAATTCTAAAGAGTGCTACTGATATATAAGAAAAAAATGAAGGTGAAGATATCAAAAAAGTGAAATACGATAGTTCATTTGTCCGAGAAACTGCAAGATAAAGAGGCTGAACTAAACAGGGAGTTGAGAAAGATGGAGGGATTAAAAGAAGTTATAAAGAAATAGGATGTAGAGCTTTTGGGTACCTCAAAGCAACTTAAATGACAAGGGGCGGAATTGATAATTGCACGAACGTACAATATTGAGATGTTGGGGGTGTTAGGGAAGGAAGAAAATAGCATGAAAGACTTGCAATATCATATAAACATGTTTGAAGTGAAGAGAGTTGGTGCGCAAGCAGCTATCGACGAGGTAAATGATCGTGCTCGCAAATTTGAAGTTTTGTGGTATATTATGAACATGATGTCAAAAAACCTAGAAGAGGCCCATAATGAGCAAAACGTAACAATAAATAAGGATTGGATCACGATCTGCATTTTAGAGCATAAAATTCAAACGTTGGATTTAGATATGTTCGAGTATAGAGCGGAAAATGATGAATTACGTTCTGCTAAGATGAAATTGGAGGCTAATCTTCTTAAAGTCACATTGGAGCTTTAGTCAGAAGTGGTAGAGAGGAAATGTAATCAAGGTCATATAGATGAAGCAGCGAGCGTGGTGGCAAATATGAAGGAATTCATGTATGTACTAGAAGGTCGCAATAATGCGACATTGAGTAAAAGGGGAAACCTGGAAATATGTTATAGAGATCTGGAAGCTATAATGAAGGAGACTAAAGGTCAACTTACAAAGTTTGTTCTTCCTGACAAGGGAAAATGTGAGGGAAGTGATCTGCACTGAGTTCCAAAAACTGAAGGTAGAAAGCAAAACTGTATATGACAAGCTAGTTTCCAAAAGTATACAGTATAAAATGTGGTTAATACGATCAGAGTGCCTGGAACCCATGATAGCAAAAATTGGTGTTCTGACAAAGAGTCAGATTGAAGAAGGAAAAGGAATTATAACTAGGAGGATGTCGAAATTCATGCGTCGACGACTTTATGGTGAGAGTTCACATAGCGCTGTGTAACCTGATACTTCAAGTGACAATTCGAGTGATGGTTCTAATGCCTAAAGAGTTGTTACGACTGTAGAAAGGAATTATGTAGGCGATACAAAGGAAAATATAGTGTAACTAGTTGGGATAGTTTATAAAAGTAATGAGTTGTACATAGTTGAACTAACCTTGTGAGGACTCAATTGTGATGTATAAATTGAGTGCCTGTTGTGTAAATCCATTATCCGCGTTGAAGCAACAAACACTCAAGATAATAAGAGATCGGTTTGGCTGAAGCAATAAACGATCTGTGATGTAATAGAGGATCAGTTTGGCTAAAGCAACAAATGATCTATAATGCAATAGAGAATCGGTTTGGCTGAAGCAACAAACTATATGCAATGTAATAGAGGATTAGTTTGGCTGAAGAAACAAAGGATCTGTAATGTAATATAGTGATCGGTTTGGCTGAAGCAACAAATAATTTGTAATGGAATAGAGGATCGGTTTGGCTGAAGTAACAAATGATCTATAATGCAATAGAGGATCGTTTTGACTGAAGCTACAAATGATATGTAATGCAATAGAGGATTGGTTTGGCTAAAGCAACAAATGATCTATAATGTAATAGAGAATCGGTGGCTGAAGTAACAAACGATCTGTAATGTAATAGAGGATCGGTTTGGCTGAAGTAACAAATAATTTATAATGTAATAGAGGACCAGTTTGGCTAAAGCAACAAACGATCTGCAATGTATTAGAATGGGGTGAACTCAATGGTAATCTGCGATGTAATTCGTATATAAAAGTACTTGTTTGATATATTAGAAAAGCACTTAGATGTTTAGATATAGTAGATAAGAACGGTAGACAATAGTAAATTGTACTTTAAGGTAAATCGATCAAACATAAGTATTTTATTGATATAAGACCGATGTATATGATGATAGATTGAGTACTTCATATAATAGATTGTACTCTGATGTGGGATGATCAAACATAAGTATTTCATTGATGTAAGACTGACGTAAAAGATGATAGATGAAAAATAGAAGAGTACACTGCAATAGAATATCATCTGCAGTATAACTTCAATCTCCGTGTATTCCAAGGATTAGGTACTCGGTCGCTGTGTTTGGTGGTGAGGTCGTAAGAACCAAGTCTGTTTTTTCCAATGACGATAAAAGGTCCTTCCCAATTCTCTGTGAGTTTCCCAGCATTAAGTTCCTTAAGATGTTTTGGTATCTATTGTAACACGAGATCTTTAATTTTGAACTCTCTATGACAAACTCATTTATTATATGATCTTACCAAAGCCTGATGATATCTTCCCAAGTTCATGATTGTTTTGTCTCTTATCTCTTTGATCTAATTCATGTTACACACCAACTAGAACTCGTTTTCTTCATCGGTCATGGTATGATCTCGTCACGGGTGATGTTATTGAGTAGAAATGATTGCTTTAGTACCGTATGCTAATAAGAATGGTGTGCAGCTAGTCGATGCTCGGGGTGTTGTATGATATATCCATAATACGTGTGGTAATTCTTGCACCCAATTACTCCTCATTTTTATCAACCGTTTCATGATTCCATTAACTATAGTTTAATTGGTGATCTCTGCCTTTCCATTTCCTTGTGAGAAATAGGGATTTGAAGCAGAGTGAATGATGTTATGTTGATTAAGGAAGTCAATGATCTTGGATCTGACACACTGAGGTCCATTGTCAATTCTGATGAGGTGAGGGAATCCAAATCGTATTATAATAGTTTCTTATATAAACTTGACGACTTCGTCTTCTTTTCTTTTTTGTCTTTTTTTTGAAATTAAGCTTTGAATAGAGGGAAAAAAGTAAACCAAGTACATGGTGGGGACAACCCTCAACCCTTAAGAAAAGAGAGAAGCAAGGAGCCTAACACAAGAAGTAAAGAAATTAGTATAGTAGCAATCATAAATTGTAAATAGGGCTCGACACAACAGAACTGCTTCTACCCATTTGGTGAAGTAGTTCGTGGCTACTAAAAGGTGTTTCCGTTTTCCTGGTGCAGTAAGGAACTCTCCCACGAGGTCGAGGGCCCATCACTTGAATGGCCGGACAACTTTGCTAGAATGGAGTTCTAAGGCTGGAGCTCGAATTTGGGGTCCATGTCGCTGGCAGGCATCACACTTCCTTGCATATTCAATGGCCTGAGCATTTATCTTCAGCCAAAAGACTCCTTGAGTGAGAGCTCGATTTGTTAAAAATCATCCTGCTGCGTGTGATCCACAAGTACCTTCATGAAGGTCTTGTAAAAAAATTTGAGCTTCTTTGGTATATAAACATCGGAGATATGGTCTTATGACCAAGATTTTGAAAAGGCAATTTTCATCAACGACATAACATTTTGCATTGTTTAGCACCCGTCTTCTTTTAGTAGGATATTTGGGAAGTTCTCCTTTGAACTCATTTCTGGGACCTACATATGTGAGGAAAGGTTGTCTTTTATCATCCTCGTCCCTTTCACCACCCCCAATATTAACAAAATTTGAGCTGATGATATTAATGCTGAGGTTAGATACTACTTTGATCTTCAAATCTCGAGCTTCTATTCCCAGGACTCCAGTCAGATAGGTAAGGCAGTCAGAGTATTTATTTTCTCTATGAGGCAAGTGTTCGATAGTTGCCTTTTTGAATCTGCTCATTCTTTAAGCTACTACTGCGGCGTAGTCAACCATCTTTCCATTTTTCTGATACTTGTTTGTATAGTGATTCACAATTAATAAAGAGTTGGTGTAAACGGATAGTTCGGGTACATCGATCTCTAGAGCCATATCAAGTCCATGTATGAGTGCTTCATACTCGGTCTCATTATTGGTAGCTTCAAAATTGAGTCGTATGGAATTCTTAATTCTGTCATTAGAAGGTGTGATTAGGACAATCTTAATGCCTGACCCAGCTGGCCCGGCAGAACCATCAGTGAGAAGGTGTCAACCCTTCTTAGATATCCAATCTGATTTTTCTTTGAACTATTTTTTAGTAATGTCCGTATGATTCTTATCCTAATCGGAGTCATCTACTGGAAAATCTGCTAGAAAGTCTCCTACTGCTTATCCTTTTTCAGAATGGCGTGGTTCGAAACGTATATCGTGTTCTCCGAGTGTAATCGACCATTGCTGAACTCGTCTGGATTTCTCTTGTTTAGATAAGATCTCTCGTAAAGGATAATTTGCAATTATTTGAACTGAGTGATCTTAAAAATAATGTTTCAATTTCTACGATGTATAGACGATAACTAAAAGTAGTTTCTTGATCTTTGTGTAGCATGTCTCTGCAGGAGTGAGCATTTTACTGATGAAGTAGACAGGTTTTTCTATTTTCTCATCAAGTCGAATGAGTATCAAGCTTAGTGATTCGTCATTGACTGCAAGATAAATTGTGAGTTCTTCTCCTTTGTTGGGTATACTCATAACTGGTGGCTTTCTCAAGATTTTTTTTAGGTTTCTTCTTCTTTGTCCCTTCACGTAGTAGGTCAAATAACTATAGACGTCAATTTGAAGATTTTAGACAAAACGATTGATTGATGTGATCTTTTCTGCTAATTTGCGTACGTCTTTTTTTGTTTTTGGAGAAGCCATAGATAATAGTACGCGGATACGTTCTGGATTAGCCTCAATTCCTTGTTTGCTGATTAAATGTCCTAAAAATTTGCCTGACTAGACTCCGAACTGGCATTTATCAGGGCTTAGTTTCATCTTATAAGACTGAAGAATCTCGAAAGTTGTGTGTGAATCTGCTAGATGGTTCACCTTCTTAAGATTCTTACACAACATATCGTCAATGTAAACTTCCATTGTTTTTCCAAGGTAATCTTTGAACATTTGTGCCATCAGTCTTTGATAGGTAGCTCCAGCATTCTTAAAATTTAAAGGCATTACTTTGTAACAGTACAATCCATGTTCTGTGATGAAAGTTGCCTTCTCTTGATTTTCATACAACAGAGGTATCTGGTTATACCCTGATGCGGCGTTCATCATGGATAAGAGTTTGCGTCCTGCAATTGAATCGAGCAGATGGTTAATGATACGAAGTGCAAAACTATCTTTTAGAGTATGTTTATTGAGATCTGTAAAATCTATGCATACTCTAATTTTACCATTTTTCTTTGGTACTGCTATGATGTTCGAGATCCACTCTGGGTAGTTAGCTTTTCAGATAAAACTAACTTCAATTAGTTTGTCGATCTTTTTATTGACTTCTTCACGAAGTCTTGGTGCTAGATTTCTCTGTTTCTGCTAGACTGCTTCAGCTTTATCTTTCAAACTTAGCTTGTGGTAAGCCAAATTTGAATCGATGCCTGGCATCTCGTGGAATGTCCACGCAAAAACATCATTGTTATCTTTAAGAAATTGAATAAGAGCATTACACTCTGATGTGGGCAATAGTATTATAATAAAGGTCCCCCGTTTATCTCCAATGATCTCAATGCACTCTGTAGGTTCTGCATTTGGCAGTTCATTTTCGATAAAGCTTTCTGTAATGTTCCCTATAGTTTTTTGTAATTGTTATGCGAGCTGTGGTATAGATGGTTTTGTCACCATGGTAACAGAATTTTTACAAGCTCGAGAAAGCTTCTGACTACCTTTGATTTTTTAAATGTTGTCATTCCATTCGAATTGCAGCGCCAAATGATAGGTCGATGGAATAGCTAGCATATTATGTAACCAACAGCATCTCATTATCCCCAAATAATAAGATTTTGTATTAATAACGCAAAATACAACTTCAACTGTTGCTGGTCCTACCATAATAGGAAGTATGATCTTTTCCACCTACTCTTCTCTAGAACTGTTGAATCTACAGATATCAATGTTGCTAGGATGTACTTTGTCAGCCAGCACCATCTGATCAATCATACTTTGAAAAAGTAGTTCAATTTTGCAACAAGTATCTACCATCATTGTATGCAGTATGACATTTCTCATTTTCAACATGTTTACCAATGCATCATTGTTAGGAAAGTTGATGTGACGAACATCACAATCGTCAAAAGAGATCCATGTACGATGGGAACTGGATATGGGAAGTAACCGAGTTTCTTTATCGTTCATGAACAAGTCGTGGAATTGACCGACCCGTCGTCTTTTGCTCCTGTTTGATTGGTTAATAGTTTGAGTCTCAATGAAGTGGCTGAGGGATATATGGCATAAATGCTTCCTCTTCGCCATTTTTTCAACATGTATGACTTTTGTAGGAAGTCTGTAACTCCTATTCTTGTAACTCTCAACGTCCACGATGTATTCGTGCATTCATCTATCCGCGAAAATATACTCCAACAATCGTTGTAGAGTGAAGTAACGTTCTATGTCATTATGATGAACTTTTAGGTATATGCAATATGGTTTATTCTCAATAAGTAGGAGATACTGTGCATTGTAAAAAAACTTATTCTTCGGAAGTATAGGATAAATACTTGCTATGGTTATAGTCATCTTGGGAAGATAGGGTTTTGGTATATTACTGCCTTTCCAAGGTCAATCTTTATTAGATTTTGTGTGTTTCTTGTCTCCTCCCTGATCAGCAGCACGGTTGAAATCTTGGCCTGTAGATTGATCTCTAGCTGTCAATATTGATTTTTGAGTCTTTTGTCTGTCAGATACCATTCTTTCGAGATCGATATAGCCGTTAACTTTTTTGATCATGTCTTCCAATATTGTAGGTTTATTTAGAACGAGGTACTCCTTCACCCTTCCATCGACGAGTAAAGCATTGGTGAAGGGCGAAATAGTAATCTTCTGATCAAGTCGATCTACCTTTCGTGCCAACTCCAGAAATTTCTTAGTGAATGTTTTGAGTTTTTCTCTTGGTACTTGCTTAAGGCTAAATAGATAATATAAATTTTCTTCTTTGTCTCTGTTGTGCGAGTAATTCTTGACAAAGAGTTCTCTCAACTGCTCGTAAGTTATAATGAACCCTTCAGGTAGTGTGTGGAACCATCACAAAGGTTCCTCTGATAAACTGGTAGTTAAGAGCTGGCATAGAATGTGGCTAGATGTGAAATATAAGCCTAGAGCGTCCTGAAACACTTGAGCGTACTCCACAGGGTCAGTCCCCTTGTATTTCTAGATTTTTGGAGTATAGAAACCAGTGGGGACTTTTGCCATCCAGTAGTTCCCTTCTCCTGGAGGAGTCGGCGTGCCCTGGCCAGAAGGCGTCATTCCGTATAAAGATAATCAGTTATTTTCTTAGACAATGAGTTTGAGAACTTCATTCCCAAAGACGGCACCAAATGTAATAGCCTAATTTTGGGATTTAAACTTAACATTTATACCAGATGTGTTTAGAATGCTCACGAACAATCAGTAATGACTAACAAGATGATTTAGCGCAGAAAACCTTTGAATAGGTTAAGAACCACGACCTCTCTTGAGGATTTTAAAAAGAGAGAGGAATCTTATTGAGATTGCCTTCTATTACAATGAGTGTTATGAGTATTTTGAATACCGAGTGTTAGAGTAAGGATTTATCCGTTTTTCATCTCGAATTCCCTAGTCTTATTTATAGGTCTTATAATATGACTATTTGGAGACCATAAAGATTCTTAATGACGGACATTACAAAACATATACTTGATGAGCTTTAATTCGATTATGTAACGGTCTGATCTTGATGTTTTGTAACGGCTTCATAGATAACGTTGTGTCTGTCGATTCGAACTGAAAGGTTACAGGTCAAAAATGACGAATAGAGCTGTGTAACTGCATAATGCATGTTTACTGTGCCACGTGTATGTTGATAAGTTCGAAAGTTTGTATGGTGGCCGAAGATGAAGCATGAGCTCAAGACACAGAAAAAGCCACTACACAAACTGTTGACGTAGAGGTAGAAAGTGATAAATATGGCTTTGTAACTGTACGGTGTCATACATTATGCCACATGAATGTTGAGGAGGTCGGGTAGTCGTATTCTAGTCGAGGATGAAGCATGAGTTCGAGATGCGGAATAAGCCACTACAAAACCAAACTATCAAGGTTTGAGAGTCGGTACTACTATTTCTTTTTGAAGGGACTTTGAAAAGGTATCTTACAGCTGTTAGACTCCTTAAAGATAAGTGCATGATTAGGGATTAGGGTCCAGTTTTGGGACGATTATGGTGTAAGAGTATCTAGTGTAGACTCTCTCTAGTTAAAATAAATAGGAGAAAGTACTAAAAACTATATTTTTAGCCTCCCCAATTGGGTAGTTATTTTAGGTTTCAATACTCTCTTTCCTAAACAATGAGGAGAGAGAGAAAAATTGGGTAGCCACCTAGGACAACTTTATTACGTGGAAAACCTATTTTTAACTAAAATCAATAATTACAAAGTGTTTGAAAATTTTAAACTACTTTTTTTTAACCTTTTTTGTTTATACGTCATAATTTTCTTTTGACATAGAGTAGTTTTTGGGGAGTCTATTTTTTAGACTTTTACAAATATTACTTTCCAACTCATCTTGCTAGCTATACTTTAGTTAGGCTACACCTGATGCTCTAAAGGAGCAATGTAAAAGATAATTCTACTATATTATCACATATTTTCATTTTGAGAATGTTTCTAAAAATGGATATGTGGTGTTGGACTCTTGGAGGCCGAAAAGGGTCATGGATTTAACTTTAGAAGAAAGTTCAACAACGAGTAGTCATTTTTTAATTTAGATTTCATGATTGATCGACACGGGCAATTCAATTATCCAGCTAGCGAAAATGAAAGTGTAATGCAATAAACTAATGGCCGGTGCTTTACTGTCAAGTCCTGCAACTGATTTTAAAATCCTTATCCTTATTGGCCATTCCATTTGATTTGGTGTATGGCATTCCTTCAAGATCTCTCTTCCCTTTTAGTAAGATTTAAATATATCTAGAAATTATCTTCACATATCAATAATTTTATAGCTTAAAGTATTATGCAGATAAAATAATAACTGCTATAAATTTGAATCAATAAAGGATGCAACAGGCAGATAATGCATCAAACTTGTTATAACCACATCCGTGAGATTCTGGCCATGGATCAAACTACCTTAACGAGGTCCTGGTTGCTTCCTACCATATCCATATTGTAGTAGCCTACTTGTAGCCTTCGAACAGGCAGCCGAAGCCCACTTCATAGCCTACTCGAATATATCGAAGCCCTCTTAACCCCTAAACAAGGCTCCTTAGAGAACCCCCAGAGACGAACCTTCGACACCGGACAGAACTTCGAGAATGGATAAGTATATTACAGCAGACTTCCTTCGACCATATCTACATACGGTCGAAGTATGATAAGATAGACAGCCATCTCACAGGACAGAACTTCGAGAACGGATCAGTACATTGCAGCAGACATCCTTTGACCATATCTACATACGGTCGAAGTATGATAAGACATACAGCCATCTCACCGGACAGAACTTTGAGAACGGATCAATACATTGCAGTAGACATCCTTCGACCATATCTACATACGGTCGACCAGACAGAACTTTGAGAATGAATTAACGTCCCAGCAGCAGGTATCCTTCGACCTCACTATCACGCGGTCGAAGCAAGATAAGGCAGACAACTACCTCATCAGATAAGACAGCGCATTGATTGGCATGTACATCTACAGTGACAAGCCCAACCACCGCGCCGTTCAGAGCCATCACCAATAAATATAGCAGTAACAGTACCGACAAGACCGGCGTCCGTCATTCGCCGGGATTTCTTGACAATATAATCATGTAAACCGGACCCACTCCAGGTGACTCAGCTCCCTATGCTTCTATAAATAGAGGAGAGAGGAAACCAGGCGGGGGTTAGAAAAATCACCTCCAGCCTTTGCATCTTTACCTTCGACCACCCAGAAAACTTGTACTCCAACCCTCCAATTTACTTTTTAGCAATATAATCTGTCTTAAAAATCCTCATCAGAGGTCGTAGAGAGATACATTTGGGCCTCTACGTAAGTATTTGCCTTAAGTTTTATCTTATCATTGGCCAATTGCTTGTTCCCTTTGATTGAGGACTGAGTTCACTTTGTAAGGATCGACTCCCCTTCCAAACGGAGTTAACTCCCTACAATTGGCACCGTCTGTGCTTCCCACCCTACCACTCTCCCTCCCTTGTTTCCATCCAATTATTTTTTACACCAGCAGATCATCCTCAATGGGACCCACACGTCATTCCAACTCCACCCAGGCTAAAAATTTCATCGACGGAGTCACTCCTCAAATTGTAATACTATCTCAACAAGTTGCTCAGGCAGAGGAGTGCCACCATAACCAACTGAATCAGGAACGTGAGATCCATTGCTAGGCATTGGAAACAAAGTAGATTCGTCGTTTGGATGATGAAAATTGACAAAACAGAGCAATCGATGAGCTGCGCAACACCGTCCGAGAGCTACAAAGATTACAGCCCTTAGAACCTGCTCGTCCGTCCCAGGCACTTGACCCATCGCGCATTTCTGCTCGTACCCACCTTGGCCCTCCTCCAAACCTTGAGTTACCCCCAGCTAACGCTAGGGCCGAAGGTATTCCCCATATTATTCCCCCAACCGGCTCTATCCACCTCGGGATTCATCCTACCGAAGACTCTTCCGACTCAACCCTTTACTCCTCAAACAACCTATACGCCGTCCTGTGTGAGAACGGCTCGGGGAACACAGTGCTGATTTTGTACCACACACTTGACCTCACAACCTTCGACTCCACCAATCTCCCTCTCATCCTCCATAGGTTATACAGCAGGAATTCGACCACAAAATACAACCAGTCATCCGTGTTACTGTGAGTCCAGCTATAGACTCATGGAGCCGCCTCAATAATCCAATTTGCCCTAAACTTTTGGCCATCGAAATACCCTCTAACTTTTGTGCTCCCAAACTCAGCAAATATCATAATACAGACCCTAAATCCCACATCCTCGAATTCTGAAATGCCTTGAGCATCTACTCCACGGCTGACTATCTTTTATGTCGTCTTTTTCTAACGAGCCTTACCAATAACCCCCCTTGATGGTACCACAACCTCCCAAATGGCGTGATTCGTAACTTTGAGCAACTTTCACAACTTTTCATCGCCCAGTTCGCCTTCAGCAAAGATAGAGAGGTCAGAGTTGACGCTCTTTTCAATTTCAGAAAGTCTGGCAATGAGACCCTCAAAGCTTTCACCCGAAGATTCCTCGACGAATCTCGTAAAATTGAAAACCTCGACTGCTCGAATGCTATTTTGGCCTACTCGAATGCTCTGCCCGATCACAGCCGAGTAAAAGAAGATCTCGTTCTCCACAAACCCAAAACACTCGAAGAAATGCTCTTGAAAGTCAATGGCTATATCGACCTCAAGCACCTTCAAGAGTCCCGCAAACAGAGCCAGCCTGCGCAAACAGCAACTTTCAATAAACCTCAGCAACATACCCACTCTGCCCCTATACCCCTGATTATTCCTATCTCACAGGAGACTGAGGGCCGCAAACGCCACATGATTGATAACAGCACCGAAGTACGCAAGAAGCGACTAAAGCCTATTTTACCTACACTCACTGCTCCCCTTAGCACTCTTCTACCACACATACAAGCAGACCCAATTTGGCATGTTCCTTTCCCCATCGAAGTCCAACCAGGCGAATCTTTCTGCACCAACCACAAATACAATTATCATTATACCAATAAATGCTTCGTCCATCAGCGCTCACTCGAACTTATCTTCAGAGCAGGACGTTTACACCAATATATTGTCGGCCTACCAAGCAACCTTGATAGGTCCTACCCCAAATCCCTATCCACCCCTACTACTGACCCAGTCAAGGTACACATTTAGAGAGTCAAGTTCACCGAAGTTAACAATATAGACAATTGGCTCTCCAAGAGCAAACGAAAGCACGTAGAATAATATTATAAGCTCACCTATCAGGAGAAATTCCCCACCCTCTTGCCAGAAACAAGCCGTCACCCTTGACTCAAAGGCATCTCTTTCATTGACTACGACACTTCACACGTTCGTTTTTCTCATTCCGATCCATTAGTCATCATGATTAGGATCGAGAACCTCGTTCTTCATACAATAGTCATAGATACTAGGAGCGCAGCCGACGTCCTATTTCTTCAAACAGTCCAAACCATGAAGAAAATAGACCTTATAACCGCAGCTAACGTCGAGCTAAAAGGTTTCAATGAATCAACAGAAGTCGTTGTTGGCCGCATCAGCCTACCCGTTACTACAGGGCCCATTACCCTTCAAACCAACTTCAAAGTCATTGACCAGAAGTCTGAATACCTTGGTATACTCAGACGAGATTGGCTTCACGCCATGTGCGCTATACCTTCGACCTATCATCAGACCCTTCAATTCAGCAATCACAAGGGTACTTGGAACTTGAAAGGTTCTCAACGCCTTGCCCGCTCATGCGAGCACCCAAAGATCGACCAAACATGAAAACTTGTCAACCGCCCATAGCAATCACAGCATCTTCTTATACCGTCAACTTCGATAGGTACCACACAACTCATTGAACCCACTGTTTATATCGAACTCAATGGTCCTGGTCGGGTACATTTATTGGAACCCTCCTTAAGGAGTTAGAACACCTCGAACTTTTCGAGTTCCTTCTGGCAAATAAAGATATCTTTGCCTAGAAATTTCAGGAGATGCCCGGCGTCAACCCCCACCTGGCGTGCCACCGCCTTGATCTCATCCCCTATTCCACAGCAGTAAAGCAAAAAAAACATACATTGGCACCACGACATCGAGAAGCTGTGAACCTTGAAGTTGACAAACTCATAACCGCTGGGTTTATCAGAGAAATGAAGTACGCAAACTTGATATCGAACATCGTGGCAGTACCAAAGAAGAATGGAAAAATCAGAATTTACGTCGACTTCACTGACCTCAACAAGCATACACTAAAGGGCAGTTTCCCCCTCCCAACTATCTCAACACTCCTCGACGCCACCGCTGGATAAGAATGCCTATCTATGATGGACGCGGCTTCGGGTTACAATCAGGTACCCCTCCTCCCTGATGATCAACTTAAAACTGTCTTCATAACCGAACAAGGCCTTTACTGTTTCAATGTTATGCCATTCGGCCTTAAAAATGTCGGTGTCACCTACCAACGCCTCGTCACAACTATGTTCAAAACCTTGCTTGGCAAGTCAGTCGAAGTCTATATCGATGACATGTTATGCAAAAGCCTCCATAAGAATACTCATATTCAAGACCTAATAGAAATCTTCTCTATACTTCGCACGTACAATATGAAACTCAACCCAGATAAGTGCCAATTTGGCATGTCATCCGGCAAATTTTTGGGTCACCTTATCAGTAAACGCGGGATAGAGATCGATCCCACCCACATTCAATCCCTCATAGACATGCATTCGCCCCGAACAAAGAAAGACGTCCAAAAAATAGCTGGCAGGATAGCAGCCCTTAACCGCTTCATTTCAAAATCATCTGACCGCTGTGCTTGGCTTTTTTCCCTCTTACGCGATCAGGGTGCCCACAAAATAAAAAATAAAAACATCCCTGAGATCAATTGGACCCCTGAGTGCGAACAAGCCTTCCTTAAACTTAAAACTTATCTTGGTTATCCACCTATTATCAGTACCCCTATCAAATTCGAGACACTCTCTTTATACCTCGCTGCTACAGAAACTTTCATCAGTTCAGTGCTTATTCGACTTGATTCCCATATCGAAAAACCTGTATATTTCATCAGCAAAACCCTCACCTGTGCAGAGACCCAGTATTCAAAACTGGAACTTTTACTCCTCATACTTGTCTATTCAGCCCGTAAACTCAAACCATATTTTCAGGCTCATCCCATTCTTGTCATTACCAGTTACCCCTTTGAGAAGTACTCACAAAAAAAGAAAAATACAGACGAGTGCAACAGTGGTCTGTATACCTTGGCGAACACGACATTACCTTTGAGAAACAAATATCCCATAAAGGCCAAGCAGTAGCAAATTTTCTAGCCAACTTCCCGGTCGAAGATATAGATTGGGAAGAACATGAAGATGATCTCGCACTCTATCAACCCGAAGAACTAGATCTGTGGGAACCTCCCACAGGTTGATGTTTATTCACAGACGGATCAGCAGGACCTAATGGCTCAGGAATTGGTATTGTTCTAGTAACACCCACTAATGATCGCATAGAGAAAGTCATCAAAATTGCCTTCGAATGTTCCAATAACGAATCAGAGTATGAAGCCTTGATCCACGATCTCGACCTCGCACTCGACCTCGGCATCCCTAAACTGGCAGTCTTCACAGATTCCCAACTTATTCAGAAACACTACAACAGAGAAAACCAAGCTAATGGTCGCATGGCTGATTACGCCCTCTTCGTGCGACAGCGAATGGACCGGTTCCCCGAAAAATCTGCAATCACACATTACCATCAGGGAAAAAATCAGCATGCAAACGCTCTCGCTTACATAGCAGCTATGCACGGCCACTCAGAGTCGCGGACACTCCATATCGAAGTACTCGAACGCCCAAGTCGATCAGATAGAAATCAACACCATCAATACTGGGGGCGAGAGTCACGATCCCGATGATTGGCGGAAACCGTTCCTTCACTACTTTAACAATGCTACTCTCCCAGATGATCCCAAAGCCAAACGCTTTATCCTGGAAAATTGTCGCAGATATATCATCCACAAAAATCAATTACATCGCAAATCCCCAAATGGCATCCTCCTTCGATGCGTATCCCAAACTGAAGCCTCTCAGATCTTAGCCAAACTTCACGAAGGAACTTGTGGTGCCCATACTACTGGTCACTCTATGGCCCTTCGAGCTGTTACCCAAGGATTATTTTAGCCCGATATGAAGAAATAAGCTTCAGACTATGCAAAACAATGTGACAAATGCCAACGTCACGCCCACGACATCCATTGACCCTCTAGAAACCTCCATGTCAGCCAAGTTTCCTGGCCATTCAAAAGATGGGCCATCAATCTCATTGGACCCTTACCAAAAGCCTCAGGAAGCAGAGAAAACACCCTTGTCGCAACTGACTACTTTACTAAATGGGTCGAAGTTGTTCCTCTATGCCGAACCAGAGAAGAAGATGTTATCAAATTCCTCTGGGAAAATATCATCACTCGCTTCGGCTGCCCCCATATGATCCGATGCGACAACGGTCCCCAGTTTGTTGGAAGCAAAGTTAGAAACTTCCTCAAAAAACACAACATCATTCTCTCGCCATCAATACCTTACTATCCTCAGGGCAACGGTCAAGTCGAAGCAATCAACAAAACAATTGTTGGTGGTCTTAAGAAAAGTATCAATGTAAAGAAAGGAAGATGGGCCCAAGAGTTACAACACGTCATCTGGGCTTATCGCACAATACCAAGAAAATCTACAGGATACACCCCTTTCCTCCTGACATATGGGACCGAAGTTGTGCTACCAACTCAATTTGAAGTACCCACCTGAGACCCTAACCTCCCAGACGAAGATAATGAGTTTGAGCTTGCGTGTAACATGTTATGGATTGACGAGACCAGAGACTGAGTTATCGCCAACCTTGGCCACTACCACATTTCACTTCAAAAATCCTATAACAAAAGAGTTGGACCAAGAAGTTTCAACATATGAGATCTAGTGCTTCGACATGTCAATCAATCTTTGAAACCTCGGAATACTGGCAAACTGGTTGAATCTTGGGAAGGACCCTACATTGTCTACGATAAAACAGACAAGGGTTCCTATTACCTAATGACGGAAGACGAAGAGCCCCTACCGCACCCCTGGAATATAATACAATTGGCCACCTACAACAGGCCATATCTACAATCATGTACAACTGATGTAACCCAGAATATTCAATAAACAAGTTGTTCCATTTCGACTTCGTCTACTGTTTCATTTTCAATTCTTGATTGAACCTAGGTATCATATCCACCCTCTCCCCGACTGATACTTGGGGACGACCTTGAATTGTTATAAGTCTCCAATTTTGAGCAAACTTGAGGGGTAAGGAAGGTCGAAAAACCGGACCCTCGGGGATTCATCGGGGGCGATCAGATATTTCTTCCCTGTAGCTTAAGCCTTCGAAGTCTAGTCCTCTTCCTGGTTGAACCTAGGTATCATGTCCACCCTCGCCCCGACTGATACTTGGGGGCGACCTTGAATTGCTCAAGTCTCCAATTTTGAGCAAACTCGAGGGGAAAAGAAGGTCGAAAGACCTGACCCTCGGGGATACATTGGGGACGATCAGATACACTTCGTCCAGGCTCTGAAACTGTCAAAGTCCAGTCCTTTTCTCGGTTTACCCCAGGTATCACGTCCACCCTCGCCCTGACTGATACTTGAGAGTAACCTTGAATTGCTCAAGTTTCCAACATTCGAGCAAACTCGAGGGGCAAGGATGGTCGAATGACCGGACCCTCGAGAATGCGTTGGAGGCGATCAGTTAATTTTCAGGTTTCCTCTAAGTATCACGTCCCCTCGGCCTGACTGATACTCAGAGGCGACCTGAAAGTTGTTCAAAATTTCAAATATCGTTGTGGCTTCGGCCTTCGATGTCCAGCATAATATTCAGAGTTCGATCTATATATCTTAGATACTCTTCAGACTTCGATCATACTACAGTCAATCAAATAGATCAAACAGATCAAATGTCTACTTCAAAAATACAAAAACACTCGCTAATGCCATCAAATGCAGAGAACACTTAGCATATTACTCGTCAGAAGAAACAGTTGCAGTATAATTTAAAAATTAATCAGCAAGAGTCTAAAAACAAGGAAAATCAGCAGCATGTGCATTCAAATTATAGCAATTCAAGGAAACAAGCATCAATATGTTCAGCATCAACCACAGAAGTTCAACACATAACAAAAGCAAAAAAATAACCCCCCCCCTACTGATCCCCAATACCAACATAAAGCCACAAACATCGTTCACAATATTACAACTTAATATCATAACCAACAAAAGAAGACATGCGAATCCTACTTCAAAATACCTCACATGAGCGCGGTTGCACCCTCTGGCTCCACAGTCGCCCCAACACCACCAACCTCAGCAGCCTCATGCAACCCTTCGATCAGACCATCAGCAGTTCCACCAATGGGCGCTACACGAAGAGCACTCTCAACATCACCCCCAACACCCCCAACAGCTTCCTCAATAGCGTTCACCTCCCCTCCCTTCACCTGCAATCCATCCCCCTCCAGAAGTCCCAGAGAAACAGGATAAGGCTGCAACGTATCGACATCATACCCCATACCATCGACAAACTTTTTCAACCTCACATTCTCCATGCACTCCTTATCATACTGCCCCTGGAAACCCACCTTCTGTTCCGCTTTTGCCTTCTCACACGCCTTCAGCTTGGCCGACCACTCTCGCTCTAACCTTGACTGTTGTTGCTTGAGCCTCTCATCATAAGAGTCAGTAAGCACATCTATATCTTGCTTCAGCTTCCTGACTTGAGATACCCATGATGCCTCCTTCCCACAAGATAGATCTAGATTTTCCTTTGATTGTCGCAGCTTCGCCTTCACCGACTTCATCACCTTGTTACAAGTCTCTACCCAGACTTTCGTCTGCTAAAAATACTCAAGATATCAGTGAACCTCGAAACTCGAACAATTAACAAAAAACTTTGAAATATCGATACATAAAGCTATATATAGTTACCTGAGACATGTGTTTCTTTATCTCCTTTGAAGCTTTGTCAGGGTCATCCTCCCAGAGCTCGACCATCGACGCCTGCTTCGCCACAGCCTGCTCCTGTCGCTCAGCTTCTGTCATTTCTTTATCTTCCTCCATTGTATCATCCTCCCCAAGTACCTTACGTCTCTTACGTTGAATAACCTTCGATTGCTGCACCTTAAGGGCTTCGGGCGCTACTCGACCCTTCCCTTTCTCGGCTTAAGAAGAAACCTGTTTTGCTTTCATCATCGAAGCCTCCCCACCCCCTTCGGACACTGGCGCCGCTGGCTTCGCACCCCACCACCACCTCGCCATAAACTGGTAATTCCTCGGCAACTTTTCCCCTCCCATTTCTTTTTTCTCTTTCGAAACACCTACCCCTTTTTTTCTCTATGATCGCTTCGGCGTAGCGGGTACATCTCGAAGCTGGGAATCCACCCTTATTCTCTTTTGCCTCTTGATCTTGAGACTATCAAACACCGAATATACCTAGTCTTCACTAGCCTGGAGCAAAGTATCAATGTAATTCACCGAATTATCCCAAGACGAACTTCTCGGACCTACAGAAATAAAGCAAAAGCACAGTTATCACTTATTTCAGAAGCACACCTACAATAAACCTTCGACAACAAACTTACTTCCGTTAAATACCCTATGATGTAATTTGTACGGGTCATCATTATCTACATTCTCGTAGTTACCCCTTACTATCAGTAAATCTTTATTCTACCCCCGGCCTGTTGAGCACAGATCGAAGAACCAAGGCTTCTCTAGGTGACATTAGATGTGATATGTCCCCGGGTTTTGACTAGCCTTCCTCGAATAAAAGGTGACAATGTCGAACCATTTAATTAAACCTTGACCCTCAACAGCCAATTTCACATTCATCCTCTCTATCACCCTTATCATCTCATAAAAATTACTATTCATCTGCACCGGAGCTACCCCCAGAAATTTAACACTTCTTTCACCAGTCGCCGAAGAGGCAGCTCCAGTCCCAATCGAATTCGACCCCTATAAGCCATAATCCCTTCCCCAGGGTCCGATTTGAAAGTCAACCCTGCCCCCGCCACACTCAGTTGCGCCCCCACCTTCGAGAGTTCTAATTTTGCGGTAAACCGATCTAACCTAACCCTATGTTTTGCCAAAACGGCATCCTCGATCTCATCCGACTCAGTCGAATCCTCATTATCACCCCCTACACCTTATCCCCCTCCCCACTACCCGAAGGTTCTACACCACATCCCTTCCCCCATACTGTTTCCTCTTCATCACTATCTTCGGTCACTATCGTCCTTCGACGTTTCGTGATCGCATCATCTCCAGCCGGCAGAATCATCGACAATGGGGCCTCAGTCACCACATCTAACACCTCTAAATCGCTACCCTCGCCCATTGGGTCTCGACCAGAAGTACTAGCTTCGACTTCGTCAACCTCTTCATCCACCAATTCCCGCCTCGAAGCCCGGCGGTTATGCATTTTTTGCATACAGAAGAAGATGCACGACATTAGGGTAGAAAAATCGACAATCCCGTGTCTATCACCCTTATCCCATCTATCCCCTCCAGATATTTCTCATACCATAAATATCATACATACTAACTCCTCCAAAAAAAAAAAACCTCACCAAATTTCTGACTGGGTCGAAACCCAGTTCTAACAAGCCTCCACACTCCTGAAAATAACATCTTCACTCCAAATGCAAAATCTCCTACCCACCCCCTCAAGCAGAATAAACATGACAGAGATCAAGTGACTTACCAGTGGTTAGTAGCCCTCTCCTCGAACGAGCAAGATCAAACCAGTAAAAAAAATAGTAACCCCCACGTTCGAAATAACGTATGTTCTGTTCTCCCAATTTTTTGATTCTCGCCACAAAATAGCACAATAATCACTTTTCTATCACTTATATATCTTTTAAAAAAAATTAAACCGCCTCGATTTACTCACCACTATCATTACCACGACCACACTACCCTGGCTTTTTGGCTCCAATGTCATTTAACCACTTTACCCCTCGTATTTCCCACGTGCGCACAACACCCTTGCAAACATCTGCTCGCAAAACCCGAAGTTCTCGAACCTTTTTTCTCCCCTACTCGAAGCCAAACAGTCTAGTCCAAACAGCAAATCATTACCTTTTTCTGTCATACGAGAAAAACAACATCATTACCTTTTGCACACTTCCCCAGGCGTTCGTACCAGTCTGACTGACCAGCCGTCTAGGCTGTCAGAGCAGCTAGTCAAATCAAACTCAATCTTCAGCACATTCCTGCACTCGAGTACTCGACCATTTAACGCCTCGAATAATCATCAGCATCTAGCCTCAACAAAATTCATTTTAATATATTGGCCTTTGACATTCAGCCACTCCTTAACTCAAAAGTTTCGCACCTTCGGCCAAATACAGTCGTAAGTACGACCAGTCAAAAACCTCAGGCCTGCAGATAAACTTTTCAGCTTCACCACAGTTTACTTTTCCCTTCGACAAACCTATTTTTATCTTCGAACTACACAAACAATATATTTTAACAAACTATATTATCCATTCCATATCAGACTTTATCACTATTACCCACAGTTCGACAAACACGAGTTATTCAAAGAAATCATTTTTCATTAAAAAAGCAGCTAACATTTCAACCCTCTTACAAAACAAAACAAAAGAAAATAACAACACAATCATATTTTAGAGGACTCTAGTTATTAGCAGGCTGCTCCTCTTCGACAACGGCCGCAGCATCTGCATCCTCTTGGTCAACAATATCCTCTGCGAAGCCCTCGAGGAGAGACATCTGATGACCAGGGAATGGCCCCATCATCTGCAGTATCCCCCACCAGTATGCGAATGGCATCCCATGAATTGGAGCTCTGGGATCCACCTCAAAAATATTCGACATTTCTGCGTCAATGTCTTCTTTCAGGCCAAACCGCCGTCGCAGCCTCATCAAGGCCTCCCGTATGCGCCTAACTCTCGCAGCAACCGGGTCCTCTTGAACGGGAATATTTGCCGCCATTTTAATACGAGCAACGAAGAAGAACAACAAGAAAAACATGCAGAAAGGTGAGAAATAATCTCTACAACAGCTCTTTTTATACTTGCAAACCCACCATAACTTTCGCTCTTCCGTAACCACATTAATGACAACCTTTCATTTCCAACCTCGAAAAGTCAACATGCAACCTCTTCAACTTCCTAGACGTAACTGATTCATTGGTGCATGCACACAAACCTCATTCTCGAGGACCTATATTCGAGCACATCACCCACATCGAGCATTCGACCATCACAACCATCGTTTATTACAAAGCAGCATTTCATCGTACCTTCGACTATAATTCATTCTGACCATCATAACCAGATAACACTAAACCTTCATTCATCATTACCTTCGAGCTCATCACTGTCCCTCGCGCCTATAAGAGTATTCGCTTACATTCGTCTATAATATCAATCAGACATTACTTTGTCCATTCCAAATAGTAAATTCAACAGACAAATTATATTTCTACTATCAACCCTACACAACAGAAATAACCCCCCCCCCCCCCCCCCCGAACATAGCAAAGCAGAAACTCAAAACATTCCCCCCTCAACCCGAAGTCCTACTACCGAAAGGACCCTCCCCGTTCGCCACATTCTGCTCCTCGATGATCTCCTCAGCACAAATGAGACTTTCAGCCAGTGCCATCAGAAAGAGATAGCGTCGTTCAACAGTCGTAAATTGAAACCTCAACTATTTCTAAAGATAAGAATATGGGTCGCCATTGAAGAACTCCTCAGGCCCTACTTCCACAAGATCCGGCATGTCCCAGGTCAGGTCATGTTCGCCAAAAAACTTCACGTGCAGTTCTACCATTTTTTGCCCCACTCAACTGTCCCAAGCAAACCCCATCCTCTTCTGGTAACGTGTGTTCGACGTTGTATCCATTCAAATAATAAGAATATGGAGAATAGAGCAGAAGACTATTGCAGATGAAAGAAGATACAGCGTACCTCCACAATAGCCCGTATTTATAGGCTTCAATGTATTTATTACCCTATAACCAATTGCATCCCTTGAAAACCCCTTTGTACTACTTTCCCAAAAAACAAGACAGTCAAACCGCCCAGATTCTAAGACCGAACAGTTTTCACAGCGAACACCTCTCCATCTGGCTTCGAGACCTTCCCTAAAAGGGGGTGAATGTAGTAGCCTACTCGTAGCCTTCAAACAGACAGTCGAAGCCCACTTCATAGCCTACTCGAATATATTGAAGCCCTCTCAACCCCTAAAAAAGGCTCCTCAGAGATCCCCCAGAGAGGAACCTTCGACACCGGACAGAACTTTGAGAATGGATCAGTACATTGTAGCATACATCCTTCGACCATATCTACATACGGTCGAAGTATGATAAGACAGACAACCATCTCACCGGACAGAACTTCGAGAGCGGATCAGTACATTGCAGCAGACATCCTTCGACCTTATCAACATACGGTCAAAGTATGATAAGATAGACAGCCATCTCACCGGACAGAACTTTGAGAGTGGATCAGTGCATTGCAGTAGACATCCTTCGACCATATCTACATACGGTCGAAGTATGATAAGACAAACAACCATCTCACTAGACAGAACTTCGAGAATGAATTAATGTCCTAGCAGCAGGTATCCTTCGACCTCACTATCACGCGGTCAAAGCAAGATAAGGTAGACAACTACCTCATCAGATAAGACAGCGCATTAATTGGCCTGTGCATCTACAGTGACAAGCCCAACCACCGCACCGTTCAGAGCCATCACCAATAAATATAGCAGTAACAGTACCGACAAGACCGGCGTCCGTCACTTGTCAGGATTTTCTGACAACATAATCATGTAAACCGGACCCACGCCTGGTGACTCAGCTCCCTATGCTTCTATAAATAGAGGAGAGAGGAAACCAGGCGGGGGTTAGAAAAATCTCCTCCAGCCTTTGCATCTTTACCTTCGACCACCCAGAAAACTTGTACTCGAACCCTCCAATTTACTTTTTAGTAATATAATCTGTCTTAAAAATCCTCATCAGAGGTCGTAGAGAGTCACATTCGGGCCTCTACGCAAGTATTTACCTTTAGTTTTATCTTATCATTGGCCAATTGCTTATTCCCTTTGATTGATGATTGAGTTTACTTTGTAAGGATCGACTCCCCTTCCAAACGAAGTTAGCTCCCTACACATATGATGGCAATGGAGGCATAAGTGGTCAATACTTTTCATCCTATGAAAAAAACAAAGTAAATTTATAACATACATACGTAGATCTGTCAACAATCAATGAAACATATACCCTAAGCTAGACTAATAAATGCAAAAATTAATTACCTTACTTCGTTCATTAGGAGAGATGAGAGTAGAGAAATTTAAGAAAAGGAGAAGAGAAATGCCGAAGAGGTATTTCAGACATAGACTTAGATTGGAATTTTTGGGGTTGTAAGGAGGAAGACTAACACAAATAAATTTGGCATAACAAATTATGTAAATATAGTAAGAAAACTCCAACTCTATTTTTGTTACAATATAGTTATTGTGAATTTAGAAACAAAGAAGATAAAAACTTTTCCTTTATACGATTGTTGTGAGCACCAATTTCATGGTGGGGTTTTCCCGATTAAAGATGTTGGTTTAGGCTTTTACTTTGGTTTAAGTTAATGTATGATGAGCTGAGAGGTCATTAGCTTTTATTTTGGAATTTGTTGTATATGTATTATAAGTTCTTGTTTTTTTATCATTTCTCTTCAACATATAGGGAGGAATTAACTTATATGCTCATGAAAAAAAGAATATTCTTAAATTATAACTTAGCCCAACTAAACAAACCTATAAAAGTATCAATACAGAAGAGTGAAATAAGAAGTGCTAATCAGACCTGAATACTAAGTATGACAACATCTTCAACTAGAAACAGAGTCATATGACTAGTAAGATTAAATGGTCCAGTGAGCCAATTCCCCGCTTCAACATTAAGTTGCCCACCACCATTCTCCCCCAACTTCGCAATCGCTCTCTCAAATGCCTTAGTATTCACACTTTTGCCATCACCAACGCCTCCAAACTCTGTTAAATTAAACACCACTACTCTAAATTTTGGGATTGGCCTCACCGTATGCTTACGTAAGCCGCCTCTCTGCCATATAAATTCTCAGAGATGAATCCAATGATCCACAAAACTGTGAAGATGGACTTGTGAGATGATGTGATCCAATACTTGAATTAAATTACATCGATTCAAACTCGCCCCCAATTAAATTAAAACGTTGGATTGAAATCAAACCCGTGATAGTTACAGACCTTGATCTTTCATCGTTGCGCATCAGATTGAGAAGGAGGAGATGATGTGGTCTTGAAGTGTTGAAGCTTGGATCGAATGAGATTAATGAAGGTTCGAAACTTTGAATCTAAGAAGAATAAGAGAGAGGAGATGAAGAGGAGTTTGAAGCATAGAATTTAGACAATGTTGAGGGGTATTAGGGAATTTTAAAGAATTTGAACTTCCTAAAATACCTCTGATTTCGTATTTGGACATCCTAAAATATTTTTGATTTCATAAGACGAAAAGTTGTGGGTTGGATTTCCATTTATACCCATTATTTCATTAAGTAATTATGATTGAGATGCCTACTTTAAGGGATTTAGTATACGAAATAGGGGCATTTTAGGATTAATTAAATTGCGAGAATAGACGAAATGCCCTTATGGTCTGACGGCTGTTACGATTCCATATATTTATTGTTATAACATAAATTCTTAATTTTTTTCGACATATGTAGGGTAATGTGATTAACAGTCGAGATTGATTCTGATGGCATGACTATTCCTTTAGTAGTAGTATAAAAAACCATTTTTTTATACCCTACACAGCTTCTGGATCCTATAAAGAAGCGGGGTATGTAAAATAAATGGCCATTTTATATACACGTGTTACTTCTCTCTACCAAGTGTTTTTTGGACACGTCGGCCTCCCCCACTCATTTTCTTTTGTGAACAATTCAAACAGTATAATGCTGCTCAGGTCATTCACCAGGAATTGTATGTATGTCTATCTCCATTTTTCTTTCTTTGTTTCTCCTCACCAATTTACACAGTGCCTGTAGTTTATCACACACACAAGGTAAACAAAAGCAGCATTATCTTATTAGAAATCTTTGTTCATGATTCTTGCAAATTTGTTATATGAGGTTTTGGGTGTTTTGTAGATAGGTGTATGATGGATCATCTAGGAGAACAAGCCGCGAAGGAATCACTTGACGCTAAGGCTTTTAAGAAGAAGTTTACAGATGACTTGCTTCCTCATCTGCTCAATTTGTAAGTATTGTTTTATGATTTAATAAATACCCCTTGGTAGTTTTTATAAAATGGGATGATATTGATTGATTAGTTATTTAACATTACTGTAGATATGCATCAAAGGCAACAGCTCGTGATTTCGAGATTTATTCTCAGAATGCGACCTTTGAGGACCCACTTATGCGTGCTCAAGGGTAAGTACAAATAGTAGCTGGGTTCTAGATTGAAATTATATAATGATATCTAGAAATTTGATGGGTTCTAATTGTGATGTTATAGTTTTATGATCTTTTATCTGTAAGTGGATGTGCACGATTAATAGTGTTGTTTATTTATTAGAATAATAGTGACAGCGAGAGAGGGCATAATAATGCAAGGAAACACAGAAGCAAAGACAAAAGCACAACAAAAATACCAGGATATTTATGTAGGACGTTCTTAGAGGAAAATTCTATACTTGGAGTTGGATAAGATTAGCCTTAAGATCGAAACTCATTGTACTGAATATGGGCAAGGTGAGATGTATTACTTCTTTAAACTAGAGCCATTGGGCCTTCACCTTCAAGTAAATCTCAATCTTTTTCAGTTGATTGAGATGCGGTTCTTCTCATTAAAATCTCCTTCCTTATGAAGACACTATGCTATCTCTAATCTCTATGGTTTGTATTCGAAAACTCTTTTTCTCGCTGGTGGGCAGTGAATACAACCACCCTGGAAGTGTTGTTGTTGTTCAGATTTTCCTTCCTTCAAGATTTGATTTTACACTAGGATGAACTGGGACAAAGGAATAACAATCTCACTGCACGACTAAATTCTTTCAGATAATTGAAGCTTGCCTCACACCTGAAATACTCTTGAATTATCGTTAAATCACTAGTAACAAGATACATTGAACAATCTTAAAGCAATACCTGAAATTTTCTTTTACAATGAGTTTGATAATTATAATTTTGCATTTCCATCAATGCGACTCTTTTGATAGATTATTTTGCTTGAAGCAATGAATTTTTCTATCCTTTGATGCATTACATAAATTTTTGTTTCGCCATGGAAGACTTAATGCTTAACCAACTAAGTGTAAGTGAATATATCACAATATAGCAATATGGATTCCTTCCGAACTCTGGATTTGTTCTCCAAACCTGCCACTTAATATTTTTCTTAGTTTGAAGCCTTTTTGGTTCCCATGATGCACTGCTTCTAGATGAGGCCACTGTGGGATGTAAAATGAAATGCCAATATTTACACTACTATTATTATAGTCAGAAACTGTATTGGGTTTCTCTAGATTCTGACTGTACCCATCAGTAAAAATCGAAAGTTGTTTTCTCTCAAAGGAATCTCCAGTCTCTTCATCATCTTTAAAAACTTGAGAACCTATCTCAGTACACGCTAATATGTTTTCCATTAAGTTTTCATATAGGTAAGAATGACGTCCACAATCACTCATGCTCAATAGATATTCATCCATGTATGCGGATCAAGGTCTGGGTTTGAGAAAAGCTGGACACATATCACTTTCCAGCTTATATAGAGCATATATATCATGGTCTAGCTTATATATCAGGATATTGATGAAACCACTCTTGTTAACCTATTCATCTGAAAACTCCTACGTTCACATACATCGTCTTGGACTGGTTTAACTTATTCATCCGTAAATGGAGTGTCTTGCACTTACACCCAAATGGTAAGGCTAGGCCGAAGCGTTAGCGAAGGGAGATTGTGACTCCCGAGCAATAGTTCTAACCAAAAGGAGCAGTTCCTGTGAACCTGAGTGATTAAGAGTCAAAACAGAGTCGCAGAAAGTGTATAGAAACTTAGGACAAATTCAATAAAGGTAGAAGGCTTTCAACCATACATCCTATTCTTCTCGTTGCCAGGGGATACGGTTAGGTTATAGGAGTCTGATTGGGATATTTTGGATAAAGCGACAACTCACTAAAAGACCATTTCTGGGGGCCAAGATTAAACAAACATTAACTTCAAACGTAACATGAAGGGATACTTGAATAAGGCAGCGAATGTGTTTCAACAACGCATACACATCTTGAGGAATACCTTACACAAGGGGCAACAAACAAATACGTTGATATCAAGAATGTGGTGTCAAGGTTAATAAAAATACTTTTTGTCCAGAAGCAAATATTATGATTCCATAACCAAATACTCTGATGACTCAACAAGTGCAACCTCAAGTTGTTCAACCTAATGTTGTAGTCAAATCTTCTAAGTGTCATACATAAGATCTCCATTATAAAAAATGTGACCACAGTTAGGAGTGAGTATCATTACTCATCAAATGACTCATATATGAAGTTTGGCAAACAATTGTAAAAAATGTCATAGTCTCAATGACACTTGTTACTCATGCAATTTCTATCTAGAAACAAGAAGAAAAAGTGAATCCCCATTTTAAACAAAACTCGTCTCATTCTCTTAGCTTAATCTCAAAATCAAAATCAACTCTCTTACAGTTGTGAATGTTAACATGGCTATTATTTTGGTGTAGTATATGTCACCATATACTACTTTAGTCTCATATTAGTCTGATTCACGTTGCCGCTCTTTCTCTCTCCTATCTTTAAAGAATGACGATTATCACTGTTTCTCTGGTAACGTTGTTCTGATCGCCACCTAAGATTCTACACTTTTGGATCCGTTCATAAGATGCTGATCCGAATCTCAGATCTGTTTGGTCTATTTGAGGTAATATATCGTAATTGATATTGGTGATGAGTCGAGTTCGAGTTTGACCGTTTCACCGATTGAAATGAGGGAATGTGTCCAATCTTTCAACTCTGTTCATGATAATCAGAATCGGAAGATTACCTCACTTCTACTAGATGGCTTAAATTATGTTCGATGGGTGCAGTTCGTGAAATTGTTTGTTGGCGGCCATAGAAAGATATGGTTTCTTCTTGGCACAAGAACTGAACCTGCAAAATCAGATTGGAGATGATCATTAAACTACTTCTATTCCTAACCAATATAGGACTAAAATAGTATATAGTGACATATGCTACACTATAATAACAGCCATGCTAGCACTCACAACTTTAAGAGAGTTGTATTTTGATTTTGAGATTAATCTCAGAGAATGTCGCGAGTTTTATTTAATATAGATATTCACTTTTTCTTCTTGTTTTCTTGTAGAAATTGCATGGGGAACAAGTGTCATTGAGACTGTGACATTCTTAACACTTGTTTGCCCAACTTCATGTGAGTCAATTAATGAGTAATGGTACTCACTCGCAACTGTGCTCCTACATATTGTTTGAATGGAGATTTTATGACATTTTGACAATTTTAGTACAACGTTTGGTTGAATAAATTGTAGTCACCTGAGTACTTGGTTATAGATTTATGACATTTGCATTGGATAAAAAATATTTTTACTAACCCTTGACATCACATTCTTAATATTAACGTATTTGCTTATTGCCATTTGTATAAGGTATTCCTCAAGATGCATGTGTGTTGAAAACACATTCTATGGCCTTATTCAAGCCTTTATCCCTTCATATAATGTTTGAAGTTGATGGTTGTTTAATCTTAGGCCCAAAAAGTTGTCTTTCTGTGAGTTCTCTTTTTCCAATAAATCCTAATCAGGCTCCTTAGGAAAACATGGGATTTGTATTTTTTAATGTATTTTTTCTCTTTGCCAATGTCCATCGTGGTGGAATTTTATTGAGACCATAATTATTATCATGTAGACTTGAGTTTTTGGCTAAAACCTTTTTATTTTTGAACTTTGAATTCTCAAGTTTTTTCTTGTTTCTTTCTGAGTCTTGTAATGATTCATGCATGTGACCCATATTACTTATGTGAATAAACTCAGACCTCATATGCTTATGTAGTTGGGAATAACAATAATTAACCTGACTCGTGGCTGTTGTGGGCAAAGTTGGATTCCAGTCCTGTGCTTTGTTGACATATAGCATATTTTTCTCATGTCAATGTGTATTTTCCTTTTTGGCACTCTCCATTTGGCTAGCTGTTGCTCTCATTGCCATTTGGTGAATTGTTTGCCAACTTTGGATACAATCTTTTTGTCACACTTGGCTCTTGATTGAGTTGTGTTGTGCTTCTGGTTGTACCATGTGCCTCATCAATGTATTCTTTTGTTTTTTCCCCTTAATTTTTTAATTTGTTGATTCCCCTCTGTTGACTGAGTTTAATGAGCTTGACTGGTCTTTGGTCATGGCTTCTTTCTGAACTATAGTCTTCCATGCTTGTTGGTGAAGTTTTCACATCTTCTTCATATTTGTAGTAGCACAGAGATCCGGGATTTTTCTTCTCCTGAGGCCCCTTTTTTGGTTGATATCATTGTCCAACCTTGATAGAGAAAGAGAAAGAATATAGCCTTATTGCCTTTCTTTTTGTTCTCCTTAAGAACTTTTTTTCGATCATCGGTGTAGACCATTTCTTTCTCGGCTGCGGTTTTCTTATATCCATCGACAACAAGTTCCGATAACTCTTGAGAGCCAAACAACATCTTCATTTGGATTTATTTATTCTTTATCCTTTTTTTAGATATAAATCCATTTTCATCACATGGCATTTGGATTGACCAACTCTCGTAATTATTCTTGAACATTTTCAGCATTTGTGGGACGAGATTGGAGGCCATTGCTAGAAGATATGGATTATAGAACCCTTGCACTCTAGTACCATGTTTTGGTTTGCTTTAGTTTACAAACTAAATAAGTAACCAATTAAACTAGAGAACAAGAGGAATACCTAAGGCTCAAGGGAGGATAAGAGATTGTTAATTTACTTGGTGAAAATTACAATACTATTGGGCTCCTTATATAGGTTATTCCTCTTGTACTTAAATGAAACTCAGTTAGTGTTGCATGTTTAAGACATGAGCTTCTTTGAAATTTGTCCATTCAACATTAGGTTCCTCCTATTTAAGTATTTTTTCTCTACAACATGGATTTTAGCAAGGATTCAAGTGGGAGGGCAATTAGAGCCACTCACTCTACCTCTTCTCTAAGAGGAATGCACCATTTACCATAAACACAATAGTCTTGCCTTCTTTTAAGAGTTGATTTTTAACAAACGACCAATGAAGTGCTTCCTATGTGTTGAAAGCCAGAGAAAAAAAAATGTGCCTTCTATAGACTATACATAATGCTCTCTTGGCCGCGTGCTACGTGCCACAATATGATGCCACCAAGAAGAAGATTTCTTTATGTATGTGGACCCGAATAGTCAAGCAGATTGGTTAGCCCCTGAAGGGACTCGTGTATGTGGACCTGGAGATTCCAGGGAAATACAAGCTATTGACTCAGGTGTTACACATAGCTTCATAGCAATTCAAATAGGAAAAACCGTCTAGGAATGGAGTTCAATTAGACTTCCAGTCATATGAAAGCAGCTATTTCAGCAGCAATAGCAGTACATGGGTTGCCTAATTTTATACCTGTTAAGATGGCACGATGGAATTGGAAGGTTAATCTTCTTGCCATTATGTGGGATGATTCCTTATCATCCTTAATGTAGATTTCCATTGATATCATAAAGTAATTTCGTTCAATGCTGCTCATTGACATCTTGCGCATTCTTGGGAATGCCTATGTATTCTACCAAAAAGATGACAGCAAAATACTTTTAGTTCTTGAGCTGAAGAAGTTACTGAAGTTGGGTGGTATGACCTATTTATCAACCTGGTGCTTGAACTTGCTGTTCCGAACCACAGTGTCGTGCCAAAGCACATCTGTTGATACTCAATAAATAACTGAATATCATGCCAAAGGAACTCATGATATTCCTTATCTAGGACCCGCCTTCTATCTATTTTTAATTCTTTTAATTGATTTCTTGAAAATATCTTAATGATACCATCTCATGTTGCAGAAAACTCTATATATAAGACATAAATACGGTATTTGTTCCCCAGCTTTCCTATTTCTTACTCATGTCATGGTAATATGAGATAAAGGCTTTCAGCAAACTAGAAGTCCTCATAATTAGTAAGTGTTTACCTACAAGATTCACTCCATCTCTTTCTGGCAATAACTTGGTACCATACCGTAGTCCTCGATCTCGGTCATTTCTAATAATGGAGTTAATCCAACTCATGTCATTTAACTAAGTGAAATATAGTTTCAATGTGTTACAGAAGTAGGGCTAATTGAGTTGTGCAATTATAAAGCTATTAATATGATTAGTTCTCTTGAGGATAAATAGTTGATAGGGGCATGAGAGATGTACTCGATATCTGATAGTCAACGATTGCTCAATATTGTTAGCCTCTGTTCAGTTCTCATTCAGTTGTGCTATATTTAGGATGAGCATGTGTTCTTAATTCTGTTTAGAAATTCTAACTATTTATTTTCCCTTAATAAAAATGCATAACTTTCTCAAATTTAATTCCTACAAATGCTGGTAATTTTCTCCCCAAGTCCTCTGATATGACAATCTATTGCTTGCAGAGTGAAGCAGATCAAATCCGCCTTTTACGGGCTTGCCAAGGTTGTATGAGCTTTTGCTGTTTGTGATCTCGTTAAAATGATGTGGGACATTCTGCTTGCTAATTGTGACAGTTGAGCTGAGTCCATCCTTCATAGCTATGGGCCCAGTTCATATTTTAACTTGTTAGAAGTGCATTGAAGCTAATGAAGTAGAATTTCTGGATATTCCAGTGATTTTCTTGTACTTTTCATGACATGGTTATTGCTTCATATATTCAGGTCTTCAGCGAATCAAAAATTGTGGAATTTAACATTCAAGAAAATTTAGTTGCACCAGGGAAAGGAGAGGTAAAATGCCAACTTTACGACTCATTAAAAATAACAGTTATGGATCTTTGGTCTTAAGCACGCTTTTTAACTTCGAACTTGTTTACATTGAATTAAGATACTTATTGACAACAAGCAATACTATAAGTTTCTGGGGAAGGAGGTGAATGTAATTTCACTTATTAAGCTGGATGTGGAGGAAGGGAAAATTATCAGTCATGAAGATCGGTATGTGATCCCGCTTTTCATTTAATATATGTTTTTCTGTTCAAAGATCTAAGCAAATTCATAAATTATATAAAAAAAATGTTTTATAGAAGCTAAACCATTTGCTGCCTGGTCTGCTAATTTAGGTTAATAGAGAAGCTTCATCAATCCATCTTCGCCGTATAAAATTTACACTCTAAGGCCAGGACAATTGAAATTGAATTTTCACTGAAGACTGATATAGAATTTTCTAATTTGTGTTGCACTATCGAGGACCCTATTTTGACTGAAAGTGCATTAATATTATTTTCTTGAAACCTTAAGGCTATACTTTTTTTACACGTCACATGACACATGGTATTACCCCAATGGATGTAGCTCGTTTAGAGCGTTTATAACGCAAACTCTCAACTCGGAGGTAAAATTGAGATGTCTATTACGCTAATTTATACCTAATTCAAGATTAGGGTTTCTTCTAATCTAAAAACATAAACTAAAACACAAACTAAAATAACTGAAACCTAATTCTTAACTTCAACGTCAATGTCAACAAAATAAAATAAAATAGAGAACCTAGTCTCCTTTTTATAGAACATAAGGGGTGAAAACCATAATTAGGATTATTCTAGAAACTAAGAAAATTACCCTTTTAATCTTGTGTTGGTTAATTAGGAACTCCCTAAACCTACTAAGCATCTCTAGTAGAGAGGCTTGAATCAAAATAACATTAATGCAAATAAACCATAGACGGTGATAAACGACTATGTGAGAATGATTCACATCAAATCCTTTCGTCTTCAGAAGATTTTGACCACGAAATTGGCAAATTTTGAAATGCTACGGAATTCAAAACTTTTTGATATAGCATACCTGTCTTCAAACTTCGAATTCTACCTCGAAATTTACCGTAAACCAAAGTCGTACCGAAGTACGGGGGTACCATGTTGTCACTAACATCCTTACGTCGATCGACCCCCAAAACTGAAGAAAACATTGTGATTCGCTTCTCGAAACTCGCGAGGGTCAATAAACTCTTTCTTAATGACATCATTTGGATATTCGTCAAATATTGGGGGTTTGTCCCAATAAACGAGAGGGGGGGAGGGGGAATTCACAATTATGTGTGAAAGTAAAATATTTGAGAGCTTGATTGGACACGTGATTTACATGTGGGTGGCGACTTGCGTGAAGTTCACGTGTCGGTGGAAATTAGGTATGGAGCGGTACCAGGGACGTGGGCTTGATTGGGCTTGCCAAGTGCTTCTCATGTATATCTAAATTTGGGTCGGGTGGGTGCTTCACGAGATGGAGCGGGTTTGGTTGCTGTAGCGTGTGACACTGCTGGAGTAGGCCAATACGTGTTGCCGTTGACTTGATATTGTCCCACCAAAATTTGAATTTTGGGGTAGAGGTTGGTGGGCCTGGATTAGTTTATAACAAAGCATATGCTGCTCACATGCTTGGACTTCATCTCCCTCAAACATATTATTGTTTTCTCGCAAACTTGCCTTCTCTTCCTTGTCCCAACCTGCAACAAAACCAGTGAGTTTTAAATCTGACCCCAAATCTGACCAAAATTACAATCGAGGGTATTCTCTAGACCGTGTTTGGAACTCTATTGTACCCCCCATCACGAGTCTGTCTCTCTCTCTCTCTCCATCGAGGAACCTTCAAACAAACCTTCATTATCGGCATTGACAAAACCTTGGTTCATGGTTGCAGCACCGGCTAAAGCTTCGTTGGGCATCACCTACTGGACCGCAGAGAATGTAGAAATAAGAAGGGGAAGAAAATATTGATATTCCAAGATTTTAATTATTACAAGCTTTACCCCTCATAATAGGGGGTCGCTAAACTACTTTTATTACTAACCAATGTGGGACTAAAGGAGGAGTATGTGTAGACACACTATATACTTCAACACTTTCCCTCACGTTGATACGAACATGCTCATATCAAGGTAGATAACAATAAGAAAACAAATAGATAGTCCCTCACAAAGATACAATCACTCCCTCACTAATAAAAAATTGAAGCTCCCCCTGATAAACCTTCTTCCAGTAACATTTCAAAGCTTCACACATCACCCATGAAATTGGTGGCAGTAATATCCGACTTATCATTTTTCCCACATGTGGTTTCGTAACCAAAAGTTGTGAAATCGGCGGCAGCTACCGACTTGCCCAATTTCTCACGTAAATACTGAGAAAATAGAGGCACTCAGGTAAAAGTGAAAAGACTGTAAAAGAGAGGCTCAGTCGAAGAGATAATTACTAGAGATATAGATGATTACTCGAGAGAGGGAAATGAAAAAAAAACTCAAATAATAGATAATCACTCGAGGAAGAGATGACCGTGGTAGAAAGAATTTAACATCTTCACTCGGTCTACAGAAAAAATTGCAGCTCGCAACAGAATATGATAGATAAGATCACATCTAATGATAGGAATATAGACCTCAAACCGCATTAGCGATGAAAGAAGTAAAAAAATTATAGTGATTTAAAGAGAAATCATTATAGAAAACGATAAATATCAGCAAGGCTTGTCAATTCTCTCTTAAAATAACTTCAATTTTTGAACTACAGCCTATGAACTAGGCGGAAAAGAAATAAGATAATCACTAGAGGAAAAGAGAAAATCACTCTAGGAAATAAAAATCGCTTGAGTGATGAATCACTCGAGGAAAATAAGCATCTCATGATCGTAGTGGAAGGTAGTTAACGCCTTCATCCGATCCAAAGAGAGAAATCGCATCTCGCGACAGGTACCCAATTTTTTTTTTGCCTTTTACGAATAACAAGAGATAATCGAGTTCATTATAAATATATATATAGAGAGAGCTTAACTAGTTAATCAGGTCAAACTAAGTTGATGGGGAAATGAAAGCGAAAAAATGAAATAATGTTAAGTCGACTTCAAGCGGCATGGCCGCCATTGTGAAGCGAAATAACGTTAGGGTTTTGCTAAATAAGAAGCAAACCTAAAAAAAAATCCTAAAGCTGGAAATATTAATAAAAAAAAGAGAGGGAAAAGACAACATACTTTAGTTGCCCGACGACGACCAAAGTCGCCGCCTACGGAAGCGTAAAACCCTAAGTCGTCTACAAGATTGAATATGCTCTTATACCATGTAGAAATAAGAAGGGGTGAAAAATATTGATATTCCAAGATTTTAATTATTACAAGTTTTACTACTCTTTATATAACAGGAGGTTACTAAACTACTTCTATTACTAACCAATGTGGGACTATATGAGGAGTATATGCGACGTAAACTCTCAACGCGGAAGCTAAATCGAGAAGTCTTTTACGCTAAAATCAACCTAAAATTAAATTAGGGCTAAACCTTGAACTTTATTCAATCGCAACTTTAACAACTTTAACAACTAAATAAAATAGAGAACCTAGCCTCCCTTTTATAGAACATAAGGGGGTGGAAACCCTAACTAGGAATATTCTAGAAACTAGGAAAGATACCCTATTAACCTTGTGTTGGTTAATTAGAAACTCCCTAAAACCTACTAACCATCTCTAGCAGAGAGGCTTGAATCAAAAGAACATAAATATAAATAGTCCGTTGACATGTGAGAAACGATCATGAGATATGATTCACATCAATATGTGTAGACACACTATTTACTCCGACATGTAAAAATTAAAAGAAGAGAAAGGTAATTATATTGATTAGAAATTGATAATTACAAAGAGAGGAGACATCTCTATTTATAGATGATAGAGTGTCTCATTGAATTAGAAAGTCTCATAGAGAGAGAAACCTACTAATACTAAAAATAGAATATAATCTAGGCTATTCTAGACATTGACTTGCATAGCAAGTAACCTCATTGACTTGATCTGATGTAGTACGCTTCACCGTATTATTGTGCTCCATAATGTCACACCATATACTCCAACAGAGAGAGGTCTGGTGAGTCGTTTTCCTGCAATTATCTCTTCTGTTATCGAACCTGTAAAAACCTCGGTTAGGATTTCAATCTTGGTGGCAGCGACGTCTGGATCTGGCTCGGGTGTTGGCTTCGGTCTTAACTGGATCTTTAGTGATTTATAACCCACTCGCCATCCACGTGAGCAGCTCCGCACACGAGAATCTCGTGCGTCTTCTTCACCTGCAAACTCCTCGTGTTCTTGCGATCAACCCGTTGTCGGGGTTTTGTGTAGTTTCGACCGGTGACGGCGAAACTGTTGTTGGCCCAAATTGGGCCTTGGGGTAAAAATCCTCTCGAAACCAAACCTTCGACTAGCTTATCGAACTTGGTATCTAACTTGGCGATGTTTTCCCTCATGGTTTTGATCATCGTAACCATCTCGTGGATCATGAAATCTGAACTCCTCCAAGGAAAGTTTAACCGGCTCCGATGCCAATTTAACGCAAACTCTTAACGCGGAAACAAAATTGAGAAGTCTATTACGCTAATTTAGACCTAATTCAAGATTAGGGTTTCTTATAATCTAAAACATAAACTAAAACACAAATTAAAATAACTGAAACCTAATTCTTAATTTCAACTTCAAAATAAATAAATAGAGAACCCAACCTCTCTTTTTTAAAAACATAAGAGGGTGGAAACCCTAATAAGGATTATTCTAGAAACTACTCTTTTAACCTTGTGTTGGTTAATTAGGAATTCCCTAAAACCTACTAAGCATCTCTAGCAGAGAGGCTTGAATCAAAATATAATTAATATAAATAAACCATAGACGGTGAATGATGTGAGGACGATTCACATCAGTTTAATCTCAACGCAACCACTATGGATGTTTTTAGTCGGGTGTAGAAAGTGTGAACTCAAACACTAGTTTAGTTTCTTTTTGGCTGAAAGCAAGTGAATGATGTATTCAAATTTCACTTTCATCTTAGAGTGAAAATTTTTGTCTGTCAGTGGCATGTGGTTTTCTTGACCTCTTATTGAAGGTTTACGAGGTCCTTATCTCCTTATTCGTAAATGGTTATTTCTTCTTGTTTTGATATCTATGGCCCTTGTCTTTAGTTTCTTGTACTTTGAAGCATGAATCTTATGGTTATATGGCACATAGGTTCATAACTTCTTTTAGCAATAACGCTTTTTACCTTCCCTTTTCTCTTTGTCCTTCCCTTCTTTTCTGGGATAACACTTTGTTTTCTTCCTATTTTCTCCTTTTTATTTATTTTGTCGGATACCTTTCATTTAGGGTTTAGTTGCAAGTAACTTCATGTGAAGTTAAAACGCAAATTACCAATATTAGTTAATTTCTTAGCTGTGTGTGTGTGTGGGGGGGGGGGGGGGGGGGGGGGGGGGGGGGGGGTTAGGCAAGGACCCCGAATCCTGTTGTATTAATCATATCAAAAGAATTACATTCTCAATAGATCAGCACATCTATTAACTTCTTTATATATATGGACTATTTCAAAAGATTCAAACTTCCCCATCATCTCCATGATCTTTTAGTGGATAATGTAACAGTTACAAGGAGGGCCTTCTTGTGTCTGATGAAGTTGATCATAGCTGCAGAGTCTGTACCAACTTCGATATGTCTAATATTTTTGTTAAAGCTAGTTAAAGTCCTCTATGTTTGGCACTCATTTCCAAATAAGTGACGGTGTTTCCTGTTGCCAGCATATCCAATAACACATTTACTAGAAGAATCTCTTATGAGCCCTCCATAACCATCTCATTTTTTTTAGGCGGAAGCTGGGGTTTAAGCAGACCCCCACCAGATTTTATTGCATATTTACATCCTAGGAAAAGGAGTGAGGTGCCAGTTTAAGCAAGTATCTCTGTTGCTGGGGTTATCTTTGATTTTCCCAAAGTTACACACAATTCCTTGATAGGTATCTCTTTGAAGCCAGCAAAGATTTGGGTATAGAGCAGTAGGCAAAGAGATGATCAACATTTTCATTGGACTACTTAAGATCTGAATAATTGAGAAGTTGCCTTTGAACCATCCTGTCTTGTGTTGAAAGATAGCCTTTTATAGCTGACCTAGGAGTTGCAGACTGGTGCCAGCAGACTTTGAACCAGGGAACTGTAGGCTTTTTAGGCCTCAGGTGGTTATCTACTCTGTGAGAGACAGAATAGATACCATCAGGGGAAGGCTTCCATAGGGTTTTATCTCGGGTGTTTTGAATGGAAAAAACCTGAGACAGGCTTGTAGGGATTAATCAAGAGAGCGGGGGGCGGATTTTCCGTGAACCATGACTAATGACATTGGTAGTGGTAGCAGGGCTACAAAGTTGGGATAATAAGAATCATAAGTAAGGTGAAGCTTGAATAGGATTCCATCCTGTGCCAAAGCCAAAATTTAATATTTCTCCCATCCCCTAAAAGGTGCAATCTTGAGATTACTAACAAAATTCTGGAAACTCCCATTAATCTTTTTCAAGGTTACGATCTGTGGATGTGGCCGACCACGGTGGATGGTACGTATTCAACAAGCGCTGAAAGAAAGTAGTCGTGCATCCACGTCTCATAACATTCAGAGTAGGAAGAAGTTATTGGCCCAAAAAATGCAGTGGAAAAAGATTTGGCATTTGCCTACAATCCCGCGGATTCAACTTTTTATTTGGAAGTGTTTGTGTGGTAAAGTCCCAACTGTGCAACGGCTTGCAAGAGCAAGTATCGAAGTCGATCCTTACTGTGCCTTTTTTGGGGGAGATGAAGATCTAAACCATATTCTATTTGAATGTGTGTTGGCCAAGCTTGTTTGGTTCAGCTCTCCTTTAGGACTTCGTGAAGGGTGGGGGAGTGAGCCGAATTTTTCACAAAAACTGTTTAGGTTGCTTTTTGATTCTCGAGACATGGGTATGGAGAAGTATGATGTGCCGCTGGTGTATTTTCTTATTTGGGAGATGTGGGGATAACTGAACGAGCTTCGATTTGAGAACAGGAAGATGGAGGTGGTGTGGAAAGCTAGTAGAGCTTCTTTCTTTTTTTTGGCAATGGGTGATGAAGTTGAAGACAGTTTGTGCATCCAGAAAGAGTGGAGGGAGATTGGGTGGAATCTGACACAGTTCGAGCAGGGGTGTTTCATTCTCAACTCGGATGGAGCGAGAAATCATATAAACAAAAGCGCGGGGGGGGGGGGGCTTATGCGGGATCCACAAGGACATTTTTTGAGTGCGTGCGCTGTTTAGCTGGGGAACCAATCAGTTTTGGTTTCTGAAACTATTGCTTGCCTTGATGGAGTGCTTCTTGCTGCCGAAGATTGTAACTCTTTTTTGGTGATGCAGGTTGATTCTCTCCAATTTTTTAAGCTTATTATATCGATGGTTAAACGCCTGCCTTGGGAAGTAGAGCCTCATATTCAGCGAATTTGGGGGGAATTGCATAGATTTAAGAAGGTTTGGGTTCAACATCACTTCCGAGAAGGGAATATGGGGGCTGACAAGATCTCAAAGATGGCGGCAAACGACATGCCTAAACTAAACCCGATGCCGCGACCTATGGATCGCTTAGTGTGGAAGGGACGCCCACCGGAGTTTTTGAGTGGAGTGCTTCGGGATGACCTACGTGGTCAAACCTTCAGTAGGCTTGTTAATATTAATAATCCGATGTACCAAGTGGACTTTGTGTTTTAATGGAACCTTATGTTATCACAAAAAAGAATCTTGAGCTGCCAAAAGTTCTTCCCTCTGTGGTAGCTGCCTTCTATTTAGTTGACCGATGCATTATTTCTTTCAGCAGCAATTTTGAAGGTGAGTTTAATTCATGATGGCTGCCGAGTTCCAACTCTACAAATCTCTGATGCCAAGCCCTTGCTCCTGGTCAAGGTATACATGAATGCTGCTCAGGACTGACTTTATAAACTAAAATCTACTTGCAACGGAGAGAGATCAATTCTTACAAAAGTTAATTCTGGAGCACATCTTGTTTATTAAGGGCTGGCAATCTCTGGCTCTCAACATGGTGGAGGTAAGTGGGACACCAAGGTATATAAAAGGAATCTGAGCTTGTTTGAAACCAATCTCCCTTACCACTTTCTCTCTAATAGCTTGTTCCACTCCTGAGAAATACATAGCTGATTTATCGTTGTTGGTGGTGAGGCTAGTCATCTTTTCAAAATCAATTACGCATTCTTTAATAGAAGTAGCTGAGATGGTGTCTCCCTTGAAGAAAACAAGGAGACCACCTGCAAAGCCAATGTGTTAGAAAACAATTTGAATCAAAGTAATAACCCCGTGACCTGGAGTGTGAGGACAAACAAATAAGAAGACATAGGGTCTCCTTGTCTTAACACATATGCCCCTTAAAATATCCCTCTAGTACACCATTAACTAAGACAGAATAAGTGGCCGTTGAGATACAAACTTCAATCCTGATGAATTTAAGGAGAAAAGTTAATTCTTCAAGAGTGGTAATAGCTGCTTCCCACTGAATGAGATCATAAGCCTTTTGAAGATCTATCTTGGTATGCAGTCACCATTTCTTAGAGCTCTATGGTAGATCACATTACAGCAGAAAATGGGAGCGTATTCACTGAAGTTAGAAGGACGAGACTTTAAGAATCATATAGCAATGGTAGTGGCATTCACTTGAGGCAACAATCTACTACTTCTGAAAAAACTTGTAATAGCTTTTGTGAAGTTTTTCGTAGCAGTGTCCCAGTTGCTTTTATAAAAGACAGTTCATTCCATCTCAGTTTTTTTTTTTTTTTTTTTAAGGGTAAAGCAGGGACTGATATTATACAAAAGATGAAACAAATACATCCACAAGTTCAGACAGCCACTGGGGCATATTAGTACAGTTATATATTACATTAAACGTTTTTCCAACTTGAGCGAGTTCATGTGCGATGAAATTCCAGGTACGAGGCACATGAGCAAAAGGAGCCAAAAAATTGCGACCAGTGAAGAACTTCAGCCAAAATATCTGCTGCCTTCCAGTCAATATCTACAGTCTTCTTGTTTAAAAAATTCACAATAGTTAGACAGTCAGAAACACCCAAAAAAGAACCATCCATCTGATCTTCTACTTGCTGGATCCCTCGCCAAAATGTGCTTGGCTTTCAGTTTCTTCTACGGATTGTGTTGTGCTTATTTCAGAGCCTGCAGATTCAAGAGCAGAAGTGAAAAGAACAAAACCCATTCCAGCAGTTTTAGATGTAGCGCACCATGAGGCATCAGTGAAAAGGATAAAAAAACTTTGTCTATTGTTTTGAAGAAGAGCATGTGGGATATGAGAAAAAGCAGTTGAAGGTTCTGTAGCATTTAGATGTTTCTCAGTACAGTGAGTAAATGTAATTTGTGCATGAGAAATAATTGCAAAGGCATAAAGGCTTTGTTGCTGGAAAAGGAGTTTGTTTCTAGCAGTCCAAATAGCATCAGCAAGTACAAAAAAATCTTCCATCATCTTTTGAAAATCAAGTTTATTTTGAGATCTTTGAAAAAGTAAGGCAATGAAATCCCAAAAGGGCCAATCTGAAGGCCACTGTTCAGGGGAGATTTGAAAAGGGCTAATAAACCCGATTTTAGCTATGTAACATGGACACTCCATATTCAAAAAAAAATCCGTGTCCAAACGTGTCGGACACACCGACACTCGTGTCGACACTCCAACGGACACTTCTTGCTTAGATCATAACCTCTTTGACATAGCTTTTAGAAAGTTTTCAATTCTATACATGTTATTCAACCATACTAACTAGTATCATTGTTTTTTGGTGTTATTAGTCGTAAATTAACCTATAAGTTAATATAACCCATAAGTGTTAGGACTTGTTTGTTATTAGTCATAAAAATGTCGTAAATTAACCCATAAGTGTGTTAGATAGGTTAAGTAACCAACATAAGCATAGTAGAAAATAATAAATAAAAAATTTACAGCCGTGTCCCCGTTTTTACATATTTTTGGGTCGCCGTGTCCGACACCCCGTACCTGTGTCCGACACTGACACCCGTATCCGTGTCGTTGTTACCTAGGATTTTAGAAGCCCAATTGCATGTGAAAATAGCATGGATGGTAGAATCTGTGTGTAAAGAACAAACATAACACAAAGAAGTATCTTGAGAGTGATGTGTGAACAATTTAAGTCTAACGGGAAGAAAATCTCTACAAAGTTTCCATGCAAACATTTGAATTCTGTGTGGGAGTCTAAGTTTCCAAATAAGAACCCACCAGGCTTTAGAATTGTGAAGAAGACCAACATGAGACTGTGAACTCAACTCAGGTTCAACGGTAAAGGTTTTTACTGTAAATTTTCTATTTTTCTCAGGTAACCAAATGATCTTATCAGGGGTAGGAAACTGGGGTAGGAAACTGGGGTAGGAGACTGGGGGAGAGGTATTTGTAGAATGGCCTGAATTTCTACTGGAGAAAAATAAAAATTGAGCAAGCAAATAAACTCTCCATTGGTGATTGTCCTCAATGAGTTGAGATACCCATCAAATAGGGTAATCTGGAAGAGAAGGGCTCATAAGACCAAAATGTGGGAGTCCAGGGATCCATTTGTCGTCCCAAATATGGATTTGAGTTCCATCTCCAACAATCCAACCATGAAAAGGTCTGATAGTAACTTTAGTGTCCACAATATCTCTCCATTGTCTATAATCTGTCGGTTGTCAGTTGTCGGTTTTTTGACTGAGTGTAAAAAAGGAGTTTGGGGAAAGTATTTCGATTTAAAGAATTGAGAAAGGGTAGAATGAGGCTCTTGGAGAATTTTCCAGCATTGTTTGGCAAGAAGAGACATATTTTGATTGTAAAACTGCTTAATATTAAGGCCTCCTTTACTCCTGGACTGATAAATGAGTTCCTATTGAGTGAGATGAGTTTTAGATTGACCATCACTACCGTTTCCCCACCAAAAAATGCAAACAGCAGCATCCATTTGATGAAGTAGAGTTTTAGGCAAAAGAATGCTAGACATTTGGTAGATGGGGATAGAAGTGGCAACACTCATAATCAAAGTGGTTCTTCCAGCTTGGCTAAGACATCTCATCTTCTAGCCTTGAATTTTATCTTGCCTTTTAGTGAAAAGAGATTGGTAATCACAAATTTTGGATCTAGAGTTGAATGGGAGTACCTAGGTATTTAAAGGTATGGTGGTTGGTCTACATATTAAGTACCCTTCTGGTGATGGAAGCAAATATTAGGGGAAACAAAAACTTTAGACTTTTGATAGTTAATCTCCTGGCCAGAATTGATTTTGTAAATGTTGAGCAAATCATTCCAAATACCAGCTTGATTCAAATCAGCTTTACTGAAGAAGAATGAATCATCAACAAAAGCATATGAGTAAGAGGTGAATTGTTTCGACCAATATTAATGCCTTGGAGAGAACAAGTGGTTTCAGCTTGTGTGACGAGTCTAGAAAGAAATTCAGAACAAAGAATAAAAAGGCAAGAAGAGAGTGTATCTCCTTGTTTGAGACCTCTCTGAGGGTGGAAGAGACCAAAAGGATGTTGGAGTATATGTGTGCATCTACACATATACTATAGTCCCACATTGAGTAAGAATAGAAGTAGTTTAGAGAGCCCCTATTATATAAAGGGAGTCTAAGATGTAATCTAATTATCAACTTAAGAGTGAATAATATTTCTCCTCTTATTTATTTCTACAAAGGAGTCCCATTTAATTTAATAGAGTAAGAAACTGTAGTAACAGTTTGCATGATGAGATGAATGAGATGATTGCCAAATCCAAAACAAGAAAGGACATGTTGGAGAAAATCCCACTCCACTCGATTATAAGTTTTACTCATGTCAATCTTAATGGCCATACACCCTTTAATACCCTTCTTTTTCTTTCTAAGATAGTGGAGGTCTTCGTGAACAATAGCCACATTATCAGAAATGAGTCTGCCCTTGAGGAAGGCATTTTGAAAAGGTGAAATAATTTTTTAAAGAAAAGGTTTGATTCTGTTAGCTATGATTTTAGTAAGAATACAAGCTGCTATCTTACTTTCTGGAACCTCAGTAATGAACATTTCATGGTCTTCAGTTATTACTTTCTGCTTGTACGAGCAATTATGTACACGCTATTGTGCGTGTAAACGCGTTACTTTTGTTAAAAAGCATATGATGTCTTCTATTTAATCTTTAATCATTTTTCGACATAGCAGTTAAGAAATTATTGTTGTCGCCTACTTAATCCTAAAACCTAAAGTCTATCTAATACAAAGAGACCTCTATTCCTAACTAAAGCTACAAAGCAACAGGAAAATGTTAGAGCGACAGCCGTATACTATGCATTTAGGAAGCACACTAGGCCTGAGATGGACTTTCTACCAAAGTGGGCAATCAGTAACTATCCAGGCTTAAATTAGAACTTTACTACTCCATGCGATTAAAAGTAAAACTAGGCTACGAAATCGTTACAAAAATCCCCCAAAAGACTGATATTAATTATGCCCACTCTGGAAAAATAAAAGAATCCAAGAAACTGCTAAATCCTAGCATCCTCCTTTAATTTGACTCACAGGTTGGAGGGAAATGTTCTAGGAAGAATCACAATCTCATTATAAGTAGAAAAGGAATGTAGAAAATCCACATATTTGTTTGTTCCTTCAAAAATTCCTATATATCTCAAAAGATCCAACACCATCGTCAAGCTTTTCGATAGCTTGCATAAGAAAATAGTACTTTCAAGGTGAATGTCTTATAGTTTAATGGGTATCGTAATCACCACTCAACAAATTTATATAAATAAAAAATAACGTAAGTCTAGTTGGCCAACAAGATCCACTATACGAAAAAGGAAAATTTGCAACAATCAAAAACCGTCGTTAATTGACCTTTATGACGGTTTTGGATCCGTCGTAATTGCCGTCGCAAATAAGCGATCGTAAATCTACTCTGACAGAATTTTTTTGTCGTAAGTCAATTAATTTGTGACGTCTTAGTCTGTCCTTTCCTTGTGACACTTGTAAACAGTCGTAATTTTATATTTAAATATTGTTTATAATGGAAATTAAAATGGAATTGGTTTGCCGTAGAATTTGTTGTTTATTTGCGACGCTTAATTCATTTTAATTCCGTAACAAAGATATTTTATGATGCATAAACCTTAAGAATATAAACGCTAACATCCACAACACAACGAAATTAAACTTCATTTTATTATTAACATGTTGAAGAAATATTATACACATCATATTTCTCCAAATTTTGCCAACCTTCAAATACATGTTGAAAAGACATGTCTTGTCCTGTAGCTTTTCTATAAAGAACATTTTTGGCTACGTCATTAATTAGGCCACCAAACTTCACAATCTTTTAACAAGCCTGGAATGCTGTAACTGGAGCTCCCTCGTGCGTTCTTTTGTTCAAGATGTCAAAACTTTTCTATTTGAACATCTAGCTCCCTCCTCTCTGATGGTGTCTAGTTCGACTTAAAGAGGGTTACAGCTGCATGCCAAAGCTTTTGACCAGTCCAACTAATATCAATATAGCATAGGATTTACCACAAAACTTAAAGACTAGTAAGAAATTAATATCAGTATGACATCAAGTATCTATTGAACAAAAGATAATGAATTGTTGTAGCTTTAAAATCTAAAAAAAGATTTTGTAGGATGAACTCCATAAAATTATTGGAGAGGTCCCTGAATGCAAACTATTTCAAGGGAGTAAATATTAACCCAAAAGAAAGTACAAGATAAACTTACATGGTGATAGAACTCAAGCAATCCTCTCTACTAACTTCTAAAAACAGAACTTGATGGGTAATAATGTGTTCATCCAAACTCACTAATTACTTGCATATAGATCTATATATAATGTATCATTTTGTTAAGCAACTTGCATATAGATGTATCTTCAAAGTATCCTTGGGCAGACAGAAATGGGCAGTGCTTACCCCATGATGAGCTGTATAAAATAAAGTGTCATTTAGTGCTCCAATCCATAAAAAGATAGTAAAGGATTTGATGCAAATATTGGGTTGTTTTTTCCATTTATTGACAAGGATTTGTGTCCCCTATACATCAAAAATAGAGTGCCTAAGTCTTGTTACTTGCATAATACAGATTGGAAATGTGGTGTAGCTAAATATACATGCAATGAGCCAAAATTGGGTATGAGTAGAAGAATACCTGAGCTAAAATTCACAACTATGGACGTGGTGATTGAGAAGTTGACCGGATCAATATTTTTTTCTCAAATTGTGTTCCTTATAGTTGCAGACATAACTGGAAATGGGCGGAAGGATAGCGAGGCATGAAAGCAATGTCTAAGCGTCTAAGTTTTGTCATGTTCCCGAATCTTGGGGGAATCTGTCTAGTAAGCTTGATTTCACCCACCGATTACTTACATTGCAGAAGATCGTTTTCAACCATTGCTAAGAGCAAATGCAGCAGGGTGTGGGTTTGAGTTCGGTTTGCAAACCCACACTCAAACTGACACTTTGAGCCTCCCAGCAGGGTGTGAGTTCTCTTACGTGGCACTACAGTAACTCAACCGAGTGTGAGGAGCTCACACCAAAAAAAAATGAGTTTGGCGGTGTTTAGATTAATGCTTGGTGTTTTGATTACCGCCGCATTTAATTTTTTTTTTTTTTTTTTTTTTTTTTATTGATGTGTGAGAGAGATGAATAGTTATGAGGAGAAAGGAATACCGCGCGGACTAAAGATTACAGCGCGTACTAAATTTAAAAAAAAAAAAAAAAAAAACTCAAACTCACTGCTAGAAGAGAATGGGTGTGAGTTGGGTTTTTTTTGGGCCCCTTGTCAGAGCCTATACCCAAATTCACACTTGCTGCTAGAGATGCTCTAACGCACAAAAGAAAATAAGAACCTGTACCAAGATTTAAAAAACACAGAAAAATATTAAATCAAGGATGAGAACCAAAAGTAAGTAAGCTTCTACCAGAAAGAAGTGCAACTGATCCCATTACATCTAAAAACTCAATAAGACATACATCAGGGTCTACAATAATTTGCAAATACATATGAAATCAAAGGATAGATTACCTATGACATATCACAAGATACATTTGACAGCTTAAAATATAACTAACCATGAAAAAATCCAAGATCATAAGAAATAATAAGCGTACCCTCCTTTACTACTAATAGTTACCCCCCCCCCCCCCCCCCCCCCCCCCCCCCCCCCCCCCCCCCCCCCATACAAAGCCCAGCAAACCTGAGGTCTATATACAACTTGAATCCAAAATCTCTTACTATCCAACTCACAAGAAAATAATAAATTAAATTCTAAGATGTCTTAGTAACCCAAAAGCCTACCATGCCCAAATTATTGGAACTCTAAGCAGAGTAAACCTCAAGAATTCCATATGCCCAAACAAGCCAAATCAAAAGCTCACAATACTAGTAATGGACACCCTAGAATATTAGTCCACACTCCTATCGTCTAGACGTTACCTTATTGCTATCCAAGTTACCCTTTGGGTATGCCCTATAACAGCTCATACACCAAAGTGCCTCGAGTGACAAAACATGACCATCGTCCCATTTCGGTAATGCCATCCCCCACATACAGATTCTTAGTATCATCACGGTCCTGAAACTATATTTTCATATGATGACACAGGGGCGGAACTAGGAAGAGGGTAACCCGGGCTATAGCCCGGGGTAAAATTTGATAAAAAAAAAAAAAAAAAATTTTTTAGACCTACCTCTCTTCCTCTCTCTGCTTCTCTTCCTGCCTTTCTTCCTCTCTTCTACAAAGCAACAGCGGCAGAACTTAATGAAACTATTTGTTTAGGGTTTCTCTGTATTGTAGTTAAGGTTTCTCTGTTTTCAATTCTCAATTTATTTATTTAGGGTTTGTTTGTTTGTTGCTCCTCAAACAACAATTGAGTTTTTTCTTCTTCTTTGTTTTTGCTTCTTCCTCCCTGTAGAGATGAGCAGCTCAGTGGCTTTCGACTCGACACCGTCTATGGATTCCACGATGCATGAGATTTACTCTTAATCCCTTTTCTTACTACTAGTATTTTTAATTTAGGATTGTAAAAACTTCAGTTATGATAGTATGCAATTGAATGTGGTTCACCAGCTTAGACCAAATCATGAAATAGGGGATTGATTTGTGAAATAAGAAATGTGTATTTTCTCGTATCTACTCTTGTTACTGTCCTTAGATTAATTGAACCCTTCGAAATTCCTTCAGGACTACAATTACTAAACCCCCGCCTTCTTTTTATAGGATGCCGATTGTATACCTAATCCTTTTGCGAAAATCATCACCAAAACAATATCTCGTGAATCTCTTAGGTTGGGTATGATGTGAAGGACCCAAATTCAATCTGTGTTTAAGACTTTAAGTTCAGGACTCATTTTGGTGGAGGCAAATCGACTGGGTTTGGCTTGATTTACGACTCGGTTGATAATGCAAAGAAATTCGAGCTTAAATACAGGCTTATTAGGGTAACAATCTCAATCTCAATCCCACACTTGCATTATACGTTGTATAGATTTAATTTTTTATGTTATGATGTGTTAGTGTATTATTTTGCTTATTATGAGCATTTTTGCTGTAATGTCAAAGATATTCTGTTTTATCAAGACTAGTCTATCTATGACAACGAAAGGATATGCGCTTAGGTAAATATATTTGTATATGTATTGAAATGCTAAGCCCTCTTAATTGTTATATCAACAATTTGCTGTGGCTCCTAGATTTGTTTAGTTGTTTGTTATAGAATGAGTTTCTATTTATGTACTGTGTTTTGATATCTCATGTAATTTTAGTAGTATCTTGTATATTGATATGTACAGATTATGTTTGAGATATGTCAATTACTTGTTTAGTTTTCGTAAAGAAATTACGTAATTAATCAATAATATTAGTAAATATCTATCTAAAATTACTAATATACCCTCAAAAAAAAAATTCGGGGCCAAGCCCCCGAAACCCCCCCCCCCCCACAACCTAAAATCCTGGTTCCGCCCCTGTGATGACATCACTCCACTTTCTCTGTAAAGCTACTCTCATCAAAACTACAACAAACAGGAAAATCATTAACTATATAACCCATACCTCACTGCAGCTTTTTATGGGGGAGAAAGTTCCAACAAGCCAGGACGACATCAACTCTAGCCCCGGATCACATCTTTGCAAATTTTGTTCCCGATTCCATTACTTGACTCACAATGAAAGAGTTAATTCCAGATATCTCAATCCCCAAAAAACTTAACACAAAAATTCAAATCAAAACCCCAAACTAAATAAGAACTCAGAAATTCCATAGCCCAAGAAGCTAATAAACAATATATTTACGGCACCATCGTTTACAATTCATACCAAAAATCATAGAAATACTTGGAAGGGTTACTGACTCTAGAGTATGCTCCTTTGAGAAGTTAAGAAGTTGCAGAAACAACATAAATGTGTTCTTGAATGGACAATAAGAAGTTTTTTCATAAATCATCCATAAATATACACTACATAATTAGATAATTAAAAACTCGTACAAGGAATTATCAGATAAAAAATAACAACAAACAGCTAGTCAAGTAATACGAAATCAAAAATACCAAACAAGAGCTTAGGGTTCTTACTATGAATATTTGTGTGCAGATACAATTCTCAATGTTGATTGAATACAGAAGCAAAAAACCATATCTGTGATTGTGGGTAGAAAGATTTATAAATAAAAGACCCCAATCAACTTGTTTTACATACCTTGTTGTAGATTGATGTATTCTCAGAGTCAAAGATAGAGTAGAGAGAGAGAGAGAGAGAGAGAGGAGGAGGAGGTCTTTAGAAAAATTGAGCCATAGAGTTTAGTTTCTCCACGGAAGGCAATAGAGATTCGAGATTTAGAGAAATTGCAGGAAGTTCATGAGGGAATTTTTTATTTGGTGATGATATAGATAAAACTTCGAGAGGGAAAGTAGTAATTGGAAAGGGAAGTAAGCGGGACTAGACTCACAACTCGTAAAGGAGGCGAAAGAAGAGAGAGTTGAGGGAGAGAGATAAGTTTACTATACATCCTCGAGAAACGTTTTGTTGTTGTAAATGTAGGGGCCATATTAATTCGAGAGGTGAGGGAGAGATGAGTTTATTTAGGTTTACTATACATCTTCCAGAAGCTTTTTTTTTTTTTGGGTTGTAAATGTAGGGCATATTAATTTTTTGTCCTGCTTTATTCAATGGACAAGATCTAATCTGCCTAAAATAATCTAAACTGTAGAAAAGTTCATCGAGTTCCAGACGGTTAAAGCTCAACATTAAGTTGAGTGTTTTTTTTTCTTAATATAGATTTGAGAGCTTTAAAGACCTGCTTATTTCATGGTCTTCAGATTGAAGTCATTAGGCTTAGATTGAAGGGCCATCTAAATGTCATTCATAACTGTTTTAGCTGCTTCAGTAGCTGTGTGAACATTTCCAATAGTATCTCTGCCCCAAATATTAGTTAATTTCCACAGTTAAACCCACTATATTGTAATACTGAATTATCTATATATCATGTACAGGTGGGACAAGAAGCCTCTTTGGGGCAAAGACACAGTGAAGCTTCCTCTCTTAGGGCGAGTAGTTGAAATGACACGTCGGGGTTCGATGCTTGCAACCCATGCCATGATGGGGTTCGGAAAGGATCCAACTTCATGATTGCTTTCTCAGGCTCGTGAATTACTACCCTATTAATAATTTGTTTAAGAGTAATATCTAAAATTGTCACTTCTATATTAATTTTGTCAACAACTTGACAGTGTAAATCACCTTATATTTAAATTTACGAGCTAGGGATTACGAATCTACGATAACTTTATAAAATCTTATTGTGAATTAAAGGGCGAGTTATCCAAAAATAAATTTCAACTTCAGCATATGTATTAATCGTTGTCTTAAATATGGTGTATAGTTTTGAGGAACAGCATGAAATTATTGACAATGTAATATCCCTAGAGTGAATTTAAGGAGAGGAAAATTGTTTGCTACTCCTCAGGACAACTTTACTCAGCAACAACAGATTCATTTGATAGATGATGAGGTTACTTAGCATTTTTAGCCTGTGAACCTTAATTTTCTGGTCAAGAAGATTATAATATTATATGCATTAGTACAGTACTCATCTATTTTAGTTGTAGGATATTACTAGGTTCACTACTTTAAGATAAAGCCGATAAATTTAGATTCTTAGTGGTTGCCCTTAGTGTGTGATATGAACATCAAGGTTGCGAGCATCATTACCAGTACGTTCTACAGTTATTACTGGTAATTTTGTGAGAGAAATAATTGTGTTTGTGGTATTGCCAGTAGTCCATGAGCAGTATTAGGCGGCAAACATGGCACCTTCTCCTCAAATGGCGATCAAGAAACACTGCCTCATTAACTGCCAGCTATTATTCCTATACATCGGAGGCAAACTGGACTCTAAAACATCTCCAAAGACCGGATGGTTATTTGGTTTTTAATTTGCTCGCTCCTATCAATCAAGGTTTTGTGGTGAGCTAAAAAAGCATTCCGATGTTACTTCTAAGCTTCTAAGCGTTCTTTCTTTCTAACCTCTCAGCACTACTCATCTTCTGCCTAATCAAATCTTCCGTGACTCCCTTCTCTTCTACTGTTACAGTTACACTCAACTGTGGCATCTGATTTGGTATTTTGACCAAGCAATCTTAAGCCCTTATCCACCTGATTAAACTTTACAATTCTGCCAGGGTCTCGTGAAAAAAATCAGTGAAGCCTGGAAATGCAACTGCAGTCAAGGTCACGATGACAATGGCGTGAATATGAACTATATAGACGCTCCCAGAGTGCACTGCAAAAACATACCAACCCTCATGCCATGCTGTAGCCCATACTTGTTAGGAAGTCAAACTTCCATATCTTCCAGAATCTTCCATATCTTCCATACCAAGAATAAAATATTTGTGTATATTAGTTTTCTTATTGTAATACCTAACTAGAATAATTTAGAATAATTTATAATGTAGTATAAATACATGATTGAGTATCAAGAATATCCATTCCAGTAAATTCAATCTTTCTTTCACTTTACATGGTATCAGAGCAGGACTAAGATCATGACCCATCACTGCACTCTAATCTCTCGTGTAGCATCTCTCCTTTTCAGCCATCATGGCTAATGACGAAGTACTACCACCACCTCTCGTCCTTGGCAAATAAATTGTTGTTCCTATCTCAAATCCCTATTTCTCTCATCATTCAGATCATTCGGGTTTGGTTTTGATTTCCAAACCCTTGAATGGAGACAATTATTCTACTTGGAAAAAGGCTATGACTCTGGCCTTAAATTCCAAAAACAAGTTAGGTTTTGTCAATGGCTCAATCAAAGCCCCTTCAGAAGAAGTTGATCCTGAAGGTTATGCGGCTTGGTCTCGATGTAATGATATGGTCCACTCTTGGATCGTCAACACTCTCAGTCCAAAAATTTCAGACAGTATGATATATTACTCTACTGTTCATGAAGTTTGGGAAAATCTTCAAGAGCGATTCTCTCAAAGCAATGTACCTCGCATCTTTGAGATTCAGTGAGATATTACTTGTCTTCGACAAGAACAACTCTCTGTCTCTGCTTATTATACAAAATTGAAGGGCCTATGGGATGAACTAGCTTCCTACAGCAATGCAGTACACGGGGAACAACAAGATCAACAAAAATTGATGCAATTTCTTATGGGATTGAATGACTCTTACAGTACTATTCGCGGACAAATCCTCCTGATAAATCCCCTTCCTTCAGTTTGCCAAGCATATTTCTCCGTCTCTCAAGAAGAAAAGCAGCGACTCCTGAGCTCAACGCACACTACAAGTGATTTTGGCGGCAGCGCCACCATGGCGGTTCGATGCAACAACAACAAACCATTTCCATCGGCGGATACAAGAAGGTCTGAGCGATCTGACCGCCCATATGGGTCACAGGATTTCCGATCACAAGAAAAGTCGTTAGAGAATTTCAATGGAGGACGCCGATTTGATCAAGACAGGCGTCGTTCTGGCTCTGGAAGAGGACGCCCTCATTGTTCTCATTGTGGAGAATTGGGCCATTGGGTCCAATCTTGTAATGAGCTACATGGGTATTTAGCGGGCCATCCAAAGGCAAAGTATAATTCAGGCCCAAGACGCTTCAACAACAATAACAAGCCTGCAACTAATCATGTGTTTGAAGGCTTTTCTAAAAAAGACGGAAACCAAGTTGTTGGGATTTTGGAGGCTCAATTGAAGCAGCTCTTATCACTCCTTGATAACAAAAATGAAGGATCTAGCTCTTAAGCAAATACCGTAACCAAGCTAGGTTTGTTTAAAGTCGCTTCCCGCAGTTGGATCATTGATAGCGAGGCAACGGATCATATTTCTTCATCATCTAAATTATTTTTCCGCAAAGATAAAAATTGCTCGTTGCCTCCCGTACTACTTCCCAGCGAAGAAAAAGCTAATATCGTTGCAAAAGGATCATTGCCTCTTAATTCCGTCTATTATTTGCATGATGTGCTATGTGTGCATACATTAAAAGTTGATTTGATGTCAGTTAGTCGTCTGACGAGAGGCCTGAATTGTTCAATAACTTTTTTCTTTTATTGGTGCATTTTGCAGGATCTGGCTACGAGGAGGATGATTGGTTTGGGTAAACAATATGACGGATTATACTATTTGGTGGCACTAGCGACGAAGAAATCCGTGACCAACTCTTCCTCACCTACAAACCGACCAGCCTGCAATCTCACCATCTCATCCACAAATCTCTGGCATAATCGGTTAGGCCATGTATCACCTCCTAGTTTAAGTTTCATTGCCAAGAACTTTTTAATTTTTTCCGTCCAGTCCAATAACGCTTGCCCTATATGTCTTTTGGCTAAGCAAAGTCGTTTACCTTTCAGCCCTAGTATAATTTATTATATAAAACCTTTTGAGATAATTCATTGTGACATTTGGGGTCGTTATCGACTCCCTTCTCTTTCTGGTGCTTATTACTTTCTTACTATTGTTGATGATTATACACGTTTCACATGGATTTTCTTAATGCGACACAAAGATGAAGCACAATCACTTCTAAAGCACTTCTTCAGTTATGTTCGCACTCAATTTGAGTCTCACATTAAGACTTTTCAAAGTGACAATAGTGGAGAATTTATCTCACTTTGTTCTTTTTTTCAAGAAAATGGTGTCGTTTTTCAGCATTCTTGTGTTTACATGCCTCAACAAAATGGGGTTGTAGAACGCAAGCATCGTCACATCTTACAAGTAGCTTGAGCTTTGAAATTTCAAGCTCAACTCCCTACCTAATTTTGGGGTGAGTGTGCTCTTACTGCTGTACACATCATCAATCGACTCCCTTCTCCAGTTCTCGCTTTCAAAGCTCATTTTGAACTTCTCTACTCAAAACCGCATTCTTTTTCTCATCTCCGTGTCTTTGGTTGTTTAGCCTATGCTACTAATGTTCATACTTCTCACAAATTTGACCATCGTTCCATAACCTCAATTTTTATCGGCTATCCCATCGGTCAAAAAGCATACAAATTATTCGATTTGTCGACCATAAAAGTTTTCTCTATCCGCGATGTGAGATTTCACGAAAATATTTTTCCTTATGCATCTGTCAAACCCAATTCTGTTATTTCTCCTTTAAACACAGATTCTGGTTCAATTCCTCTTGTCACCCATGACACCACTTATTCTTTTGATTCCAATCAAAACACTTCTCATCCAAACACATCACCCCTCGATCATACAGTCCCGCCTTCTTCTTCTCCAAATCTACAACCCGTGCCTGCCTCTTCTCTTCCGCATGAACCACCATCTTCCCATCAGCTGACCATTCTACGCACATACACGCGCCGCCCCAAGAATTCTTTTGACCCAATTGATCGTTGCGACCCATCCTCTCTCATCGTCTCTAAAAATCCATCACCACCATCCACTGCGCCGGAATCCTCATCAAACCCGCTCCCCAATCCGTCTCCACAGTCACCTCCCTTCTCATCTGAACCCGATCCCTAACCCGCTTCGCTTCGTCACTCTAGCCGCCAAACCGGTCCGTCGGTCAAGCTCAACGATTATGTATGCTCCAACGTTTACTCCGACCAATCGGCCTCCTTAATGCCGGGTCTGACCAAAGGTACACATTATCCACTGGCCAATTATGTTTCATATCACAAATATAAGCCTGCATATCGATCTTTTGTTGCTCAGATCAGTAATGTCACAGAACCCAAGTCTTATTCGGAAGCCGTCGTTCATCTTGAGTGGCAGGAAGCAATGCGCTCTGAATTGTAGGCTCTCCAAGCCAACGACACTTGGTCCCTCACTCCACTCCCGACCGGTAAGACACCTATTGGCTGCAGATGGGTGTATAAAATTAAACACCGTTCAGATGGATCTATCGAGAGGTACAAAGCCCGATTGGTCGCAAAGGGCTTCACTCAGCTAGAAGGTGTCGATTATCACGATACCTTTTCCCCCACTGCCAAGATCATCTCAGTTCGCTGCTTGCTCGCGTTGGCCGCAGCTCGTGGCTGGTCCCTTCATCAAATGGACGTCAACAATACTTTTCTTCATGGCGTCTTAGCTGAAAAAATATATATGTCTCCACCGCCAGGGCTTCGACGACAGGGGGAGAAAAACTTGGTGTGTCACCTTCATAAGTCATTGTACAGTTTGAAACAAGCATCTCGCCAGTGGTTCTCCAAGTTCTCAGAAGCTATTCGCTCCACTGGTTATGTACAATCTCGAGCTGATTATTCTTTGTTCACCAGAAAACAAGGCAAGTCCTTTACTGCTCTCTTGATATATGTTGATGATATTCTGATTACTGGAAATGATCCTGTTATCATTGCTGCAACTAAAAAATTTCTGCGTAGTCATTTTCATCTCAAAGATCTTGGTGATTTGAAATACTTTCTTGGTATTGAGGTTTCTGCTTCTAAGAACGGGATTTTTATTTCCCAACGTAAGTATGCATTAGAAATTATTGAGGATGCAGGGCTGTTGGGCGCAACCCTTGTTGATACTCCTATGGAACGAGGCTTGAAATTATCGGACAAGAGCGACCTGCTCAAAGATCCTGGTCGGTATAGAAGATTAGTCGGCAGATTAATTTACTTGACTTTTTCGAGGCCAGATATAATATATGTTGTACATGTCTTGAGTAGATTTATGCACCAACCCCGAAGACTTCATATGGAGGCAGCTCTTCGGGTTGTCCGATATCTAAAATGTGCACCTGGCCAAGGCCTATTCTTCCCTTCGAATAGTGATTTTCAAGTTGAGGGCTTACTGTGACTCGGATTGGCAGGTTGCCTACTCACTAGGAGATCTACTACGGGTTATTGTGTCTTTCTTGGACATTCATTAATATCTTGAAGGTCGAAGCGACAGAAAATAGTTTCACTCTCTTCCGCCGAGGCAGAATACCATGCAATGACGGGAGCCTGTTGTGAGTTGACATGGCTCCGATATCTATTGAGAGACTTGGGACTTTCACATCACGAATCAGCCTTGCTATATTGCGACAACAAGGTTGCCTTACACATTGCAGCAAACCCAGTTTTTCATGAGCGAACTAGGCACATTGAGACGGATTGCCATTACATTAGAGACAAGATCCAAGATGGTTTCGTGACTACAAGATATGTAAATTTTGCACATCAGCTAGCAGACGTCTTGACCAAGCCCTTGGGGAAAAAGATCTTTGTTCCTATGGTTCACAAGTTGGGATTGCAGGATATCCACTCTCTAACTTGAGGGGTAGTGTTAGGAAGTCAAACTTTCTTATCTTCCAGAATCTTCCATACTAAGAATATAATATTTGTGTATATTAGTTTTCCTATTGTAATACCTAACTAGAATAATCTATAATGTAGTATAAATACATGATTGAGTATCAATAATATCTATTCTAGTAAATTCAATCTTTCTTTCATCTTTACAATACTAGACGTGATTTAAACTTATCTTTGATCAACGTGTTTTGGCTTTCACTGCTCAATTTACATCAACACAAAGTATTCTTATAATGGTGAAAGATAGATCGAGACCTAGTCTATATCCTCTTTTTTCAAAAATGTATGCAGAGAACTATGGAAAAGAATTAATAGTTGGTTGCAATAGACATACACAAAGGTCGTGATGATTTAGATGGGTTCACTACTGTTTAGAAGATACACTGCCACCTCAATGGCAGCAATTTGAACTTGATGCCCTGCAAATCGTTATAGAGAAAGAGAGGCTATTGATTTTTATAGTAGAAACGAAATAAGATAGCAGAAAATAGAAGCTTATCAATAACCTATTACACCATTAACTAGATGCGAATATTTACATGTTGTTCTACAAATTCTACTATTTCTTCAAAACGAGCGATGAAAACTCTTAAACGAACAAATCATCAAACATGCATCTTTAAAGGGCAAAAGAACTGCAAGAGAACATGGGCCTTAATGTTTCTCATAATGATACATAATACGCATATTCTCATTAGCAAATCAAAATGCTTGCAGTTTGAAAATAACTCTTCCATCGAAGGTCTCAAGAAGCCCAATGTCATCAATGGACATGTTATCATCTGCTTTTTCTTCGATTGACAGATTCAAATCCAGGGATATACCCGGAATACTCTCCTCTTCACATCTATCAACTTTCTTTTCCTCAGTCTCGTCCGAGTTTTCCTTAACAGAAGGAGAAGAATTTCTCGATCTACATTTAAAGCTTTCGCAACTCAAAATGACAATAGCATCACTAAGGAAAACTTCATCTCCATTGGAATTAACTAGAATTCCCCTTTCCATCGCTCTCTTAATGCCCAATTGAGAACAATAGTCAACTTGATCTATATCTTCAACAAAGAAAACCCGGTGTGGGTCAATACCAATTTCTTCCGCTAATCTTTTCACGCAACTGCAACCCGATTCATCTCTCCCTCTTTTGGTTCCAATATCTTCCATTGAGTCCATCCTTGTTGAGGAAAAGCTGCTCAAGCCAATTGACACAAAGTTCTTTTGAGAACCAAAGACGAGTTTCGCTAGCTCCCTTGCAATCTTTTCTTTCCCATCAATATCAACCCCTTCAAATAGAAACCAAGTATCCTCTTTTTCCTTAGCATGTTTAATATTTTCCTTTCTCCTTATCATTCCAGACCTGCATTGCAGTATAGTACTCGCAATATCAGGAATTATATCTCTTTGACATGGAACCTTTTCTTCCAATGCATTGCATATGGTTTTCAGGTTTTCACCATTTACCTCCTTGAACCTTTGAAAGTACTCAATGTCCATATCTTCACTTGACGGAGGCGAGTTGACAGTAGAGTTAGGGCAAGAGTTGAATAAATAAGAAAACTTCGGTCGTCTATGATCTGTAAAAGACATTCTCAAGTTCGGTTCGTCATCAATCCAAAACTGGCGAGTCTTGTGCAAATTCCGGTTGTGTTTGTCGTAAGAAGAAGCTGAAGTGGAGGACGAAGGAGATATCGGATCAAATGTTAGGGTTTCGTGGTGGTGTTTGTGAACTACATTGCAGATTGAGTCCCATTTGTTGCAGAGTTCTTTTACTTGAACAGAATCCTGGCAGAATAAAAGGGAAAGAATTAGTATCAGGTTCGAACTTGTACTAATATATACTGTAGTATGAGTTCGATAAGATAATTATTACCTTATCATTGTTGATCAGCCTTTTGGATTCCTCCTTGTATTGTTGCAGCCAAGAGGGCAAGCTAGAGGTAGGCGAAGTGGTCGTGGAATTATCCGTTGTAGGTATTACTAGACTCCGAGCTCCTGTTTGAAGTTTGACTGAGGAATTAACACGACAATTGAGATCTTTCTCAATTCCACTTTCATGAAGTTGCCAACAAGACCCTTCTCGGGCACGAATTTCTGAATCACTGAGAAAAAAAAAACACAAGCAAGATCAGCACAAGAAACATAACTATGACCGATATAAGTATCTTCGAATGTTATAACAGGGTAATTAACTCTTACCTCTCAGGATTGAAAGTTAGTCCTAAGCTTCCTGCTGGAATTGTGATAGGGTGGAGGCCCCAAACAGTCTCTAAAGAAGGCTGGCCAATTCTGCATCGCTGATACGTCTGGAAGGTCGCGATACCCATAAGCCATAACCTTACACTATCTCCAATTCCACTAATCAAGCTTCCCAACTCCATAATAGTGTGCTTAACAGGGCAATAAAAGTTCCTATCTAGCTCACAAGAACTTGCCTTAAAGTCAGCAACCCATTTGAGATCTCCCAAATACAACACAACCCCTCTAGTACTGCCCGCACAATTCTTCACAAGAGACCTGAGTTCCCCCATCTTATGCTCAACATCTTCTCTTTTGAGAATGCTGATGGAGAATAGAGGAAGGCTTATGAAATTCAAATCACTTAAATCTTCCGGGATGTCTCCTTTATCAACCCTTTCCTTTACTCCTTTAAGGACAGCCTCAGTAGTATCCAAGCAATCTCCTACTATCACAGTACAACCTCTTCTCTTATTCATCATTGTTTCCACAACATTCGTAATGTCTTTGCTCCTAACTTGATCAAAAGAGCTAGGTTTTACGTTACTACTAATGTTACCAAGAGATATCAATAGAAGGTTAGTACTTTCCTTTGGTGTAGTATTACTAACATTTCCAAGAGATAGAAGGTTACTCACACTTTCCTTTGGTATGATTTGTCTATAAATCTCCACGGAAATTGCTTTTTCAACATTGATTTTCACTTGGGTACTACTGAATCCAGCTTCTCTCATGACCCGGCTTACACTCGGGTCGTCTAAGATTGAGATGATGAGCTGCTCTATCTCCACTTTCACAGCTAAGAGAGGTTGCTGTTGGTTCTCAAATGAACCTCGTCGTTGTTGAGCTTGTGCACGTTTGAAGGCAGCGACAAGGGCATTTGAGAGGGATGGGTGGTGAGAGTGTGGGCTTATTAAAGGGCTGGAACTAGAGGCTGGAAGCCGGTTTAGTGCAACGTTGAAACAAAGCTCCAGGGCCTTGCATTGAAGGGGGTGAGAATGAGATTGAAGGCAAGCGGTTCGGAGAAGGCCAGTGGAGGAGGAAAGCATAGTGTTTGCGACATGAAGGGGTGTTACTTGGGCATGGCCTCGTCGTCTTGCAAGGATTACAGCTTGTTTTACAATAACAGCAGCCTCTGATGTAAGTGCCTGCTGCACTGTACAACTTCCTGCTCTCATCTTTCGTACTAACCCTAGCTAGGGACAATAGTATAGTTGAAGAGATTAGGTTTGGGAGATCAGATCAAAGAAGAGTTGGAAGAGTGTATATGTATATGTATATGCATATGTATATGTATATGAGAAGGATGAGAGATTGGAATGAGAGAGGGAGAGCTGAGTGTGAATTTTATGGGATGGTTGCTGTGCTTTTCTTGTAGAGGAGGCAAAATTGGGGGTCCAAAGTGGGTTTTGTAGTGGAAAGTGAATTGCATGTGATGACAAGCAGGACTAATACAGCGGTAGTAGTAGTATCAAAGGCAACTCAGCTTTGCCTCTCTCTCTCTCTCTCTCTCTTATGGAGTTATGGTATTTAGGAATGATCTCTTTGTGGCAAATATTAGATATTAGGAGATGTACTATAATAAACTTTAGAATAATATTTTTTGCTTTCCTTATATATCTCAATCTAGCACTACAGTATAACAAAGAATCTGATTTACATTTAACTAAATCAAACTTACAAATACCTTTGCCCTTTCTCTTTGATGTTCTTCCACCAATACCGATGACGACCTAAAAAGTGGAGCGGACCGTCTGTCGGAACGAATCGGGAACTGTGTACGTTATTCTTCTGGACTCAAAACATAAGGAATAAAGGGTTCGATTGCGCTTATGGATCACAAACTGGAGAAAAACTTTAAATTCTATGAGAAGTATGTAAAAAGAGAGCTCTCTATCTCTACTTTTTTCTCTTTATACCTCTCTCTTCCTTTGATCATTCTTTTAATCCTTTAAAGTTGAGAGCTTTTAGAGCTCCCACTTTATTTCAATACCAATCAATGAGTATAAACATTATAAGTTAAAACTTCCTAGGCATCAGGAACAGGATTATCTTAATCATCTATCCATTAATATGTAATAATAGATACCTTGATTAATCACTTTTGTATCATCTTTTATTGGACTAACTACATAGGAGTTGAGTGACATTTTTTTTCACTTAAGACATAGAGGTCTCACCCATCTTCTTTGTGCTTGAAAACATCAGGACTAACCGCGTCCTAAACGCCTATCTATATAAAATCCTTGAGAGAGCACTTAGGGGCTGTTTACATCATAATGCTCATTAAAACAAACAATGCCCTGAGAACGATCATGGGGAGGGAACAAATAGGGTTTCAGACATCTTGAGGAGCAAACAAACATAGGATGATGAGTTTATAAGTTTATTTAATATGAGCCTTGGCATTCGTCCCCAAAATAGGTGTCAAATGGAGAAACTACCCTCCTTAGCACAGTAAGGTGGGAACTTTTTCTCGTCCTGAATGTTTTCAATCTGAGATTATGCCTTCAATCAAAAGAAAAAGAATATTCTTCTCCAAGAGGAGCATCAAAAGCGGAGAAGGATTTACCAACTGCACCCAGAAACGAACACCCCACCGATGTCCCTAGAGAGCTTGTGCCTAAACTGCATGTCTAAGCTCAAATGAACAAATTAAGTTGTATAGTAGAGATTCTCCATGCATGGTCCATGACTAGTCTTCTTCCTTAGCGTGCCTTTGCATGAAAAGGAGAGCTCCACCTTCAAACCATATCTACACCATAAATATACACTACATTGGTGCAAGTAAAAGAGCATTCTTTCTCTCTTACACTCAAATTAATAAATACCATTTACACACCAAACAAGAGATCTCCTCTTCATTCCTCAATCATCTTCCACTTTTTACATGGTTGTTTCCATATATATTATAGCAATGATGATTCATGAATCCCCACTACATTTCACCTAATATGCACTTCAAATGCTTTTACTCTTGATGAACAAAATAAAAGATAAAACACATAAAAGAGAAAAAAAAAAAAAAAAAAAGAAAGAAAAAAGGAAAAACAAAAGTAAGGCATTAATATAGAGAGATGGTGTGATTTGAAATTGGAAATACATTGGGACCCCTATAGAGCATGGATCAAGATATGGGATTCGATGTCCATTTAAAGAGTTCAATCTCTCGTCATATTCAAACTTTGTGTTCTTTTCTGCATTTGGATAAGTGGACAATGCTGATCAATATTATTTCAGCTTAAAAGAAGGATGTATCGGGTTTTCAATTTTTCCAGTTTTTGGGTAAACTATAGATATGCTTACCCTTGCCATAGAGCATGGTTTTTCATGACAAAGGGTTCCGCATGGCTTGGTTTTTTTCCAACTTAGCTATATCACCTTTTTATATGCATGTAATTTACTTCATTAATACTCCACCAATATCATTATTTTTACCTTTACTTTCTCTTTTATCTTAGGTTCTTTCTTATCATACTTATTACAAAGTTCAAATAAAATTCGAGTGATCATAATCAACTAGTTTTGGGCCCAATGGTTGGGATGTGAAATAGAAGAAACCCTGGTCCTAGGTCCTCTTCCATTGTTGTCATGTTGTTCTTATTCTTTCCAAGTGAGTCTTTCTTAATCTCAGTCAAAAAAGCTCATATTTCCATTGGTCCAAAAGAAACTTAAAGGGAACAAGCATACCAAATAATTTGAACCCCAAAGTGGTACTGATCAAGGCTACAAAAGGCGTGTTTGAATGAAGAAAGGAGAAAATATAGTTAGAGACCCCATTTCTGAGAAAACCATCTTACCAACTTTCATCCCTTAACGGCTTCACAACTACATTTCAAAATCTTTGCTAAGGTTTCTATTAAAGTAAAGATAGGCCTCTTTTTTTTATTCTCTTGGTTTAAAGCTCATGTTTTTGCTCGTCATCGTTAAGTTTCAGGGCTGGCGTCCATACACATTCTAATATATTGGGTAAATCTATAATAAGAAAAAAGAGACCCAACATATTGGTTGGGCCTTAGCCTTTTGATTTCAACGACGCGAGCAACGAGACGAGTTTGGATGGTCCTGATGAAGTTTAGGTGTGTTTTGTCAAATTGAATTGATTTGGTCCATTGAAATCCTCCTCTTCGAACATGCCTCCCTCTTCAACTCTCTAAACACATCAAAGATATTTTCCTCTTCTTTTAACTTTATATGTTTTGTTCACCAATTTATTTATGAGTTTTATACTGTGATAAGCAGCGAACAAGGATTCTGTTCATCACACTATGATGTGAACCCTAGTCTTAGATTAGTATTGATATTCAGGTTTATGTTTTTTAATGGCAGGTTTAACAAAAGTTTGGGGTTATATGTACCTCTTTTGTTTTGTATACTCAGCATCCATTGCAAATTAAGTAAGATGTCAAAAAATTAAGTTCAACCCCAACTTTATTCCCAAAAGTAACGCGTTTGCACGAGCAATAGTGCGTGCGTAATTGCTCGTATAAAAAGAAATGTAAGTACCCATGCATAGTTTGAATATATATCTAGTAAAACTTAAGCTTATGGTTGGCTCCATTTCAGGGTTTGATAGGGCAATGCACTATATACATCAGCTGACTAATGTACCCCTTATGTATATTTTTGAATGAGATGGCCAGATGAGTATTACTAAAAAATCAAGGGTATTTTGGCGAGTTTGTGCACATAATTTGGGCCTCTGTTGGAAATATGACTTAATAAAATGACCAAATGGGATAAATAGCTGATTGTGAGTTGAGCAAACATTGGAGCCCTTTCAAATGACCAGATTTTCTCATCTGAATTAATCAAATCTTCTTTCCCCTAAAGTAAAGCATTCTCTCAACAAAAGAAAAAGCATGATATTAAAAAGTAAAATATGGCATTATCTGCTAAAAAGAGGCGCTAATTTAATGCTTTTAAGAAGGTTCAAATAAATATAAGCGTCTCAGGATTTATAGGTGTCCATGTGGGCAAAGCAATATCTTTGAACACTAGAGGAGGAGATGAGGAAGAAGGGAAACATAGATTTCTTTTAGAGGGAATAACATGTAGAGATTAGTGTCTGGTTGTCCATACTTTACGGTTAAAAAGAAAAGAAAAAAGTCTCTCTATCTTTGATAAGACAGCTTTGTTAATGTAAAGCTGATGGAATTACGTACCTTACACTCCTTTGCGCAAAAGGTTTCAGTAGTTTATGTTGCTCTCTCTTTTGTGTGTAAACATTACTAACTGGTCTTCCATTTTTGATTTCAGACTGTTGACTGCAGTACCATAATGGGTGTTTTCTCTAGATTGGTATGTTATTAGTTTAGTAGTCTAAATAGGAATTAGGAGAAAACACCTCATCATTTTCGCTAAGGGCCGGGAATTTTTCATGTGTACATTGTATCACATCGTTTAAATGAAACCTAAACATTCTTTCCTCTCAACATTCTGTAGGCTGAACTCTCATATAATTGTTGCTCTACCATTGTGCTAACATGGATTTTTGTTATAAGAACGATGAGCAGGAAATTGCATGTGAAATTGTCTCCTAAGGATGAGCAGCTAAATGTTATTCCAACGTACTAAGCGCCAATGATTGGCTGACTAAGATGGCCTAAAATTATTTGTTTGCTACCCCTTGATCTTAGTGATGCATAATTTCTTCAGTGTTCACTGCATTTTGAGCACTAAACAGTCCCTAAGCATCAAGGAGGTAACTTTTTTCGGCAAGCCCCCCACGCAAACGGGAAATATTGCAGGAGCCTTACATTGTCATCAATGGTATCATGCATGACACATGGATTTGAATAATATTCCTAACCCATCATCTTTAGTAATGTAAAGCTTGATTCTTTACCAACTCGATATCTAGACTCTGTATTTCCATATACAACCTTATATGGCGGCTTCATCAGCAGCCTGATGACCTTTGGGGACAGGTCCTCAAGGCCAAATACTCCCCAAATTGTTCTATTCTGCATGCCCGTCCGAAAGCGGAATCATCGTGGACTTGGCGCAGTATTCATTCTGCCATTGCGACGGTCAATGCTTATTCCTACTGGCATATTCGATCGGGGCGCCATGTGTTGTTTTGGACGGATAAGTGGTGTTCCCCGCTGGGGGGAGGATATCCGACTCCGAGGAGGGATTGTCCGTTGGAGAACCGGCCTCAATGGGTGCAACATTTTATTGATCTGATTCGACACACCTGGCGGAAGGACGAACTTTATAAATGGTGCGATGATGCTTCGGCCGACCTTATATCCCATATTGTCCTTCCACGGCTGGGTGAGCGGGATTGTCTGAAATGGTGTCCCTCTAAAAATGGCAAATTTTCTATCAAATCGGCCTATCGTGTCCTGATGAGGGGGATACACATGGAGCTGATTATGGGAAAGCCATTTTTTATCTCAAATTCTGGCATAATAGAGCTACTCCTAGAGCTCAGTTATTTACCTGGAAATGCTTACGGAATATGATACCCTGTCGGGCTAATATTGGGGAGCGCTTAGGCCTGGCTGATATTTCCTGTTCGCTGTGCTCAGCCCCCGTCAAGACTTTGCATCATATCCTCCTGGATTGCTCCTTTACACGAGCTGTCTGGTTTGGCACGACCTTTGGGAGCCTGCTACATGGGTTGTCCCATCTCTCTCTCCCAACGTGGATTGAGATATGGCTCTTGCCACCCCTGAATTGCCCTATTGACCGAACCACTTGGACATTGGTGGTTTTCTCTATGTACTAGATGATTTGGAAGGCTCGGTGTGCCTGGGCTTTTCAGAATACTAGGCCGGACCCCTCCAAGATCTGTCTGACCATTAATAAATTGGTGTATAATGAACCAATTTTTCGAAATGACCGACTGGCTTTCAAGGCTTCCTGGGTTCCTCCAGCCCTAGGTTGGGAAAAAATAACAACGTTGCACCTTAAAAATCAAGACTCAACCTTGCTTTTTGAAGAGAAAAACCAAGTGAGTGAGGTGTTACTGGAGGACGAAAATCCTACGTGGCACCTTGGAAAGCAAGTGAGTGAGGTAATTTAGGAGATGCTCTTACATATCAACCTTAAGTGAGGGACATTCGGGTTAAGCTTTCGATGTTTTGGTATGTCAGCATTGAAGCCATGGTCTAGCTCATACTAGACCATCTCTTATGGCCATCACCAATGGGGGCTTTGACTTGGATGAGTTGACGTGGGTAGATCGAGTAATTTGTGTATCCCAATCTACAAAAATATCTAACCAAGCCCTTAAAGAAAATGACCCTGAGCCCTGAGCCCTGAGCCCTGAGCCCTGAGACCCTGATCTCTGAGGTCAATTACAGGTTAGTGATTCACACCCCCTTAATTTGATTGCCCATTAAAAGGACCAGGGGCTAAGTTCCATGACCTTCACAAAAGGCGAGTTTTAATGCAAGATGCCATTGCCTTAAGTCCATATGGTCTTTTGTAACCCATTGAGCCCAAAATAAGGCCGATGCTTTAGGCCTGCAGGACGTCATTACCTGTTAGAGTCCTCCGTGTTGAGCGAGTTGTAAGGGGTTGCGTTTGGCCCCTCCTCTTTTGGGTCTTAAAATTGCCCTATGTACTATGCTTGGACTAGCATCCAACAAAGTCATGACCGGTTTGACGATGTTATACACTGTAAAGATGACTTTTGCGTTATCCGCCCAACCGTAGAAATTGTTGCTTATGATATCCACAATCGTTTTTTCCCAAGGTAAGTGTTGCTGTAATTCCGTGGATACTATTTTCTTAGCTTGAAGACTGTAAGAAGTACCTCGTAAAATCGTTAGAAACTTAGAGGAGCTTAACTGGACAATCTACAGTTTTGGGTTGAATTCTACTTTTTCTAAATTTGTGGGAAGACTTCCCTGAATGCAAGCCAAATTGTATCTACTTCACACATTGTAGAATGCGTAACATACATGTAGATATGTACAAAGAGAGGTTTAGAATGTTCTCAGGCTCAAATGGAGCCAGGTCCCTGATTGCATTAACTCGTTTCCATGTCTGTTTCTACTTGATAAACCTAAACCTTCAATCTCTACAACTGGACCTTATTGAAAACCAAATACAAGTCCAAGTAAGAAATAGGTATTCCTTCTCTCACTTATTAACCAACTTGGAGTATGCAATTTCATTGTGTACTCCATGAGCTGCTGTGGATGTTCTCACAATCTGAAGAAGGAGACGGCCTCAGCTTTGCCAAAGTGCACCCCAAAACTGGCCTAGTGAATCTCGTGGCAAAATTACTCTGGTACTCCATGATACATGACAAAATTATCAAGATTTTAACCGCACTAATTCCAGCTTGTCCGCTGCCACTTTGCTCTCCATTTCAGCATTGCAATAGAAATGATTCAAGGTGGTTAAATGATGCACAAAACTTCAATTACAACATAAATTGCAAGTCTGCATGTACTCAGTGCCGCGGTGTTCGTCATGGAACACAAAAGCATAACAAATGTCCAAGGGAAGCAAAATGCTCATTTACAAGCTTCTCCAAAAATTGCACAATTGAAAGCCTCAAAATCTCTTCATCGAAAAGGGCTCTTTTAGGGTACATGACATCATGGCACCGACATGCCAAACAAGGCATGCCATTTAGCCGTTTGGCATGCCTTCTGACCGGTGCTAAATTAATAATTTTGTAGTTTTTTTAGTATGTTACTAGCAGTCGGGCACGCGCGATATCGCGTATGCCTTAAAATGTTGTTTAAAGCACATTGTTTACATGAGTCAAGTCATGGAGGACACCACTATATGTTGTGCATTGTAATTTTGGTTAAATCATAAAGTTTAAAAGAGTTTGTGCATGGAGGTAGCATATTCTTATGCATAATTCATAATACTCCACCAAATAACATTAGTGCATCACATTATGGTACAGAGCGGATAAGGTATATGAAGTGTTGGTGTTGTTTCCCTTGATTGTCAATATTTTTATCAAAAATATGCATGCTTGAAAGCCTGGTGATTGAAAACTTTTATGTAGGCCATTCAATTGAATAATTCTTAGGCAATTCCTTCTACATGGTGGTACAGTTAATGTGTTATCTATGAACCAAAGCAGAGACCAACGTACGACACTGTATGTCAAAGCTAAAAATGAATCATAATTTTAGCAATTTGATTGTAGCTGTTCATCTGTGTTTGATAACTATGAACAACCTTCATAGATGTAGTTGGTTGGTAAGGTTTTTTTCCCCTAAAACATGACCTCTCAATGTCAGCAAGGCCTCTTATTTCATAATTAATTTTACCTCTTTCATTAATAGAGACTCACAATAGTAGTAGACAATGAAAAATGCACTCTTCCAGAAGAGTGAATAAACAAAAAAAATTTCATAAGGGAAAACATATTCTCTTTCTAGACAAAAGTAATTAATCTAAACAGGTTACAATGATCACTACAAAGGACTTGTCAAACTATTTTTAATAGATATACATACAAGGTTCACATGACCAAAGAGAAGGATTATGAACACAATTGAATAAAAAAAATAGTAACCATTCATATACGAAAGAAGTATAAAGTGAAAACGCAGCGATTCTTAATAACTACGCAACCTTTAAGCAAACGAAAGAATACCTAAACAATTCCATGAGGAAAAAAACTTAAATTGAATAAATGAATATCAAGTCTATTATACTTGGATAAGACTGAGGATTGAGTTCACAAAATCATATCCAAAGACCTGTTCGTAATGTAATATACCAACACATTTATATTGTACATTATCCAAAAATCGTTGAAGTCCCTTATCATCGTGAGAACCAATTTTTTGAAATACCCAACACACCTATACAACATAATAGACCATCAATGGCATCAGTACAGTAGCCATTCTATTCCACAAGCGAAGCTGCAAATGGAGAATATCTCAAATACTTCCCTGATTTTGATTATTTTTGTTAAGCTCCAATACACTTGCAGCTAACAAGAGAAAGTTCAAAGTAATTCCCAGAGTCGTCATGCATATGAGATTCCTTAGAGACCTGCACTAAAATCCACTAGAGAATGAATAGATCTTCATGCAAGTATAAAACTATTACCAAAAGAAGTATGCATCTTAGCAAAACAATGTCCATTTCTGGACATCTACAAGTGGGGACTGAATCAGAAACATAGTTAATATCTACATACATACATAAGCAACTCTATATATACATAAAGCTTAAGTCATCTCAGCTCGTGTGAGTCGTGATCAAAGCTCACCCGGAATCCACTATGCTCTTCAAAAGACATGATAGAGTCAACTACCCCTTGAAAGGGCGAGGTGCTATTTTGTGAGTTTTTTTACTACACCTTTTAAAAGGAATCATGCTTCACAGTATCTCTTGTTACTTTCAATATGCATATATAGCTTTATATTTTGTAGGTACAAGTTTCCTTCTTTAAATTTCTAATTTCATAATTTCTATCTCCGTATTCTTATATTTTTTATACTCATCAAAGTCTCTTAGTACAACTTTTTCAGTGGATTAACTCCAATGAACTCTCTCAAGATATTCTTTAGAAATATAAAGTTTAGATAAGAGCTTTTGTTTGTTGATTATAATTGATAGGATAGTGAATTTCTTTTTCCTCACTTTTCTCACAAATGAAAAACAACGAAATTGGTTATTTAGAAATTTGGTTTCATTTTCTTTGGTTTCCCATACATGAAATACATCATTACTTAAATATAGAAGTTTAGAAAATATGGCACAACTAAGTGTACCAATCTGTCTGCAAGCATGGCCGAGCCTTCTTCAAATAGTTCTTCCACAATACCAACAGCGGATAGCTTCTTTGCAAGTTTACTTACTGAATCATGAGATCTCTTTCTGAAGATAAGTGATCTTAGCTTGTTTTGCTTCTTTAGAGAGGGTGAAGGTGGTAATGAATTATCGGGAGGAATTATATCAACAACAATGCAAGTTGTGTCATTCTTCAGTCCTCTACTCCTCAGTGCTTCCTATTCAATAATGAGAAAAAGTGTCACTGTGATGATATAGGCATCCTAAAAATATCAGAAGGGCCTTGCTAGTAAGTAAATGACTACAACTCTACTTCAAGGAGAAAAGAGTGTATTGACAAGTTTCAATCACCTTAACCACTTGTTTAGAAGCAAGCTCTGCGGGCGGGGGCAGCCCACGACAATATTTTGCAGCCATTTCAGAGGAAATTACATCCCAAATGTCATCAGATGCGATTATAAGCCTCCCCCCTGCATTTGATAACTGGTTTACTGACAAAAAAATATTCCAAATTAGGACTCTTAGCTGAATAGTTTATAAGTAGGATATCAAATGGACATATCAAGAATGTACTTTATGGAAAAAATAAGTGGAGATGAAAAAGTTAACTGTACAGTACTTTTACTTGTTTAACATATGGTACAGGAACTATGAATTCCCCGACATCCATGTCACCAATTGACCTTGAAAGGCACAAACTTCCAGGCCAACAACGAAGATGACCAATCTGAATAAAAAATTATGGACCTAATTAGCACAGTTCAATACCAACAAGAGATAAACCCCCGCACTTCAAATATAGCACGGAGATAGTTTCTAGATATTTTGAGTCTTCGACAACTCAAAAGCATATATCGCACCTCAACACCACCGGCGATGCTGAGCCTCCCAACTTCGCCGCCACTTTCTGTCACTCTTTCTCTCCTAAGGTTGTAAAAGGCAAGCATGTTGGAGCAAATCCATAATGAAAGTAACAAGCAAAAAAGAGGCTTCGAAGATATATGCACTCCTCAACATTTTATTCCAGCCTATGATCAACGGTCAAGATTGAAAGACCACCACCCCGAGAATCCAAAATACAACGTGAGTCTCCAACTGAAGCAACGATGACAATCCACCAATCAATTATTACAAATGTAACAGTGGTTCCAGAAGTTAAACTCAGTTTGCTTCAATTCTTAACTTCATGAAACAAAAACTAAAGAAGAAAAGCCTCTCTACCTCTACTTTAAAATTCCTTGTCTGTCTTTACAAATCCGGTAACTAATGCCAGAGGTAAAGCCTGAAGCCAATCTTCCCTCCCAAGCCCACGTACCTATAAGATGCACCTCTTTAGTGACACATTATGTAAAGGAGATATTATCTTATTCATAAAAACAAATCATGTACACAAACCTTAACATCTTCTATAATCAGCCCCTGAGCAGGAATAACGGAAGTCGTTGTCCCATCGCCAACTATGTCATTGGTATTTGCAGCTGCTTGTCTCACCAACTTTGCACCAATGTTTTCCACTGGATCTTCCAACTCAACCTGTGAAAATAATTATGTTTTGAAGGCATGCATTAAGATTCCAAAAAATCATACAATTAGCATGAGGAAGTAAAAAGACATACTTGCTAACATGTTATGAAAAGAAAATAAAATATACCTCCTTGGCCATAGTGACACCATCATTTACAATTTTGGGGGAGCCATACTTGCTCCCTAATACCACATTCCTACCCATTGGTCCAAGTGTAACTCCTACTAAATCTACAAGCTTGTTAACACCAATTTGAAACAAGACAATAATTAAATCATCAATGAAGCACATAATGCAAGTCATCTCATGAGTCATGAGTAAAACAAGATGAACATCAAAATGATTCACACACTTACTTGAAACTTCTTAGTATCTGATCCATCCTTGTTAAAGTGCAACTCCTTCGCTGCCCTAACTCTTAATGAACATCTTCTTTGTGAGGCTGCATTTTGTCTCCTTCCCGTGTATGAAATTGAAGATATTGAACCAAAAGAAGACAAATAAGTATTTGCGAGCTTCTTGTTTATGATAGTGCTCTAGGAGCAGCAACGGAACCAACAAAAGAAATAGTGGTTAAAGCCGACGCCATTTAAGAGCCTGGAGATCATCAGCACAATTTAATTTTTAGCATTCAAACCATCATAAACGCCAAATAGACAAACAGGTAGTTACATCCAAGAAAAACTTTAGACAAATGAAAGCAAAAGTAAGTACTTCCATGATTATAATTAAAATCACGTTGCAGCAAAATGACATAGCAATCATTGGTGGAAGATACTAACTGATCCAAATATCCAAACACTCAAAAAAATTGAAAGAGCCTCAACTCTACTATATGGTCATTTGTCGAACAAACATAACGAGTTATTATCCTTGCAATTAATCTCAATATCTGACCTTTTTTTGTTTCTTATCTGTTAGTGAGTTATAGTCTACTCCCATTCTTTCTTCTCAAAGAAACACCCCAAAAGAAGATTTTATTTCTTCTCCTTAGAGACTCTCCAAACAACATAGGCAGATAACTTCATTCACTCTCAACATCCCTAATAACCATGTCAAGTAGTTAATTTATCCCAAATAATATTTTACCCGGCCATCTCTTCACGAAGAGAACTTTACTATAGCAGCTCACTTACTCAAATTAGATATTTCTACTAAAAACTACAACTTAGAACATCCAAAAATCACAAACTTAAATTACCCAAACTATCTAAGACTCAAATTACTAATATTTCAAACTTCAGCTACTCAATTACAAGAACCCAGACCAGTAAACACAAACCCCACTTATCTACCCAATAATAAACCACTAAGGAAAAACAAAACACACAATTTATCACTAAGGTACGTTGGATTCAGACTCCTCAAAATTCCAAATCCAAAGCTAAATTGAAAAAAAAATGAATTTTTTTAATGTTTTTCAACAATCTAAACTAACCCAGCATCCAATTCACTATATTAGTGATTACCCAAACTAAAGTAAGCACAACCAAAATCAACCATAACCCTTGATTCTTGGTGAAGCTTATTGATACCAGTAATATGTTTTACGAGGAGCCACTAAGGTACTATAAAGAACACTGTGTTTATCTCAAATTGTAAACTGGGATCCTGAAGAATATATTTATTGTTATAACCTAAACCTTCAATTTTCCTCAACTTGTAGAGGGTAGTGTGATTAACAGCCGAGATTAATTCTCATGGCATGGTTGACTCAGGAGGTCAGAGGAGCTACAACTAGAAGCAAAGCCGAGACCATTCCAAAGAGTGTTTGCTTACAGACCTAGACGGGATAATTTAATACACGAGTTCTCATTGTTATATTCAGATCACTATTCATGTAAAGAGATAAATAAGGCAGATTAATAAAAGAATATGATGCATATCAATGATATCATCAATGGCAAAAACAAAGTCGACAAAATGTAGTATTGATAGGAGTTCTCATCGTTTTAGAATAGAATCAGCATCACCAAGTGATCCCAACAAATATGGTATTATTAAAGCAGCGAAAGGAAGTCTAAAAACAAACATGTTCAAACAAACAACATTCAAGTACTAATACTTGAACATCCATACCATACCACCAAAAGCATGGAAGCGGTCAGGTAGATGTTATCTTCCTTTGCTGGAAAAAGACGGCATAAACAAGAACAGCCACTCCAATGCTGAAGCAAGTAAACACAAAAATTGGCAACTTCACACGCAGATATTTCATCCTGTCCAAGTTATACATATGTTTTGCATGCAAGTAGTATGGCTTATCAGCATGGAAACCATGTCCCCTCATCTTCTTAATACCAGTTGCATGAATTCCTCGAGTGCCTGTTACATCATAACAGTATCTACTAACATTAATAAACTATGATTTCCTCAATCGCTGAATAATCATCAAACTGGCAACCAATCAATCAGTAAATAATAATCCTACACCTATCAGGTCTATGTGTGTCTAACGGCTAACTCTAACATATAAAACACTTTTATGTTTAGACCAAAAATGAGATTATGGCTCCACTTAGTACGCCTAGAATAATTCCACAAATCAACCATTTAAGTTTTCTACACGTTCTAAATCTTGGAAATAAAACTGAAATACTTGATTTTAGGAGCTTTTTCAACTAGGTAGCTCAGTAGGTTTACCCATTAATCTTGTAATGGCTTCAACTAAGATGCAACGGATAAAAAATATTTCATCTCAAGTCAGCAAAGGGATAAAATACCGTTTGATCATAAATAAGTGTTAAGTAGCATAGCAGACTTATAATATGTGTTGTACTCGTAGAATCAGCAGTACTAGAATATCTTGGACATAAGAAAAGGTTAGTCATGAATCTAATGCAAAAAAAGTTTTTACTCGCATCATTTTTCAAACTTGCCTTATCCTTATCCTAATTTTATTAAGATCAACGATGAGGTTATATTTGATCAAATGCTACTGATAAACCTCAAGGATGGGTTATGTCACATATCTCCCATCGCCTAGACATGAAATCTTTAAAGATACCACTGAGATCCCTACCCTTTGCTCTGAGAGAATATTATTCCCATAATCTCCAAGATGGATACTCAAAGGTACTGGCAACCCTCAAGAATGATTTATGTCACATATCTCCCACCACCCAGACATAAAATCTTAAGAAAAAAATACATTTATTATCCCATATGCTTTGCTTCAAGAGGAGGAGATCCCCTTAATCTCCAAGATTATAATTGCAATCCCAGAAAAGAAGATAATATTACAATATTCTGCATTGAATGAATCCTTTTTTTCCTAACTAACACAGTATTGACGGTAACCTTCCAATAGACCAGTTGTTGAAAACTTATGTCACTATTTTAGATACTATCAAAGTAACATGTTATCGGATGCAATACTCCAAACCTTAATAATAGCTACATAAAGAGGATGAGCATGGTCTAATAATTCTCATTCGCGTCAGTGATACCTTCAATAGAAAAAAATGTTATCCGATTAGTTTTGTTGGGCGAGAAATGACCCCGCTATTAAGTAGTCGGCATAGATTTCAAATTGGCCCTAGTTGTTGAAGAATAAATCATCCTAATCTTTTATAGATGATTACTAATTGAGTGAATCTATTATAATATCCCAAAAATCGTTTCTTCTATTGAATACATTACCTACCTACACTCTAGATCACTATACTACTTTTGTAGATCTCAGACATAGTCTCCTACTCTTCTTTCATTGCTAATATTATAGGTTTGATCCCTTTTCAACTTCCAAATTAGAACTGAATATAAACCACAACACCCATTAATCTATTTCATCATATGCATACTATAACAACTCTAAACCAATAAATCTTAAAATATTTTAATTCCTCTTAATTTAAGCTAAGCAACAAGACTAACAGGAATGAAATAGAATATATAAAAAAAACCCAAACATTCCAGAGCAATTTCCTGAGCTTCACTTATAACCCCATCTTCTCGGCGAACAGCCTTCGCTTTCTTCGACACCGTCGATGCCACCGCGCTCCTCTGGTACCATAACTGGAGTTTAAGACTGCTAAATTTCGATAACCCATCGGATTTGTGAGTGTTGGAGATCGATGAAACCGATGAAGCCATCATCAGTGATGGTGAGGTGTTTGATGATTGAAAGGTAGAGAATCTAGGGATTGTGATGGATTCGAGGATGGCAACCATTAAAATTGATCAAAATCAAATCAAATGTTGAGATCTAAGTCTTCGAGAGGTGAATTTATGAGTGAGAATTAGAAACCCTAGAAGGTCGATTTGCAGAGAAGAGAGAGGGAGGTGTTGGTTGAGGTGAATTGTAAATAATTTCATAGACTTTCATCTTCTATCGTTACGCATCATCATATTGAGAAGTAAGAAAGTATTTTCCTAAGGATCACCCAAATAGGAACTGTGTTAAGGACAAACTTATTTGCCTCCACACTCAAGGCCCTTGGCCTAATAGCAAACATTCTGTTAGCTATGTGTACTAGCTTCACTCTTAGTACCTTATCTCTATCTTTCTCAGCAAATTTGAAGAAAAAAAGATTGGTTTCCTGAAGTTTTATCTCAAATTCCCCTTTGGTTTCCCATAATCTACTTAAGGTGTTTTTTATGTAGTTAAAATCTAACCTTCTCCAAATAAAGTATCCAACTGCATATTACTCACACCCTTTAATCTTGTGTGCAAAGTCCTTTGTATTCACTTTCACTCTCAATCTACCATTCTCAAGCACAGGTCCAGTGTAACTAAGCTTAGTGCCACCTCTAATGGATGGGGCAGAACAAAGCTTATTAGCTCAATTAAGAGGAGATATATATGGAGGATTTTTTTTTCTTTGAAGAAGGAAGCTGGGGTTAGGCCAGACCCTCACCAGATTGGAGGAGGATTTGAGTTACCTGTAAGTGGAGGGAACTCCTCATTGTTATTGTTCACTTCAGTTTCAATGTCTTTGCCCTTGTTTTGCTTGAGCTTACTAGCCTCTTCAGCCCTCCCTTCAATTCCTCCATTATCATCACCTACTCTTCCTTTATTGTCTCCATTGGTAGCCTCTTGATTGTTCCCATGATCACAATAGCCTCTTGATGCTCTCTAGTTTTGATAGTAACATTGCCATACTCAAGATTATCTGTAACTATGTCCTCCATTCTCAAACCAGCTTCAAGCAACAATTTGGCCATTGCAGCTTCTTGTTGTGTTGGTAATGTATATATCCCTCCTTTTGTGCTTGCCCCTTAGAAATTTCTTATAAATCTACATTAACTTTTTTCATTGTGGGAGTATCGGATCCAGTGGGAATGATACTACTCTCCTCCAATTATCTTCTCTTCGCCATCCTCTCCATCTTCATAACTCTTGTTTCTTGTGAGCTCAAAATAGTTTGGAGAACGCCTCTTTCATCATCTATAAGAGAAGGTTTCTTTTTGGGATTCAAGCTCTTCTTGGTGGAGGTAAGTTGGTCTCGCAGTTCCTGAAGTTTAGATCGCATTTAGCTGAGACTGGATTTGGGCATTTCATCATGTACCATTGGTGGTGATTCTTCTGATATGTCTTCATTAACCTCTGTTCCCTTACCTGAAGAGTGCTTAGAGGTTTAAGTGGTCTCTCTCCCATCCATGTCTCCATATTGAAGGCTGTAGACTGCAAGCGCAACTGGAGATATAGATCTTGCCTCTCGTTGAGCATCAATCATTTGCTTAACTTCAGGGGAGGCATTTGTGTGAATAATCACTTCAAGTTCAAGTAGATATGTATTGTTAATCTTAGGGTTTGCTTGTGCTGCTGGCGGGGTGGAGCCATACCTCGGGTTGGGGGTCTTCGGTCGAGTCAATCTCCTCACTTTACTTTCTCTAGCTGCTCTTCTAGCTTTAACAAGAGTCAATTTCTGGTTCATGAGAGACATTGAAGACGAAGGCCCACCAGACTTCCCAGATAGTGGAGAGCCCTGTTGGGGAGTGTTCAAAGTTGTCCGGTGGTTAGACCCACCAAAGGGGGCCATAAGCCCACGAGCACAGTTCGTCCTCAAGTGAATCTGCAAAGAAACACAGAATTTTTTCAAAAAAAATGCTACAGTCTACCCTAACTTACCCAAAATAGATAGCACCCTCCATCAACGGTCCAGATGGATCCAAATGAGTGGCCAAGATTAAATCTGGTAAAATAGGACAAATCTACCCTTAGTGCTCGGAAGGAGATCTCCTTACACTAAATGCACAAAGCGAAAGCAACTACAGATATGCCATTTTTCTAATTTTTGCACCCGGGAATAGTAACTTACTTTCCTCTCTTTCCCACATTCCCTCTCTCTCTGGAGTAACATGGCATACAATGCACTATGGTCTCTAATGATTATCCTGAAGTTCAAAAGCAACAATTTCATAGAGAAGCTACTTTTTGGTCTGAGCTACCATGAACGTAGTCATAAAGGTTAACTGAGCCTAAACAGGAATTAACATCTAACATTTAGAACTAGTTCTCCATTGTACACATAAGAATGTACCATTTTGGTCTTTAGATTGAGTTGTTTACACTGTATTACTACATAATGATAAATAATTTGAGCCCCAAAGTGACACTAAAACTCCATCACTTATAAATTAAAATACCACATGAAAAATGTATATAGATCCTTACAAATGTATATTACTTACCGCACAACGAACAGCCACTGTAGCCCACTGACTTTTTAACTCCCAATACTATAAGGTGATCCAGTAGCTTTTTCTACAATTCAACCAAAATTATCACGGATGAGAAGTTTCTTAAGCTAACACTCTATAAGAAACAGAATAAAGAAGGTCTAAAGGGTTCGATACAAACCTGGGCCAATGCAGTTTGATTAGACATTTTGTCTGCATCTTTGCCAGGTCGAGCCTCCGTACCTCCCATCAATAGCAACTCAATTGTTTCCAACGCGCCAAGGAGATTTACTGTCTACTGGCATGGTGTTAATTTTAAGCATGCTTCAAAATACCAAACGATACACCGTCTCTCCCGATATAACAAGAATTGAGGAACGGATATGACAATTTGGTTGTTTAAGTTTTAGAAAAAATAAGTAAGAATAAACAGTTACTCTACAGTTAATCGGATGAAATAATGATATTATTTGATATATTTAACTAATTTATAGGATGCTAATCTATTTTTCTTTTCCTTTTTTATATTTCTTTTAAACATTTGATATTACATAAAAAAACTTCCAGTACATTGTGATATATCCCCTAATTTATCAGCCGTTATTTCTGACATTTGTTAACATGTTCAAGCAACGCAAATATTGGTCGAATTTTTTCGATATATAACTTCTATTAGAACCAATGATCAGAATTATTAAAATCCATAGTCATAACTGAAAATATTCCCTGGGTAGTCCTGGTGACCGTAGAGGTGGTGCATTTGAAGAAATTCATAATGGGATTGGGGCTTCTCTGCTAGATAGGGTACAGGGACTACTGTGTTTGTTAAACTCGAGGCTCTGTTAAAAGGTCTCTGGAAGTTATTTTGAAGGTGGTTTGCATCCCTTGTTGGTGGAGGTAAACTATGATTCTGAGGCACTGGTACAAGATGACTCATTTAGATCCTGGCAGCATAAATGCTTGGTGTGAAGTATGAAGACTTCGTATAGCTATGAATATCATCCTTGATCATTCATACAGAGAAGGTAACTCTTCAGACTTCAACAGATGGTATCCAAGTTGGGTAGTGCTCGGTAATGATTTATTTTTTAACTTCTGTGTATGAGCTACCTCCAACTATAGGAGTATCTCTGAGGATGGACAAATCAAAATTCATAACACACAAAGAAAAAGAAAAGAAAAAACTCATGCTACATCACTCTTAATAGTATTGATCAAATACAATAGTAACTACAATAACTTAAAACCAAGGAACTAAAGTTACCCTCCAATTTATAAGTAGCTTACTTTTTGTTTGGTGAAGTTATAGGCACTACCCCGCAGCTTTAAAGCTGATATTATTGGCTCAAACCCCATAGTTTCCCTCAGTAGTATCTGAAGTAACAAAAAGAGAGATTGTTAGCTAGGAAGGAAAGTAATAGCAACAGTAAAATAACATAAGCCACAAACCTGATTGGATGGACTTTTATGAAGCAAATTATTCAGCAATTCAAGACAGTCCTACACAAACATTAGAAATGTCATTATTCCATAAGCTTATGAGATTACTCGTTCGAAGCTCAGAACTAATGAAAATAATGGAACAAGAACAATAAGAAAATTAAAAAAATAGCATATTATCATATCGTACAATAATGAGGTTATGTCAATACTTTTATTCTTGATAAAACTCGTATAGGAATAACAAATTTTATCAATTGTTGTGTTAATTGTTAATGCTTTATTATTTGGTAACCAACATCATAGAATAATGGATTTAAAAATAATAAGAATAAATAAATAAACGGATTCACCTAAGCTTTGGAAATGCTAATTTTGTGATAATGTGAATGGGAGCAGCCTGACGAAGGTATATGCAATTTCAAAACTGAGGTCTAAAAGTTTTAATGTAGATACATTCTATAAGCCCTAAAGTCGACCCTAACTCTTAATATGTAAACAACTACATTTGCCATACTGCGAACATACTACATGAATAGTGCTCATAAATAGAACTTCTGCAGTAGCCTCAGGGTAATCTCTCGCTACATGTACCTTTAGTAACATTTTTAACAAAGAAAATTGGTACAAGACAGATTAGGCTCGCAGGTAAGACTCTAAATACAAAAGATTCCTTTTGAAAGGATGTGGGAGAAGGGTCATGTAAGTCTCTAAAAGGGATTATTTTGCAATAAGTAGTAACAGTTGAGGATCTGGAATCGGTTTTAGGCAGTTAGGATGCCATTTGAGAAGCCAGTTTAGCTTGTACCGAGGGTCTAAAGTTAACTATAAACAAGTTTGTTTTGGTTGTTTTGTTTTCTTATATAAATTTTGCTATGACTTTTTAGTGTTTTCCTTTGCAACGCAAGATTATTTGATAGTAGTGAGAAGAGGGCGATCTAGAGAAGTACACTAAGAAGATTAGAAGAAGAACAAAGATAATATGTCCGAATATAAATGATGAAACTTAGTAAGTACAAGATTAATAGAAAAAGTTTCAACGACTCACCTGTACAACACCACCACCATCGGACCCTCCTTCCTCTTTAATAATGCTAAATATTTTCTCAAACGCTCCCTCAAATACCACTATTTTTTGTATTTCCTGAATTGAAAAATGTCACTGGTTAGTAGAAGTAAATGCAGATTGGCCTTGATAAACACTTGCGAATAGCGGCAAGGAGATAATAGTCACCTCAGCTTCACGTGTCAAGAATGTAAGAAGTAACAAGGCTTCAATTCGTATAACCTACAAAAATAGGATTAATTTTGAGCTTATCCATCATCATTATGAGAAACACCTATCATTCCTTCCTCCTCTTTCTTAAAGAAAAAGAAACACAAGATAGAAAGTAAAACAATGTTGTATTTTGCATTTGTTTGTTATGTAAAATAGAGTTTACTTTCTCTTATGTGTGATTCAGGAGGATCTGGGTCATCTGGGTCATTTTTAGACTTTTTTAAAGTCTGTTCGAATACACTCTTTTTTGATTAAATAGATTTTTATGTCTATTCGAAGAAACACCTGAGTGTTTTGTTCAAACACTTTTTTCTGTTCGAAGAGAGGCGCGATTCAGCTTATTATTTTAGGTATTTAAGAGCATAATTGTCCTATTTTGTAACTAGGAACTTGTAACCCTTATAAAGGGGTAAGGTTAGGCAAGAGAAGAGCAGGTTAGATCAATCCAAGTTTTAGAAGAGAGACATAGGATTTTGAGAGTAATTTAATTATAATCAAATCAATTGAGCAATTGAAGCTCTAAAAGGGAAATTCTCCCACCAATTTGTGTGTTCTTCATAATATTCTTCAAATTAGGTTACTCTCGATTCGATTGTGGATTAAAGTGGGTGGGCTAGAGCAGATCTTTGTAGTTTTGGGGGAACACAGAAAAGAAAAAAACATTTTGGGGGAATTGGGTGACTGGTGAATTTTGGTGAAATTAAGAAATTCAGTTGGGGAATTGAAAAATTTTGTGAATAAATTTGGTGCAAGTACAACTTTTGAGAAATTTATGAAATACAAAAGGACAACTTGTGTATCCTGGCAATTTCATATGTCGGACTATCGGTGGTTTTGCCATGGTTTATCATATTGAGACCCTAGAAAAAATGGTAAACCACAGTTTTCGAAACCATGATATAAAATACATTAAATATATTTTTATTTTTTTTATTTTATATTTCCTTAAGAATAGGCCATATACAATATCTACTCTCTTATTTATTTTATATCTCCTTAAGAGTAAGCCATATAAAAATATAAAAGATCAGAAATATCATGAGAGATCTCCATTTCATACCTCGCGATCCATAAGCATATCCATGAGCCGGGTTATTCCACGAGGAGTGCTTAGTATAGCTTCTTGAAGTTTAAAACAAGAATGTAACATATCTTCATTTCAGTAAAACTATTGATCACATGAAATTAACAACAAGAAAGAAAGGGTAATAATATATATCAATGTGACCGTTAAATTGATACCTATTGGAGAATGGATAAGAAGGGCTGTCAAAACTAGAAGCGTATAATATCGAACATAAAAATCCTCCTCTGCCTATTAACATTCCAAAAACAAGAGTTAAGGAAAATTATAAAACATACAATTTCAAATACACAATAAGTTGACGAGAAGTAAAAGGCGGGACAGTCTAAATCCTTCTTCGTTGTATGATGTTTAACAATCAAGAGTTGCAGACCAATGGGCCGCAAGTTTTGAAATGTAACATAGTGTAAAGTCAATTCACATCATAATGAGTACCAGAGAGAAGTCGCTTGGTCACATAACATTGCACCAAATCAGATCAATAGAATTACTATTGATAAGATTTCTCGCCCTAGTCTCAAAAGAAAAATTTGTACAAAAAGGTTGTGGTTCCCATTGCCAATAAGTTTTAGATGGTTTCAATTGCACCATATTTGCTTATGGTCAAAATAGGGACCGGAAAAACTTACACATGGAAAGATAATGCAGAAAATTCCAGGGTGGATCTATGAGACAGTTGCTTACTGAAGCAGTTGTTATACCTATAGAGCTATTTAATCTATTTTTGACACGTTTGGAGAGTCAAATTGCTGAATGCGATGTGAAGACAATTTCTGTGGGGAAAAAATATCCTTTCATGGAGGATGGCAAAGGCGGCTTTCTTGTACGAGGGTCGGAGAAGAATATTGTTGCTTGTGTCAGTAAAATTTTTACACTACTTGAGAGGGGGTCTGCGAAATGGCACACAGCAGAGACTATTTATCAAGCAGTCTAGTCGAACACATTCACTATTTCCCATTATGATTCCCCTAATATAACCTACTCCAGAAGGTAAAGAACTATTCAAACGTGGGAAGTCAGATTTAGTTAGCTGGCTCGGAAAATGCCTCTCGGGTTAGCTCAGAAAATATTTCTCATTCTGGTGTCCGGGGAAGGGTGTGCAAGAAAAGCTGAAAAACCCAACAAAAGCTTATTCAGGTTGGTTCAGTGAAATTTCTCATTCTGGTGATCGAGAAGACTGTGCAAGAGAAGCTGGAGAAACCAACAAAAGCTTACTTACGTAAGGTACGTGCTATAGTTGAAAATATTGGACATGTTTCAACAAGGACAGGAAACTTACAAGGCTACTTCATGATTTATTGGGTGGAAGGAACAAGACTTGCATATTGCCTCTGTATCCTGTTGTTTATTTTCTGGATAAGACTTCTCAACACGTTTGAATTACGCATACATGGCAAATGGAAAAATATAAAGGCCGAGGTCAGCCGAAAAATTATGTGAACAACTCTTAACAAAGATCTATGTGAAGAAATTGAATGTCTAAAACAATAAGTTTACACTACACCTGGAAAACCCAAAGTTTACATAGCCAAGGAAATGATAATCAAATTGAGCATACGAGGTTTACGGTGGAAACATATCAAAAGAAAATTGAGGAATTGAGCTGCGAGCTTGATGCCACATGGAATACATTGGAAAAAACTATCACTATATTGCCAAGAATAGAGGAAGAACTGAAGATGTCACAGTATACTTTGGAGGTTGACTTTGTTGTATCCCTTTTGGAGCTTACTGATGTTACTGTGCTTCTTGACAATGAAGCTATCTATGATATCTGCAGATGCTCTCTTGACATTGAATGCCCCACATACATTAATCTCAACTGTCTAGTGTCTCAGGTTATTTCATCTCTCACTGCCTCTTTGAGGTTTGATGGTGCCTTGAACGTGGATGTGACAGACTTCCATACCAACCTGGTGTCATACTCGAGGATCCACTTTATCCAGTGATCTCTACTGAGAAAGTGTACCATGAGCAGCTCTTTGTGGATGAGATTACCAACAACGCTTTTGAGCCATCATCTATGATGGCCAAATGTGACCCGTGCCACGGCAAATACATGGCTTGTTGTTCGATGTACAGAGGTGATGCTGTACCCAAAGAATGTTAACGCTGCAGTAGCAACCATCAAGACCAAACAAACTATCTAGTTTGTGGATTAGTGTCCAGCTGGGTTCAAATGTGGTATCAACTACCAGCCACCAAATGTTGTCCCAGGAGGCGATCTTGCTTAAGTGCAGAGAACTGTCTGCATGATTTTTAACTCAACCAGTGTCGCAGAAGTGTTCTCTAGGATTGATCACAAGTTTGATCTTATGTATGCTAAGCGTGTGTTTGTGCACTGGTACGTGGGTGAGGGTATGGAAGAGGGAGAGTTCTCTAAAGCTCGTGAGGATCTCGCTGCTCTTGAGAAGGATTATGAGGAGGTTGGTGCTGAGTCTGCTGAGGGCAAAGATGGTGACGATGGAGATGAATACTAAAGGGAGCATTTCTCATTGCTCTGTGAGTTTGTGATACTCTACTACTATGTTCCTGTTTCAATGTTATGTCCTTTGAGCGTACTTGCTCTCATTTTCATGTGCTTGTGAACTTTGTTTCCTAAACAGTTTTGTTGTTGTAGTGTTGTTACTGCTATCATTGTTCTAGTATTACTATATTTTGGTGTTTGTGTGGCCTTTTAGTTGAAACTTATATCCAATGCTTCTTTTATTCGTTTTCAAAAAGAAGATATGTTTTAATATCTTATATGTGCTACAGACATTTTGTAATTGAATTTGGTGAAGCAGATTGTGTTACAACAACAACAAAGAAAATACTCACCAGCAAACTTAGGGGAAGAGAAATGTTCTCTGCTTCTCTTAAAAGTAAATCAGAGTTCATTAAAGTTGGTTGGACCACATTATTTGGTCCTTCTCGCACATAATCAATGGGCGTCAAGGCACTTACAAGAGTTTCAAGGGTACCTCAGACCTGCAAGTACTCCATTAAAAAGTACATTATTATACCAAAATATCCCAAAAAGATAATTACAAAATAAAAGTATCACGAAGGTTCCTAAAATAATAATGAATATTATAAGCAATGAAGTGTTACGAACCATCTCTACATCATCACGCTCTTCTTTTAAGATACTCATAAGCACTGGGAAGCCTGTGACCAAAAGTAAAAAAATAATAACTTGTATACGAACACGAAACCATGAATAGATACAAGAAGGCAGCATCTAGACGATTTATGTTAAATACACAAAAGACTTACCCATTGCCCCAAAAGCTAATTGGGCAAAACGACTTTCTGCTACAACGGACTGAAGTTCGATCATTGCAGCACGCCTGTCATCCACTAAAACACTATTGCTTATACGATCGAGCAAGCGCTCAACATAGCTATTGGAAGAAGCAACCAAGAAAATTTGATTATTAAGGATAACACCGCCAATACCAGAATAATATTTGTGTAATATTTGAAATCGAATCAAAGTGACTGTTGATGCCCAAATTTTAGCCATTACAATTAAGTTGTCTTAATGAAGAAATCAAACTAAAGGAATACAGGACGCATAAGTGAGTTTAGTACTACAACAAGAATATAGTAAGCATATCCTAGCAAAATAATGCATGGTTTCAGATCTTAATAAAATATTGCCAAAAAGAGAGCTCTTTAATAGTAATTTTCTCAATTTCACAATGTAAACAAATGTCTGTATAAGCCCAAACACGTCGGAGTCACAACCAGCATTTAGTGTGAATTCCAGTCCAGAGGCTCCACAGGTACATAGGTTACACTAGTTTATAGATTAACCGATTTATTAGTTAGTCTATACTGGTTAACAAAATTCAATAATTCAATAATTTAGTCTCAAATATATCATTTTAAAGTTCTACGATCCCATTCCTGTACTATTTTGCCGCGCATCACTAATTTTGATTCCCTCTATGCTGAGAAAAATTTGCAATGTACTTAGACCTCACATATAGACCTAAGACGATACTTCGACCGCAATAACGAGTAAATTCTTAATAACTTGATAAAGAAAAAAAACTGAAACTAATCGCCACTAACTCACCTATCCTCGTTGGACGCCTAGCTCTCGTTCCCAAAAACAAGTCCGCCAACACCCTGCACAACAAAATTCTCACAACTTATACACCACATGAACATCAAAATACCAAAAAAACTCAATTTTTACTACTACAAAACCCTAAATTTCACCCAATTCTACAGTTGAGGAACTATAAATGGAGGTTAATTTCGAATTTTAGCAAAAGGGGGAGAAATTTTAGAGGAATACCTGAGCTACTACATTGAGAAATTTTAGAGGAATAGTAGATTTAGGGTTCTTGGAGAAGAATCGATCAAAGAAGTCTGAATCCAATTGACCTAATTGTTCTTTCGATCAAAAGGTAGAGTAGCAGATCATAAAATTTTCTTTTTTTTCATGGAGCACTAGAATTTGCAATTTGTTAATTTCAGAACTCGGAAATGATGAAGACATAGAATCCAAATCATTTGGCAAATTTAGGTTTGGGTTAAGAAATATTCAAGTTGGACTTACCAAAATACCCCTAATTTCGTATTTATAATTCTTAAAATACCCTTTATTTCGTATATACAAAAAGTTATGCGCTGAACTTCCATTTATACCACTTATTTCATCCCCTAATTACGATTGAGATGCCTATTTTGGATGGGATTTGGTACATACGAAATATGGGCATTTTAGTATTAAATAAATTTCGAGAACAGACTAAATAACTCTCATGATTTAACGGCTGTATTATAAACTAAAGATATATTTTCCTCAACATGTGCAGGGCTAGAGTGATAAACAGCCAAGATTGATTCTCGTGGCATAGCTATTCCTTTAGTATTATAGATGTATCATGTATGTGCTGGATAATAATCTATTCTACTTGGACATTCATACACACATAATATAAGAGAAAAGTATAGAGTTATTATTGATAGTTGTTTTGTATTTCTATGTGGTTACAAATAGTAAACCCTTAATATGGTGATATACTCTCACTCAAACTTTCCCCATAAACCCTAATATTATATGGGCTTGTTAGGAGTCCAGTAGGACACCCTAACCCAGTTAGGTTCCCACCTTGGGCCGAACCTAACTCTTAGCACTCCCCCTTGAAAATCCATACCATGACAACTGGCATCGTCAAAACCTCTGCCTGGCAAAACCCCTTTGGGCAAAAAGTTGTGCAAGGAAAGAGTACAATCCTATGCCCCATATGGGTTGTGGACGTGTATACGTTGTCTCATCAAAACCTCTAGTAAGTTAAACCTCTTAGGCTAAAAATTGTACTATTAGGAAAAATAATACAACTGTATGCGTCCACGTCAGGTCGGGGGCCCTGATGTCGATCTCCCCCGAGATCTATCTCCCTAAGATGTATCTCCCCGAGATAATAGTGAATAAAAACTTTCACACGCCGATTCCGTGTACCAGCTGCTTGAATGTAAGTGGTGTAAGAGTCTTCGTGAGTAGGTTTGTAAAGTTGCCTTCTGAAATGTCTTGATTAACATCAATCTCATTCACCTTCTATAATTCATAAGAATGGAATGACTTCTGTGATATGTACTTCGTTCCGTTGCCATTGATAAAATTGCCATTGACTTCAATAATGCAAGCCGAGTTGTATTCATACATAGTCGATGCTTTATCTTGGATAAAACATACCACATCTTCAGTTGATGTGATGTATCTTGGAGCACAACTATCATTCTTTGCCAGCTTCATGAAGTGCAAGAATTTCCTCGTGGTTCGAATATGTAACTAACATCGTCTGCTTTATTGATCTCTAAGAGTTTGTTGTATCCCCGTGTATGAACATATAATTCATCTGACAATGGCCTCTATGTGGGCCTGGCAAGTATTATGTATCGGTGTTGCCTATAATTTTATGTTTACCATTTTCAGGTCGAACAGACCCTAGTCTTTTGTCCTGATCAGATACCTCAGAATGTGCTCAATCTCCTTCCAGTACCTTTGGGTAGGAACAGAACTATGGTAAGCTAAACAGTTCACTGCGAATGAGTCATCGAGTCTAGTATACTCAACTAAGTATAGCAAAACACCTCCTAGCTATGGCGTCATGGCCCTAGGAGTTTCTCCCCATATTAGGATGGTAGAAGATGTCGTTATCCACATCCCAGTAATAGACATACAATAAACGACTTAGAACTGTGTGCTGCATCAATACCGAAGTGTTAAATAACTCTTATGATATATAATGCTTGGTGTACGAGTATGCCACTGCCAAGATGTTCGATCTACAAATCGAGGTAATTCTTAATTTCCCAAGGTCTTTTATTTTGAATTCCTTCCTAAGGTATTCGACGGATTTTATGATCCCCCCCCCCCCCCCCAGAGTTCTAATGATATCAAAATCATTTAGTACATTATTATGATAACTTAAGCTAATATTTATGTTCATAATGAGAACACATAGGCAGATAAGACTATTTGCAAAGTCCCCAACCTTTAAATACTCATTCAGCTTACTATGTCATATGGGCCCTGATTGATTCAAGTCAACAATAATTTTTCCAGTTTTGTTACGTACACACCTCGTATATCGGGCTAAATTGCTTCTAGAAGCTTATACCTACCCGGGTGGCTTCATGTAAATATTTGTATCTAGTTTCCCATATAGATATATAGTAATTACATAAGACGAATGTCTAGCTTATCCTCAACAGCTTGACAGACTGATCAGTACCAAAACGTTATATCATCCATAACCGAATGATAAGTTTTATTACAATCAATACTAGATCTCTTAAAGAATTCCTGGACAACTAGCCTTACCTTGACCTAATTATCTCTCCGAGTTAATCATGTTTCCGTACCATTCCCATTTGTAACTGACATGCTCTATAACATCACATAGCATTATGCTAGCAAGCTGAGTTCCGTTTGGATTCCAAACACCCAATTTAGCTAATATACAATAATGCAATCATTTACAATAAGCAGTTTTGAATCCTTACCCTTGATGGCGAGCACAATAGCAAATATGAACAACTTGTCAACAAATCTCTACTGAATAATTTTACATTGTACAATTACAGACTTTTAATAGATCGATATCTTTTTATTATCATACGTATGTACCATCCTGGGATTGTCTCGTAATGCATCAACTGGTCGCGTAGCTACTATTACCTCATCGATGGGTGGTTATATTCCCGATGAACCGACCACATCATTAGTTATATTTTTCCCTTATTATGCAGCTCCCCGGCTTAGAATATTTTCTTCTAACGGTGTTCCGCACTAAACATGAGCCTCAGATTCATTTGCGGTAGTAAGTCCCCCAAAATGTTCAGCTGTGTAGGCACATTACTTATAGGTGCATATACCTACGATACTTTGACAATGCCTATGAATGTGTTTGGTAATTCATATGCGACCTATTGCAGGTTTATAATCCGTTAAATCTTATTGTTACTTGACTTATGTAAAAAGGGTTTTGGATGAGACAACGATGGTGTTTTCCAATTAATCCTGAAAACATCCTCAGCATTGACTGTTATATTGATCCAGGAGGATCTAGGGCGCTTTATAGATTTTTTTACCCAAGTCGTTCAAATGAGATTTGGAGTCGTTCAAACGACTTAAGGTCTATTTGAACAAACTTTGATTTCTATTCGAATATACAAAGTTCTGAATGTTCTGTTTAGTCTATTTGAATACACTCTTTTCTGAGTGTTCTGTTCGAACAGACTAAAAGTCTGCTCGAATACATTTTTTTTATTCGAATAGAGACTTGTTATGTTCGAACAAAGACGTGATCCAGCCCACTATTTTGGCGTTTAAGGGCATAATTATCATATTTTACAACTAGGAACTTGTAACCTTCATAAAGGGGCAAGGCTAGGTAAGATTAGATCATGTTAGATCAATCCAAGTTCTAAGTGAGAGACTTAAGGTTTAAGAGGAATTCGATTGTAATTAATTTTAATTAAGCAATTAGAACTCTAAAATAGAATTTTCCCACCAATTTGTGTGTTCTTCGTACTATTATTATATTTAGGGTTTCTCAATTCATATTACGGATTAAGTGGTATCAGTATTTTAGTTGGGGGTGATTGTACTTTATGGTCTCTACATGTGACCGAGTCAAGCAAACGAAGGAGAAGCTAGTGAGTCCGTTGAAGATTTACCTAAAACCTAACTCGAAGAAGAAGACCAATTTGGAGATGGGCGATTCTGAAGATCGACTCACAACTTTAGAAATGAAAGTTTCTGACCTAACTACCACTCTAGAAGTGTTGGTAGAACAATTGCATCTCATGAACCTTACGCAAGCTTTTGCTACGGTGAAATCGTGAGTACGCTCGAAGAATAAAAGAGTTGTAGAGGAGGATAGAGATAGAAGTACTGAGGAGTTTAATAGTGATTCTAGTGATGCTGAATCTGTCAAGAAGTGCTCGGGTATTGGTAAGTCAATGAATCTTATGCGTAATCTTCGTATCGATTTTAAGATTGAAATTCAAGTATTCGATGGTTTAATCGATGCCGAGAAGTTAGATAATTGCTTAGATAGGTTATAAACCTATTTTTCTATTTACGAATATTCCAATGCTCATAAAATTTGTTTTTCTACATTAAAATTTGCAAGTCATGCATTCACGTGGGGGAAGTTCTATCAAAAACGTCACGAAGTAGAAAGGAGCTCAAAGTGTTAGTAAGAAAGCAATTATATCCAATAGGATATGAACAAGAGTGATGGTACAAATGGCACAATTTGCGCCAGAAGTTTAGGAAATTAATACAATAATCTACTACGGATTTTCATAACCAAGCGTTGGTTTTGGACATTGATGTGGATGAGTATAAGGTGTTCATAAAATATACGGGTGGTTTGTTAGAGTTCATTAGTAGAGAGTTAAAGCTCTTTACCATGGAAAATATCAAAGATGCTACCATTAAAGAAATTGTGATTAAAGAAAAGTACTTGAAGAATGATAAGAAAGACGACAAGAGCAAGTTGGGGTACAAGTCTAATTGGAAGAATGATCAGAAAATGGAGTCCAAAGGAGAGGGGTCTTCATTCAAGGGGAATTACTATAGTCATTGTAAGGCAAATAGGCACATTTTTTATAAATGTTAACAACTTCACCCAGAGCTTAGGCTGAAGGAGGAGAGGAGTAAGAAAGAGAAATGTGCACTAGTCAAAAATGATTGTGGATCTTCTAAATTTAAATAAGCCAAATCCGAAGCTTACTCTAATGTTCAAGCAACCTATAGCCATCGGCGAGGCGAGTCGGAAAAAACTTTTTCATGTCAGCATTCAAGTAAAGCAGAGCTTAGTCGAGATCATCATTGATCTGGGTAGTCAAAAGAATTTGTTCTCTGAGGCGGTGGTAAAGAAGATGGGTTTGGCTACTGTGGCTCATCCTAAGCCGTATGGTTTAGGTTGGATTTAGAAAAATGCAAAATTGAAGATCACTAAGCAATGTGCATTCAAGTTTGCGATTACTGAGAAATTTATTGATGAAGTTATGTCTGAGGTAGTTCCGTTGGATGTATGTCAAGTCATCTTGGGTAGCATTTATCTTTGGGACCGAGATGTAATCCTTTACGTAGAGCTCGCAAGTATCATCTTGCGAAGGAGGGGAAGGAGTTTCATATCAATGCGTACAATGAACATATCACTACCAATAATTTAGTAACGGTGACTCAGGCGAAGTAGTTGGTTAATGCAAGCGACAAGTTTGTATTGTTATTGGTACGACCAGTTTAAGGGGGTCCGTCGGCTAAAGGTATTGTCTACTTTGACAATATCTCCTAAACAACAAACCGATATAAGGAAGTTACAAGAGGAGTATGAAGTTTTTGGGCATTGAAGGGATCCCGCAAAATAGGGATGTGGAGCATAATATCACTTTGGTGAATGGTGAGCCACTACCGAATATTGGGTTATATCAAACTTCTATCACAGAGTCTGATGAGATCAAGAAACAAGTACAGGAACTCTTAGAACAAGGAGTTATTACTCCAAGTTACTCACCTTGTAGTTTACCGATATTATTGGTGCTGAAAAAGGATGGGTCGTGGAGGATGTGTGTGGATTATCGAGCGCTGAACAAGATTGCAATGAAGAATCATTATCCGCTTCCATGGATTGACGAGCTTTTAGATGAGTTGCAGAAGGTTTAGTTTTTCACCAAGCTGGATCTTAAGTAGGGTTACCATCAAGTTAGAATTCGGGAAGAAGATACTTGGAAGATAGCATTCAAGACCAAACAAGGACTCTTTGAGTAGTTGGTGATGCCCTTTGAGTTATCCAATGCTCCAACAACATTTATACAATTAATAAATGAGGTACTTTGTGTTTTTATTGATGATTTCATGATTGTTTATTCGGATGACATCTTAATATATAGTCAAACATGGGAGGAACACCTTTGGCATTTACGCAAAATGTTGGGCATTTTGCGATCACAACAGCTTTTTCTAAATGGGAAAAAGTACGAGTTTGAGAAGAAGAAGCTCGTATACTCAGGATTTATTATTGGTGGCGGTGAGCTTAAGGTCGACCCAGAGAAGGTCTCGGTCATTATTAATTGGCCTAGACCCCATACAGTGATGAAAGTGAGGAGTTTTATGGGGTCTTGTAAGTATCTATGGAAGTTTATTCAGCATTTTTCACAAATAGCCGCACCATTGCATTCCTTGACAAAGGTCAGTGTCAAATTTGTGTGGGAAGATCACCATGAGAAAAAAAAAATGTTACTGAAGAGCAAGATTACAGATGCACCAGTATTATTATTGCCCAATTTTCAGCAGCCTTTTAAGGTTGAGATAGATGCGTCAGACTATGCATTGGGAGTAATTCTTTTATAGGATGGGAAGCCGATTGCTTACCATTATGATATGTTAACAGGAGCAGTACGTAACTATCCTACCTATGATAAAGAGTTTTATGCATTATATCAATCAGTAAAACATTAGCGGAGTTACTTATTGGGGAAGGAGGTTGTGGTACATTCCGACCATAAGCCATTACAATTCTTATCTACGCAATCCAATCTATAACAAGCTCGCCATATGAAGTGGATGTCGTACCTATATCAGTTTACCTTAATGATCAAGTATAAGAAAGAAGCGGACAACAAAATGGTTGATATGTTATCTCGACCCCCGTTACTAGCTATTTTTGCTTTGTTGATAGCTCTGCAGATATAACTAATTATTCCTTCTGAGTACGTTATAGGGTATGACGACGATAAGGAGCTCAGTGTAATTCATGAGAAGTTGCTACAAGGCAAGACTTGCGAGTATGTATTAAAGGATGGTTTGATTTATGGGGCAGTCTACTATATATTCCTGAGGGTGGCGACCATTTGCATTGGATTCGAGAAACACATTATTTTTGGGTGGCAATTCATTTAAGAGTTGAGAAGACTCTTTAAAATTTACGGTGTTATGTTTATTTGCCAAAGATGCAGGTGGATGTTGCTTGTGTAGTTCGTGGTTGTGTGATATGCAACACATCAAAGCCTTCCAATCAAAAGATAGGATTGTACTTACCATTACCAATTCCTAGCCAATCTTGGGAGAGCATTTCGATGGATTTTATGGGTGGTTTGCCCATTACCATATATAAAATTTTTCTTCCATTATTGCTAACAAATTAAGCAATCTTTTACACAAATTAATCTCCGATAATAAGGGAGTTTACAATCAGGGTGAGGACATTAGTGAGACCATAACGTTAGCTCAGGAAATGGTTAGAGATTTGCATAGAGAGTTTAGAGGCACTAATGTTATGATCAAGATAGACATGGCAAAGGTTTATTATAGGCTTATAGTGGCATATTTTCTAGAAAGAGAATCTTTACTAATATTATTTGTATGGAAAATACAATAAGAGGCTAAACAAACAAGATTTTATGTGGAAAACTCAGTAAAAGCTGAGAAAAACCACGACCTCGGGGAGGATTTTGATGTAAAATCTAGTAAGATACTAGTTATTACAAGCTTTTAGAGTGATAGTAGGGTCAGGAAGTAAAGGATGATAGATTTGCATATTCTTGGATCCTGAGTCATCTATTCTCTGCATGTATTTATAATAGACACAAGCTATTTTATAAAAAGAAAGAAATAGTCTCCTGTTCCAGGGGGAGTGGGCAAACTTCGCAAATCTCTAACAGCTCTTCCCTTGGCCAGGCCCAATGGCTACTTTTAGTAGGTTGAGAACTTGAGGTATCTTCTCGAATGTTATCTGTCTTCGATCATGTATGGTTATCTTCTACTACGCTTTGCTGGCTTACTCTTATTGAATCTGGGGAATATACAACTACGATCACCCCATTCTTGACATAAGTACTTGTGGTTGTGTCAATAAGAAATTGAAAGCTGAAGAGGTTGCCAAATTTTATCATGGGCCGTTATTATCATTTTTGAGGTCAAAGTGAACTGTATCTGGTCATCTATTTCCCGAGGAGCAATTAATGTGGTACATTGGACCTGGGAGATTCAAGTTGGGTATAAATAGATATACGTAAGGAGGGTTTGTATGGCAGTGGAATAGAAAGATGTTGCAAGTTGACCTAACGCATTGTCTGAGGCTGAAAATGATGAACAACCTGAGGTAAAGCTTTGTCCTAAACTAGTTTTTTGTAATTCGTTAGTTTATCGCGTCACGGTGTGGAGGGTGGGGGAAGGTATTGCCAAAGAGTGCTTATATCTGTCTAAACCAATTGTGTCATCATACAGTGCTGAAGGTAATGGAGTGTATCAGCTTGTGGGAGAAGGAATTATTGTTCGTAGTGAACATAAGGATGGGTTGGCTGGTTGGGCATCCAGGGATCTTGCCAAACGAAAGAAATGTTTGTAATTTTTTGCTGCCTTTATATGTTGAGGCATCTCTTAGAAGTTATATGACTTGAGATTCATTGAGCTTCTTAAGACTGTTGCTTCAGGTGCCAAAAATAATTCTAGATTCTGGTAAAAAGAAAACACTGAGTAATTAGTCCTGCAAGTCGAATGTAAAGATAGTAGTGTAGCTTGATGTAATGTAATCGAAGGATATAGTTTATCAAATGTAATATGTAACAGTTTGTTTATCAAATAAAGATATTTTCTTTGACTTCTGCCCGTGCTTGTTTATGTTGTTGTCGACTATATATGTATATATGTTTTTATCGTTAAAGTCAACTGTGAGTTAAGTGAGTGCTGGAATGTTTAAACAACTTGAAGTATAGTTGGTCGAGTGGGTCCAAGAACTGATTTCAAGGTTGATTGAGGTGACTGTTAAAAATGTATAGTTCCGAGGTGAATTAAAAGTTAGCTGGTTGACTTTGACTGTGGAGTACTATAAATATCCCCTGTTGTTTGAATGATTCATTTTGGTTTGAAGAAATGGTGAAGACGAGATCGCAGGTGCGTAATGAGATGCATAGTCGTATGCAAGCGAAGTATTGGGAAATATATGGAAAGTTTATCGAAGTCCTGCAGAATGTCAATGTTTACTTGGAGGATTCTGCGGAACCTGAGTATAATGGTATGAACGAGGCAGAGGCCAAGGATGCTGCGGAGGTTTTATGTTTAATTACCAATTGCAATATTAGACTCCTCCTGAGCGTGTTAGTTTTATGCAGACCCGCGCGAAGAAGTTGGTGAAGAGAGAAAATGATGTTGCAGCCAGGGGTTTGTAATGTGATGATTATGGAAAAATACATATAATGGTCGAATTGCTGCTAATATGAAAATGAAAATTGAATTTGATGTGATAAAAAATTGTCGATGTTTTGTTGTAGGGGGGTTTTTTTTTCTTGTCGAATGAATTTTGAGTTGGGAAATGTTGAAATGTAAGAATGACTTAGTAATGTAATTGTATGTCGATTGAAATTTAAATTGGGGAGTTTGACGAATATATGCCTGAAATATAGGTGTTTATAGATTAAATAACAATGGTGGGGAGGAGATGAGGGTAATCAATTATGGCAAGATGTTCTCCTTTGGGTGAAATTTGGGAGTATAAAGAAAATGATGCGCAGTATCTTTGCAATAAAATTGGGTGTGCATTGTTGAGTATGAACGTCTCAGAAGAAATTCTTCGAGATATGGAAGGGTTGGAACAAGAATGTAGGGGTTTGTTGATGTTGAGAAGGCAAAGTGTCAAGGACATCGAAAAAAGATCTGTAAGGCGTTATGTTCAAGTAGTGGAACGGTCGCGAAGCGGTGTGATGAACAGTCAAGTGGGGTCTACAAATAGGTTGGGTGTGAGCGACTGTTCATATTTTACAAACTCAGAAGAAAATTTGTCCAGTGTGAATTCACTATTTTCGTCACTTGGATCATTGCCAACAATTGGGAAGGAGGAGATTGTCGTGTTAATCGAAAGAGCAAAGTGGGCTAAAGAGAGGGATACAGAGGCAGCAAAGTTACAAGGTTAGTAATTTTTATGGTCTAATTTGTACTTTTCTTGGTTTTTATTGTATTATGGTAGATGTAGACATATATAAGGAAATTGTATAAGGAAGTTGTATATTGTGAGGAGGATTTGTTTTAGATAAAACGGGGTAAGGGTTTGTGACAGAAGTTGTTTAACGACTGTGAACAATATGTTTTGGAGGGCAATGGAGTTGCAGTGGTTAATAAAGGGGATTATAGGGGATGGTAGGGCGTAATTGGTGGTGAATGGTGGGGAGAGAGCGATTTGTTTCGCAGTGAAGATGGCGTGAGTGCAGGGGATCAGTTGGGCTCACGGCGAAGATGTAGGGATTTCATATCAAAGTAGGTTAGATATGGCCATAATTTTTGCCGGTAAAGGCGATATCCATTTTCTGAACAAGAGTGGTTTTGGCAGGAAACAGTTCAAGTTTCTTCGAGATCTCTTACGATTCCTGAAAGTGGATAAATGAAATTAAATAATTGTTCGATGTTTATAATTATAATAAATAAAAACTTATCAGGAATTGAATGTAGTACAATAATCGATGTATATGACTAGGAAAAGACGTATAAGTGTATCGAGAACTTTATGAAGTAAATCGAACTGTAATAATGATAGTAGCAGACAGTAAATTGAGAATGATATATTGGAAAGTAATCTCGACAACTATATGAAGATGAATATATGAACTTATGAACATATATATGTATCAGATATGATTGATACTAACTGTGGAAAAAATATGGAATCTGATTTACTAGTTCTTTCAAATGACTGAACCAATTCAAAATGATGAAAAAGATATATACGAGAACCTTGAAGACGTAGTATCCCTGATGATTGATATAAGGACATGTGTATAACAGTTGAGAGGGAAATATAGGGTAGGGTTGAGTAGTGCAGATATAGCTAGCGTAGAAAAGTTTAGGGTGCCACCTAGGGTTGTCGAACTATCTGATCAAAAGGCTACTGAGACATATGTGGTTCACGAGCCCCAAGCTAGTGATCAAGAAGATAGTGGGGCTAGGGTAGAAGATATAGAGGAAGGTGAGGAGGCATGTTATGGAGAGGGTCCAGAGACCAAAGAAATATTAATTTTTAAGAGGAAGTATTGTATTCCTGGGGATATAAGGTTAGAGGAGTATCAGTATAAAATAATTGACCAGGAAATACCCTTGAATGGGATTTTGGTTTATCGAGAACAAATTAAGAAGGGGTTGAAGCTTCCCCTTAGAGATGACCAAAAAAAGTTAATTAACATTTTTGATGTGGCACCTGGTCAGTTTAATCCGAATATATATGATATATTTAGGGTATGTGGGGCAATAAATGGTCGACTTAAGGCCAGGGGGAGGAGTTGATAACAGTCGATGATTTATGTGTGTACTACACGCTCAAGACGAACCCGCAGAAGTTAGGCTACCGTTACTTGGCGAAGTTTCTAACAAAACCATTATTTTATGATATGGTGTTAACTGGGGGGCGAAACACCGATGAACGCTTACTTGTCACTGGGAACTATGAGTTCGGCAATAAGGATCCCAGGGAACCCCTAAAGAGAAAAGCCTTTCACTTAGATTTATGGTTAGGTAACTGAATTATCGATGTTGTAAGTGATTATGATTGTGAATTTATTCTAACAATATTGTTATGTGTTTGCAGCTTTGAAAGAGGTCGACAAGAATTCGGAAGTGAAGAAAGAGTTGTATAGGATCATGAAAATTTTCTTTGGTAGGATCGATAATCTGATCATCGACCAATATCGTGTGGGCACCTTATTTCAAGAGGTTGAGGGCTAAAGGTGTTGAAGTTTCTGTTATTGACGGAAAGATGTCGGCAAAAAACAAGAGGGTTATAGAGGCTAGTTTGCCACTTAAAAATCCTTTGTTGGACGGATACAACTCTGATGCAGAGATAGATGCCATATTTAGATAATCTCTAGGAAAGAATAAGAAGAAAAGGGTGGCAAGCTCTGTTGTTCCCCCGTTGCTCCTCACAAGATGACTACTCGATAGTCGACAATGGAGGAGGTGGCTGGTACCGTCAAACCAGTTGCTGTGGTGGATGGGTGTCCTCCACGGGGTACGGGGAGTGTGCTCCCAATGAAGAAAGGTAGTGGTGAGACGTCGAGGACAAAATACGTCAAAGAGTCTAAAACTAAAGTTCATAAGATAATGGACTCGTATACGTCTGGGACGGACGTACGGAAGATGGAGTTGGAGGATTGTTTGGTCGGCATTGAGATTTTGAATACGTTTCTCAGTGAGGGTCAGGGAAACATGTCGAAGGTGAGAAATTTTAATGCTTTGCTTTGCTTGAAAAAATTGGTAGGTCATTTGAATACTCAATATATGACATTTTTGTAGATCAAGAAGTTGGTGACTATCACCATAGACCACATTGTTAGCAGTGGTGATCTAGCAAATCAGCTTGTGGTGTATAAAAATATAGAGAAAGATTTGATCGAGGAGAAGGAAGGGCTGAATGCAACGTTGAATACTTACAAGATGGAGGCAAAAAAGGTGAGGGATGTTGTTCTTCACGAAGCGAAGAAAATGTCGAAGAAAGAAAAATTGGAGGCTTTGGCACTGAAAAAAGTAAACTTTGAGAAAGATGTAAAGGACCAGGTTGCCGAAGCACGGAGGGCAATGAAGCTAGAGCAGGGTCGGCTTCTCGATGAGGTTAGGGCTCAGATGAATACAGAGAAGTTGGAAAAATATAGAGAAGTGAGGCCCCATTTTGTTGGGCAGTGCAAGGAGTTGGAGGTTAGGAAAATTGTCTTCAAGGGGTTGGTGAAATCTAGTGGGGTCGTCTTTGATGATTCAAGTTCACAAGAGGAAGTGTCCGAGACTCCCGAAGTTTGTGGTGGGACGAAAGTCGTTGATGATGTGATGATGGAAGATGAGACTGTGTACGCCCTATGAAATTAGCAGATGTGCAGGTACCCGAAGGTGTTCTGAATGTGAATGAAGGAAAATCTCCCCCTGTAGTGAAAAACATTTGGGTAAGCAGTACTATTTTTATGGAAGTATGTAAAAATGGTCGGCGGGACTAAAACAATTTTAATCTTGTAGTATGCGATGAATATTTGTTTTTCAAAAAAAATTTATTGTGAAAAATTACTGCATGTATTTTGTAAATAATGCTAAGTAGTAGATTCGACAAAGTGATATTGTCCAATGTGACTGTAGATCATAACAGATAAGTAAGGAACGCTTGTTTGCGCGATATATGAAAGATGGCCATGAAATGGCAAGTAATTAGAATGAGTACCAGATGTGTATCCTTAGATGGGTATCTGGATTTAGATTTGAGAAGAACAAAAGCTATTTTAGAGGTTGTTTGATAAGTAAGGAATGGGAAGTAGAATATCCTGTAGTTGGATAGTGTTCGCGTAAATTTGAATGATAGTCTGGATGCGTACTTAGAAAGTATAGATCGAGATTAAGTCAAGATAGTAAGTATGATTGATTGTCTGATACATACTTGTCAAGTATGGATCAAGATCAAATTAAAATAGTAAGGATGATTGTTTGTCTGATACATATTTGTCATGTATCGATCGAGATAAAATCATAATAGTAAGGATAATTGTTTGTCTAATGCATACTTATCAAATATCGATTGAGATCAAATCAAAATAATAAGGATTAAACTGACAGTAAAAGTTGTTTATTTTGATTGATGAAAAATGCTTACAGTGTTTCATCTGTAAAACAGTTCAATTGGGCAGTATTCTATGGATATTCGAGCTATATTTTGTCTTTACTCATCAGCCAGTAAGTTCTACTATCTATTTTGTCGCTGACAATGTTGGCCCTTCCCAATTTTCTAATAACTTTCTAGAATATCTAGGCCGGGTACTATCTTGGATCCGTCGCAGGACAAGGTCTCCAATACCAAATTTCTATTTTCAAACTTTTTTGTTGTATGTTTTTTTCAATGTGTCATGGGATCATCCCAAATTCGCAATGGCCTTAGCGTGGGTTTCTTCGATCTAATTGAGGTTACAGAGGAGACCGAGTTCATTATCTTCATCTAAAATTTTCCTTTGGGTACTTGGTAGATCGAGGTCTGAAGGTATGACTGCTTCGGTACCGAAGGCTATCATGAATGAAGTGCAGCCTGTTAAAACTCGAGGAGTGGTGCAGTAAGCCCAGAGAATACTGAGTAGTTCATCGACCTATCTTTATTTTTTGTCATCGAGAAGCTTGCGTAAACCTGATTTGATGCATTTATTAATGGCTTTGACTTGTCTGTTACCTTGAGGATAGTATGGTGTGGATGTTGATAGCTAGATTTTGTACTTATGAAGGAAAGCAAGTACTTTTGCGCTGATAAATTGCTTGCCGTTATCGGAACGTATCATTTTTGGGCAGCCGAACCTGGTGATGATGTGCTCCCAAAGAAACTTGATGACCTCATTATCATCGGTGTGGCATAGGGGAACTGCTTCAACCCATATTGTGAAGTAATCAGTGGCGACTAGGATGAATCTTTGGTTTCCCAATACTGGATGGAAAGGTCTAATGATATCGATTCCCCATCGCTTGAATGGCCAGAGGACATTGCTAATATGCAAGTCGAGGGCTGGACTTTTAATGTCTTAAGCATGGATTTGGCATTTGAAGCATATACGCATAAATTCTTCACAATTTTATCTGATCTTAAGGCAGTATATTTATTGTGTGAATGCGCGTTGGGTTAATGACCTTCCTGAAACTTGGGTGCCACAGATTCCTTCGTAAAGTTATCAGATTTTGATTTGAGCATGTTTTTGCGAGATGCATTTGATAAGTGGTCCTCCGCCTGTGAAGCAATATAAGAAGTTATCTTGGATTGTGAATCTGGGGAACTTGGCCAAAAGTGATCGGGCCTCTTCTTTGTTACTGGGGAAGACATTGGAGTTGAGGTATGCATAGAATGGTCTTCACCAATCTTTAGGGTTTTCATCTTCAGCAATGGTGATCTTTAGTGTGGATAGTATATCGAGACTAGAATGCTAGACACTATCCCCCAGCATGGCAGTGATGTAAGCTAATGCGTCAACATGCCGATTTTCTTATCGAGGTAAGTAAGAGATTGTTGCATGTTTAAATTTTTTCATTTTTTCTTCGACCAGGGCTGCGTAATCAACCATTTTTCCCGTTATGTGATATGTCTTGTTGTAATTATTTTCCACAAGTAAAGAATCGACGTTGACTGTCAATTTTTCCTCTCCGAGTGTGAGTGCGAGGTCGAGACCGTGTAGGATTCCTTCATATTCTATCTCATTATTGGTAGCATAGAAGTTTAGCTTGATAGCTTTCTCGATTCGATGATTGAAAGGTGTAATGAGGATTATGCCAATCCCTGATCCTTGTGGTCCAGCTGATCCGTCTATAAAAAGTTGCCAACCTGAGCTTTTAGACCATGAATCTAGTTCTTTTATTATGTCATCTGTGAAGATTTCATTGAGTTATTCCCCATCAGGATCTTTAACTGGAACGTCTGCCAAAAAGTCGGCTACTACTTATCCCTTGACTGATATCTGGGGTTCGAAAGAGATGTTGTATTCGCCAAGGAAAACAGATCAATGCTAGATTCTTCAAGATTTTTCTTTTTTGGAGAAAACCAGTTTAAGGGGGTATTTGGTGATGATTGTGATGGGATGATCTTGGAAGTAGGGACGAAGTTTTTGAGAACTGCAGACTAAGGCGAGTAGTTATTTTTCTGTTGTTGTGTATCATTTTTAAGAAGGCATGAGTATTTTGTTGATAAAGTAAATTGGTTTTTCTACTCTGCCATCTTCTCGAATAAGGACGGAACTAATTGAGTCTTCAGTTGTGGATAAGTACATTTTAAGTGATTCACCATCAACTGGAGTACCCATTATAGAAGGGCGCCCCAGGTATCATTTAAGATCTTGGAAGGCTAACTCACAGTCAGAAGTCCAAATGATTTCCTTTTGTTGTTTGTTTGAAAGAGTAGTGGAATTGCCACGAAGAAGGAGGTAAAGAAGTTTGCATCGATCAAATGACTTTGAGATACATCTGTGAAGAGCGGCGATTTTGACTGCAAATTTTTGGACGACATTTTTCGTTCGAAGAGATGACATCGCGATGAACGCTTTAATTTGTGCATGATCAATTTTAATCCCTCTTTTGCTGACGAGGTATCCCATAAATTTACAAAATACGACTCCAAATTGGCATTTATTTGCGAAGGATATCAAAGATGGTTTGGAGATTGTTGGAGTGATCTTCATGTTTTAATCTTTTTTAGATCATATCATCGATGTAGACTTCCATAATTGTATCGAGATGATCTTTAAACATTTTAGTTACAAGTCTTTGGTAAGTAGCTCTTGCATTCTTTAACCCAAAAGGTATTATGGTGTAACAGTAGAGACATTATCTGGTAATGAAGGTTATTTTTTCCTGATCTTCTTCAGCGAGTGGAGACTGGTTATAGCCAGAGGCTACATCGATTATAGAAAGAAGTTTGTGCCCTGCGACAGAGTCAAGAAGTTGGGAAATTAGTGGTAGTGGAAAACTGTCCTTGAGTATGAACTTGTTGGGCTCTGTGAAGTCAGCACAAACCCTGATCTTTCTATTTTTCTTTGGTATTGCTACGATATTAAAAACCCACTTCGGATACTTAGCTTCCCGAATAAATCCTACTCGAAGGAGTTTATCAATCTCTTTGTTCATTATATCGCGGAGGCGAGGAGCTAATTTTTTTCATTTCTGAATGATAGTTTTATTGTCTCGAAGAAGGTTAAGTCGGTAACATGCGATTGATGGATCGATGCCAGGCATTTCTTGGAAAATCCAGGCAAATATGTTGATGTTTTTCATAAGTAGCTGGATCATGGCTTCTTTTTTGTCGGTTGATAGCTTGGAGCCGATGAAGGTGGTACGTTCTAGAACATTGAGTTTAATAGATTCGACCATCTTGGTATCATGCGGCTCGAATATGGGTGATTTCTCTTGCTGCAGTTGTTATGCCTTGAGAAGTTTTGTTGTATGAGGGTTGGTTGTGGTATTTTTGCATATAAGTACAATTGCTTGGCTACCTTTGATTTTGTAGATTCCATGATCTGTTGGAAAACACAATGGTAGATGATAAGTAGAAGGTACTACTTTGATTGAATGTAACCAACTGTGTTTCAAAATTCCTAAATATTTGGACTCAGCATCGATAACAAGGAATTTTACGAATATAGTTTTCGATCCTGCCTGAACTGGCAGAGTAATTTCTCATGTGGCTAATTCTTTCGAACCATTAAAGCCAGTGATTGTTGTTGTTGAAACTTTGACCGAGTTTGTGAGGCCTAGGACTCCAATTGCTCTTTTTAACAAGCATCTGTCGTACTTCCTATATCGACAAGAAGCGTATGTAAGTAGTCATGTCCGACTTTGAGCATAATGACGAGAGGGTCATCATGTGGGTATTTAATGTGGCTGGTATCACAATCCTCGAAGGTAATATGGTAAGGATGCCTCGATTTGCTTGAGCTTGGGAGAAGTTTTGTTGATTTATCTAAGGAGGTCATTTTACAATAGGATGAAATTCGATCGTCTTATTTTCTTTTCTTATCTTTTTCAATCTCGATTATATACAGGTGGCGAGCTTTCCCCTGGATCAAATTTTGTTCAACTTCTTTGTTTTTTGTTTCATCTTCGAAAAACTTTTAGATGCCGATGACATAATTATGAAGTCTTCCAGCTAATAGGATACGATAAAAGATTTATATGAGGAAGTAGCAGTCATCAGTTTTGTGACTATGCACATTATGGCACTAACATAGAGGTCTGTTGGGGAGATTCGGAATGGTTTGTGGTGCGCAATAATACACATCTCCATTTATCGTTGGTAAGATAGCGGAAAGAGTCGTTATCATTGACGGCCGAACTGGAACTGGTCTGTCGGGTTTGCCGTTCCTTCTTCTATTGTTGTCGGTGTTTCTGTCATGTTGCTTGGGTGTTTCAGTACTTACCGCTCGTTGGGATGGGGTGGAAGATGTTTCTCGAGAATGGATGGCAGATGAGCTCTTCATCTTATCTTTATTTGATCATTCTAATTCAATGTAATTATTAACTAAATTAATCATTTTTATGACTGTTCTCGGCTTGTGCAGAGTATGCTCTTCTTCAACCTTTGAGTTAATGTGCAGGGCAGAGGTGAATGCTAGAACTATAATTTTAGGGTCTAAGTTCCCAATTTTCCTTGTTTCCTATAAAAAGTGCTTGTAAAAGCTTGTCAATGTCTCTTTTGTACCCTGCTCGAAGAAAAACAAAGAATTGACAGTTATCTCTCGCTCTTAAGCATGAGCGTAATTGGCCTCGAAAAGACGCTGTAACTGGTTGAACGTGGTGATAGAGGCTTCTTGGATGGTATGGAACCACCGGAGTGGTTCTTCCTATAGGCTTATGTTGAATAGCCTACACAGTATGTGGTCGAGTTTATAATATAACCCAAGTACGGCTTTAAAGTGTTGAACATGGGTAAGTGGGTCAGTCAGGCCTGCATATTGAATAAACTTTGGCATATGGAAAATTTCAGGGATGGGCATAACTTCGAGATGAGGGGAGTTGGGGTTTGTCTCGATTCTACCAAGCACAGATTTTTGGCCTGGGATGTCAGAGTTTATGGCCTTAATCCTGTTGTAGAGATAGTCCGAGGTGACGAACTGTTGTAGGGGAAATGGTAAGGCTATGACCTGAGGAACAAAATCTCCCTGTCCTTCTGGTCCCAATCGATCCCTGATTGGTCTTCTTTCAGGTGGGGGAGTTTGATGACGTGTGCGTCAACTTCCTTGAGTTTTCGATGCTAAGGATGTTAAATCAAAATGTCGAGAATCCCTGTATTTCCGGATCTAGATCGAGAAATTTGTAACTCGTCTTCTCTTGGTTGATCATCGCGCTGATTTACTCTTGATCTATTCTCGTTTCAGGCGAGTGGAAGGGACGTCTGGTGGCCAGTGATTCAATCTTGTATTCTCCTCAATCTTTCCATTTGTTTTGGATGTGTTTGACTTTGTTGATCTAAGGCTTTCCTTCGTTTGTCTCTCTCCGTTTGAAGAGTTTGAGCATGGATACGCTGATCTTCCAGTCTTTGAGCTTTTTCTGCAGCCATTTGTTTCTGAAGCTCGATTACTACACCGTGTAGATCTATAGTTCCTGGAATCGGATTAATTTTTTGATCTCTTATAGTACTGGAATAGCTTCTTAGATTCATGTTTGTCATTGGACAGTTTTTAGACCAGTGTTGGTAAAGAAAAGTGTAGTTTTCCCACAGACGACGCCAATTATAGTGGCGTGTTTTCCGGAATGAGAATCTTTGCCAATATTATTTGTAAGGAAAATGAAATAAGATGATAAACAAATAAAATTTTACGTGGAAAACTCAGTAAAAGCTAAGAAAAACCACGACCTCGAAGAGGATTTTGATGTAAAATCTAGTAAGATGCTAGTTATTACAAGCTTTTGGAGTAATAATAGGGTCAGGAAGTAAAGGATGATAAAGTTGCATATTCTTGGATCCTGAATCATCTATTCTCTGCCTGTATTTATAATAGACATAGGCAGTTTTACAAAAAGAAAGAAATAGTCTCCTATTCCGGGGGGAGTGGGCGAACTTCGTGTATCTCTAACAGCTTTATCCTTGACTAGGCACAATGGTTACTTTTAATAGGTCGATGACTTAAGGTATCTTCTCGAATGCTATCTGTCTTCAATCATGTATGGCTATCATCGACTACGCTTTGCTTGCTTACTCTTGTCGAATCTGGGGAATATGCTACTACAAAGCTGGATTAAATGTTTTTACGGCAAGTTTTGCACAAATTTGGTTTCTCTAGCAAATATGTTGAAACACCATGCTTCTCGGTGGTCCTACAGGGGGTCTTCAAGGGCTACTTCAAATCGTCACGAGGCTTATAATAAGGAGTTCCTCTATCTCTATTACTTTTTATTGTTGCAGAAGAAGTATTATCCAGAAGGTTATCCAAATGTTTTGTGGAGAGCAAGTGGGATATTCCATACATCCAGAGGTTGTTCACCACTCATCTCCTATATGCCGATGATTTCCTTGTTTTCTTAAATGGAAGTCAATGATCTATCTCAGGGTTAATGCACTTCCTAGTAAGATATGAAAACTTCTCCGGCCAATTAATCAACAAAACTAAAAGTGGCTTATATGTACACCATAATGTATCTGTAGCAAGAAAGTAGGTCATTCATAATGCTTATGGGTTTCAACATCGAGATTCTCTAATGACCTACTTGGGAGCTCTCATAAGTTATGGTCTGGTACAGCTTACTCAGTTCGACCAGTTGCTCACAGAAATCCAACTGCGTATAGAAGGGTAGTAAGGAAAGCTTTTAGCACAGGGAGGTAAATTAGTGATGATTGATCATGTTGTGAACTCGATGCCCATCCATCTCCTCTCATGCATTACGGTTCCTAATGGTGCTATAAGCAAGATCGAGATGATGTTTTCCAACTTCTTTTGGAGTAGTTTTAACGGGCAAAATAAGTGACATTAGGTTGCATGGGATAAACTTTGTCTTCCAAAAAATGAAGGTGGACTTGGAATAGAATAACGCGAGGATATCAAATACAGTCTATTGCTTAAAAAGTGCTAGAATTTGTTGTACAACAACTCTACATGGGCATCTTTTTTCAAAAACAAATACACCATCAATGGGGAAACTTCCAGATTATGATTTGGAGATTCAGTACTCTGGAAATAGATTAATGACCTCCTCCAAACTATAGAAGCTAACACTACTTGGTGCCTCGGTAGGGGAAACAAGAGATTTTGGTTTATCGACTAGATCGGGGAAGGCAGATTAACAGATATTTTGGAACTCAAATGTACGCAACAAATCATGGTGAAGGTCATTATAATGAACGATGGTAACTGGAACTGGCAACTTCTTGAGCATGAGATTCCAACTAATTGGAAGCATAGACTATCCCACAAGTTCTTCCTGAATGACGATGGCGATAACCCACTTTGGGGTCTATCTAACAAAGGTAATTTCACCATTAAATTTGCTTAAAATTTCTTGCGCAACGTAGAGGTGATACAAAGCCGTATGAAATGGATATGACACTACTATATACTGGCAAAAGTAGAATTTTTCAGTTGGAAATCTTGGAAAGAAATTGTACCTGTGGACGCTCTCATACAACGACGAATTTCTTTTGTTTCTCGATGTTACTGTTGCTTCATTGGAGATACAAAAACCTTAGATCATCTTCTTATTTAAGGCAACGTTGCTACTAAGGTTTAGGATTTCTTTGCCAATGCTTGCGGTGTCCGACAGGGGGTGAATGACAGCTGGTGGATCTGATAGGGTCTATGGTTCTAGGCAGCAAATTCGAGCACTCAAATGGGTATTATCATAGGGGGTACTACCTGCCTACATTGTCTGGGAATTATGGAAAGTACAATGTACCTCTAGGTTTGAGGAAAGGCTTCTTCTTCTCTTAGATATTATTAGAAATATCAACAAAGCTCTACAAGTGAGCATGCCAAAACTAAAAATCATGCAAAACAACAACTTCAGTGACCTCATTTCACTATAGGTCTTGCAACTGGTTAAGCAATCAGTGTGCATCAAAAGACTTATTCTTGTTTGATGGACATTCCCACCTCTTGGTCATTTCAAACTAAATAGTGATGGTTCAGCACTTTCTTCAGGAATGAGTGGAGCAGAAGGAGTAATTAGAAACAATTTGGGCAAACTTCAGCTTGGGTACAACATTGCACTTGGTCATGGCACTAATACAGCTGCAGAAATTTTTTCTCTATTTCATGGTTTAATGCATTACAAATGACATAGTTGGCTTCTGCTCATTGTTGAAGTAGATGCTAAACTTCTGGTAAACTGCTACAGATGCAAGCATATCTGTCCTACAAAGTACAATATGACTTAGAAGCTACTTACTCATCTAAAAAGGGAGCTAAAAATTATCATAATACACACTTACAAAGAAAGGCAATGGTACAGCTGATGGTCTCTCTGAACTAGGCAGTTCTCAATACTCTCAGCTTTTTTGGAATGTGTCCACTCTTCCTAAGCAGATCCGAGCAACATACTTCATGGATAAACTAGGAATAGCCACAACTAGGCAGTAAACTAGTGGCCAGGCTTTATGTCCTCTACATATATTATTATTTTGCTAAATACATGAAAAAAACATATTTGTTCAAAAAAAATGTGTAAGAATGACTCTTTGTTTGTGGTGGTGGATCGATTTAGCAAGATGATTATTCTTATTCCATGCCAGAAGATGGTCATCAAGGAAGGAGCAGCGCGTTTGTTTATTAGAGACGTTTGGAGGTATTTTGGGCTCCTTTTTTCTATTATTTATGATAGGGATAACTACTTTTTGGGGCATTTTTTGAGATCGATATGAGGGATGATGAATACTAAGTTGAAGAAAAGTATCACCTTTTAGCGCAGACTGACAGGCAAATAGAGGTAGTTAATCGTACTTTGGTATATTTACTATGGGGATTCCATTCTAAGCATCCTAAGACATGGGATGAGATTTTACCATATCTTCAGTTTGCGTTTAACCAGGTGATTCATGGTTCCACTTTGAAGTCTCTATTTGAAGTTTGTTAGGGGTACTTGCCTCAAAGATCTTTTGATTTGGCTTTTATTCTTGGCAACAAAATGGTGTCAGGGAAGGAGGAAGAGGAATAAGTTAAAGTTTAACAATTCATTAAGAGGATAAGCAAGGTTCATGAGGCGGTTAAAACATAATTAAAGAAGACTTAAGCGAAGTATAAGGCTTGTAACGACAAGCATCGGGTTGAGTGTACTTTTTAGAAGGGCGGCCTAGTTTGGTTGTATTTGGGTAAGGAACGACTAAAGGGAGAAGGTAAGAAGCTCAAGCCTATCTGTTATGGTCTGTTTACGATAATCAAGAAGATTGGTGATAACGCATTCTAATTCAATTTGCCCCCTTTCATGAAGATGTATTCGGTGATTAATGTCAAGCATTTGAAGCTGTTTGAGCCGTCACTTTTAGATAAAGACTTTGCAATCGACACTCACCTCCCGCCAGTTGATGACTTATAGATGGAAAGAAAAGATCTGCGGTAGGAGGATAGTATTCTAGAGAGGAAAGTTCATGCTACAAGACGGGGTAGTATTGAGTCATTCCGAGTTAGGAAGAAAGGTCAGCTACCTAGTAAGCCGAAGTGGTACAATAGGGAAATGGGCATGGCTACATTCCCTCATATCCAGTTCTAGCTTGAGTAGGAGCTCAAGACTCCTAAAGGGGGAAGCAATGATACAGAAGATCTGGGGCCTTTTATGGATTTTTTTGACCAAGTCGTTCGAACAAGATTTGGAATCATTCGAACGACTTAAGGTCTATTCGAACAAACTTTGATTTATATTCGAATATACAAAGTTTTGAGTGTTCTGTTTGAACATACTTTTAGTCTATTTGAATACACTCTTATCTAAGTGTTCTATTCGAACATACTTTTAGTCTATTCGAATATACTTTTTTCTGTTCGAATAGAGACTTGTTCTGCTCGAACAGAGGCACGATTCAGCCTATTGTTTAAGCGTTTAAGGGCATAATTATCCTAATTTGTAACTAGGAACTTGTAACCCTCATAAAGGGGCAAGGCTAGGTAAAATTAGATCATGTTAGATCAATCCAAGTTCTAAAAGAGAGACTTAGGGTTTGAGAGGAATTCGATTGCAATTGATTTTAATTAAGTAATTAAAGCTCTAAAAGGAAACTCTCCCACCAATTTGTGTATTCTTCGTACTATTCTTCTATTTAGGATTTCTCAATTCGTATTATAGATTACATATCTCCCCCTAATACTGGGAATATCATTTTATCAAAGTGATAATCTGCTCCTGTAATATATACATCGCTAGTGGGTTTCAAATATCTAGTAACAGATGTGAATCATAGCCCAATAATACTTGATCAACGTTGAGGGCCCATTTTCATATGTTGTGGTGGTGTAATTGGCACCTTTACGTACGGAACATCTAAATGTTCGTCGATGGGCAACACCGGGCTCTGGCCCAGTTACTAGTTTCTTTGGGAAAGAGTTTATGATTTTCTATGGGATGAACCCTAATCAGTATTGTTGAAGTAAGAGTGCATAACCCTTATACTAGCCGAAAGCTGTAATAGTAATAACAGTGACCTAATGATTATCTTTAATTACCTGATTAGGCTCTCCGTCAATCCCAAGATGGGTATGGAATGGGGTACTCACGATGCTCAATCATCTATCCCATTTAGCGATAAAATAATTATAAAAGGCATGTGAGTCAAACTCGTAATCCCCCGTCAAGTCACATCGATCGACCTGATTAATTAATCTGGGATATGAGCCTGCAATCGAATGATCTAAGTGAGAAGTCGTGCTAGCATTCCATTCCTAGTTGTTAATATAAAAGGTAAACATAAGAATATCTCCAAGATGCGTCTATTATGACCATAAATACTCAAGTAGGCCACTATATGGATGGATAGATCAACATGTACCTTCATGGATACGTTTGGAGCAAAGACTAAAGATCCTACTTAACCTTGGTCATACTAAGATGAATAATAGACTTTCCTTAAAAGTAATCATTACACGTACACTCTTTGGATCTTCTCTCCTTTTAATAAAAGTTGAGATATATTCCCAATAATTTTCCTCGTTATCCTAGTCTGGAGGAGTGTATTGGAAACCATTCCAATAGCATATTCTAACCATTAGACATAGAGGGAATGTACAAAACTTTGTCTATCATTTTCTTCGATAGTCTTTATGTGATAAGCATTATTATGTATCTCCCTAAAACTTAGTAAAATTTGGCTACATTTACAAGTGTATAAAGCGGACTAGGTACCCCGTATCATACCATTTGGGAGTGATAGCGTAATGCACTTAGTGCGTTCTATCATGTTGGTCATGCCAATGATATTCGTGGTATCCCCGATGCACAAGGTTAGAGATAATAAATATGTACATATCTTAAAAGGATCGAGTGCGTGGTACTAATGTCTCTTAGACATGTGTCGTCACTTATCCGATTATCAGTAATGCTCAATGAGGAGATAGATCCATAGGCGAGTTATATATAGTAAATTCACTATTATATATAGAATTTAGCTACTTCCTAAGCAATAAATTCACAGAAAAATCAAAGACTAATCTCATAAATGGGATATCGAACCAGTATATGCCATAAGCATTCTATTAAACTAACCATTGAAGAGTTCCCAACTCAGTCAATGATAGTACTAATAAAGCAAAACTACTAATATGAAACAAGTAAAGTTACTACTTGGCAATGATCTCTAGGTGACATTATTCATCAACTGAGAATTTACTACTGTTCATTCTTAGAAATTGATCCAAAATTGCATTGGTATCATGGGAGAAGCTAAGGCCATAGACTTTTCCGTGGCAAGGCCTGCGCCAGCTGTGATCACATGATAAGTCTGGGGCTGATCTCTTAAAATCGTTTGGGGTGCCTTGGAATCCCGTGCCTGACAATCTTGTATCCATTTATGAATTCTTCTTATTACATATGTCTATTGGTAAACTTCTTGTTCCCTTGCCTCAGGTTACTGATGGTTGGAATTTTAATCCTGCCATTGTTATCGCATCTCGCCTATTTATGGTTGCGACCCTGTCCACAACTTTACTTTTCACTAAACACAACATTGTACGGCCCTAGCACATGCTTACTCTTAATAGGTATAAGCTTGAGGTTCCTAACCATTAGCTCATTGTTCTACTTAAAAAATGAGGAAAACTTGAATTAGGTCTGTTTGCACAGTGATCTATCAAATATTGCCACAAAAGTGTAATATTTGAAGCGTAAAAAGTTTAATAGAGTATGCCCAATATCTTTACTTACCTCAACTATTTCTCTACGTAATATTATAGTAGAGTTGTACTACCAAATAAAAATTCTGCCACATTTATATAATACTAGAATAGTATAAGGTAATCCATTATCAGGTCTTCCTGAATATAGAGGCAAGGGTGTAAAAAAAACTCCTACTTTATTATTTTAGAGACTCATTATTCTCAACAATAGTCTTTTCCAGATTATGCAATAGTAGATGAATTTCAGTATCCATACTAGTTAAGTTTATTGATACCGAAATAGAGTTGCAGTATGGAAGGTACTCAATTTTCTGAGTGTCGTCAACATCTATCAATACCAGTAAGAGTACTTGATAAACATTCCATGCATAAACACAATTCAAAGTATTCAAGTCAGTGAGTCATATTCATTACTTGTAAATATTTCCAATCATATCCAATTATTACTTGTGGTTTATAGTATATAACGGAATGAAGTGCATGATTCCCAATCATTACTTGAAAGTTAACCTTGTTCATGGCTTTATACTCATGAGTTTCTATTAAGCGTCAAATCCTAACTTTACCCCGTAAAATAGTGAACTTAACCATTTAAGTACATTTTAATAGGGTCTTAGCCAAGATAGTAATTCAAAACTACTAGATGTTGCGATCCTTATTTTGTTAACTAGGGTATTCTAATCCCTAAAGTTCTATAAGGTTTTTATATTCTAGCCAAATGACCCATTTGCTTCGAATATGAGGGGTATTAGATGTCTAGGTGACAAGTGGTCCTACCTCGAAGTCTGTTGAATTTACAAGATAGGTAGATTAGTCATATCTTTGAACTAACATTCTAAGGTACTATAGATTGTTATTAGTGCCTATATACTTCTAAATGTTTTCAAGTAACATATAATTGTACCTAGATACATAAAATTAGTTCTTCAAACACCAAGTTTTTAGAAAATAAGACTAAGTCAATTCCTAATTGATCTTTAATTATTGTCCTTGACATTTAACCATAATTTAGATATGACTCCCAGTCGTATTCTAAATTAGTCTTACATTTCATATTATCTTTGATCCCTGGTCAGAATAATTAGTATCCAAAGGGCATACCATTAATATCTTATAAGTTATCATAAGAAACTTAAATAGGTATTAATCTATTTTCATATATCATATATAAGTTAGTCAGTTTTCCTATACAAGGCACCCGTTCCTAAAAAAAATTAAAAAATATTTCCATAAATTTTCTTAAAAATGGGTTCCCCTAAGGGTAGGTCCAGCCAATTGGAATTTTTCAATAAACATTTGACTAAAAAATGGGCTTTGAAAGCCATTTTTAGTGTCTGACTTGGTCTGGGTCAAGGCCTGGACCTGGTTGACAGGTCTGGACCGGTTTGACTCGGTCAACTGGCTTGATACGTATCACTACTACAATGAGATATGTATAACTGTTGTAATGCATGTATGAATCCCATGCTACGTCAGCTACCACGTGTCTACCACATCAACATAGGCTGGGCCCACCTATCGCGTCAGTATATCACGTATCTATGACACATGTTTGCCACGCTAGCATTGGTTGGGCCCTACCAGCCACATCAACATGTCTCGTGTCCATGACACGTATCTGCCATATTAGCATGGTGGACCCCTCTGCCACGTGCTCATAACATATGTATGCCACGTCAGTAAGGGGGTGGGCCCCACATACTATCTGTCCATGACTTGTGTCTGTCGCATCAACAAGGTGGGTCCCTCTACCACGCCAGCATGCCATGTGTTCATGCCACGTGTTTGCGATGTCAGCAAGGTGGGCCCCTCTACCATGTCAGCATATTGTGGGTTCCTGTGTCATGTGTCCTTGACATGTATTACGGTGAGCCCGTCCCTACCACATCAGTATGCTAATTTGGTCTGATTTTGTGGATTAAGTATAATCTAGGTTCAATTTTCAAAAAATAGATCTGGATCAGGTTAACTCTGGTGATGTCATCACGATGTTTTAATGTAAATTAAAAAAAACCTAGTTGACGTTATCCTGACCTAATATGTTATCAAATAGTGGGTTTTGGGCCATGAACTGACCAATTTCCATGCCATTTTCCCAGCGATAGGGACATCTCCCAGAGGAGTGTGATATATGGATGTGATCATTATAGAGTAGGCTACTCATAAATATTATAATTGCATCAATCCAATAACTAGAATCATCCTTATTTTAGTTTTAAAATAGCCCTTTCACAAGGGTAAAAAGTACTAAAAATAGGTCTAATAATTTCAAAAAATTATGTTTTAATTTATATAATAAGATCTACATATCCTATATGATTGATCATGTAATTAATACATAAAATTGAATTTTATAGAAATTATACTTCTACGTACGTGAAAAAAAATCCAAAAACGCATCTTGAAGATAACGTATTGGATAATAATTTACATAACGTATTGGATAATAATCTATTCTACTTGGACAATCATACACACATATAATGTGAGAGAAAAGTAGAAAGTTATTATTGATAGTTTTTTTATGTTTCTATGTGGTTACAAATACTGAACCCTTAATAGGGTTATATAAACCCTATGTTATATGGGATTCTTAAGAGTCCAGTAGGACACCCCAGCCCAGTTGGGTTCCCACCTTGGGCTGGACCCAACTCCTAACAGTGTGACTATTAATAGAGGGTTTAAAATATCATTTATCTCCTATATGAGGGAGCGACCCGAATCCATATCTATCTTGTAGGGTATGGATATCTTTTAATTACCTATATTGGAAATGACTCGGGTATGGATCATTATTCCTTGACCCAACTCAGATCCGGGTTGGATTTGAATCATATCCCTAAAACCAGACCCAACCTAAAAAAAATTTGGATATATAATAACTTTATATAAATATCTAGTAGGATTGTAGGAAAGGTACAACTTTATATAAACTTGTGAAACTTAACCCTTTATTTATTTAAAGCGCAGTTGCGTTTACCGCTAATTTCATTATTGGGGTGATTTTAGTGTTTATATAGTATTTTTTTTTGGACTCTTAGAGTTTGTAAAATGGTAAATTGATTATAAGATAATTTATCTAAAAATGGACCAGTTCAACCCATGAGCTAACCCAGAAAAATATGTGTCGACCCAAAATTGTTATGGATTTTCTTAATTGTAAATGGAGCGGGTATGGATCTATGAAACACGTCCTGGATGGATATGGATATGGGTGTGGATCTTGAAAAAAAATATGGTTATGGATGTGGATATACCCCGATCCATTCCAAACCCGACCTATTTTATGCCCTACCTCCACCATACTCTAAAGAGTATAGAGAGAGAAAAAAAGTTTATTTAGTAATATTTAATCTTATAAACATTAATCTTGTAATAGGTAGTTTGAAGCACATATGTTTTGGGGTGAATCCCTTCAAGAATATGAGCCATTTATCAATACCCAATAATTTTTGTAAGCCACTAATTACTTAAGGTGCAAGATGGAATCACTTGTATTAATCCAAAGTGAAAGTAATCAAAACTGTCACAATGCTAAGTGTCAATTTTATTTGTGTACCTTTGAGGGGAGGTTGGAAAAACCACACCACCATGTTCTATGTTGTAAAAGTTATCCCATTAAAGAAAAAACATCTTACTTACAAGATGCGACTATAGAAGTCTCAGACGGGAGCGGATTCGTAGACCCTAAAAAACAAGACCTTAAGTAGACCCTAAAGGCATACCACTCATCTTTATTAGATTTGTGGGCATCATAATTGGGGATTTCTTATAGAGGAAATGAGGTATAAATTAGGTGGCTTCCTCACTCTCTTTCTCTCTCAAATGATGGAGCACACTCTCTCTTTCTTTTCACGTGGACCATAAACTCTCCCTCATCTCAAATAATTGTTGCCCTCTCTCTTCTCTTACTCTCTTCTCTCTCGCACTCTCTCCTTATACCATAAAAAAAATGGTGAGAGCTATGGCAATTTCAATTTTTTGAATCCATACATCCCTCCCTCTCTCTCTCTCTCTCTCTCTCTCTCTCTCTCTCTCTCTCTCTCTCTCTCTCTCTCTCTATGTGTATGTTTGTGTGTGTGTAGGGGGGGTAGTAAGAAGAAGTCAATAATTTAAACCCTTAATTTTAGTAGTTCTCATGTGCATTTTTTTGTTGAATTTATAGGTCAAATCTCTATATATTGTTCTCTCTCATTGAAGAACACCAATCAGGAAGCATCAACTTCGACCAGTTTGGAAGTAGTAAGGCCTAAGAAAACTACAATAGCGTAATATTACTGGTGAGTAATTCCACACTGTTTAAAGATATTTTAGTGACATGAGTATCTATGTTTTTGACGAGATGTGCACATTATTAACGGCATGAATGTAAAGCGTTGTCGAAAGACCTATGTGTTAAAAAGTAATAGTCGATAAATTGTCGAATACTGCGATAATTGATAATAAATTTTCAAATCGCTGGATCATCGACAATTATGATATATTTCAATTTTACTGCCAGTTTTTTTTTTTTTTTTTTTGCATAACAATACTATATAACCTACTTTTACATCCTCATTTATTTGTAATTTTTGATCACCTTCATCGTATGTAGGTGATCATATCGAGTATGAAGATAATTAAATCAACTCCATGCCAAGGACGAAGATAATCTAAGATAACAATGAGGATGATGATTGGAGTTTTCACTCATAATATTGTAATATCATTGTAGTTATTTACTAAATCAAATTCCAGTTAATGTACAAGTTCCTTTTATGGCACAATCACGAATTTGTTATTTGGAAATTGTATATCATGTTGTTTTGCAATAACACATTTTCTAGACACTAATTTATAGTAACAGACTATAGTAGAGATACACCAAAATTGGAAATGAAATTTATTAGTAGATGCACAACTCTACTATACAACAAATAGGCAATTCTGTTGTCGATTAGTGTATAATACGATAATAATTGAATATATGTACTTGTTGATGCCATCATATATCGACAATATCACACTTCAAGAACATACTAACTTTCATGTTATGTGAATACTGCAATTTTCCCCCAGTAAATGCACAATCAAATTGTCGACTGTATCATGCATCGACAATTAATTAGTCGATGACTGTGTTTGATGACAATTCTTGTTTTCAAATAATTATCGATAACATTCCACATCGATAATTTAATAGCCCAATTAGCTCTGATCTGCACGTTATCTTCAAGTTCATTCTTCATAAATAAGCTATCAAAAAATGCAAGATAAACAATGACAATCTGGTCTAACCATAACAAAAATGGTATTTACATTCATGTACCCACAATCCAAAAATAAATAAACATCCAAAATTTTCATTGAACCCCATTTACAAAAATAATAAACTATAGAAAATTACATGTACCCACAACCAAACTTTCTCCTTTTAGGCCTTTGTGATGGCTTGTTGAAGTTAGGGTATTTAGAATCCTGTTACTCTGCCTCGCACTTCTTTCTAATTGAGGTTGTTTGTGGTAACTTTTCTTCCATTGCTTAACTATGGAAAGGTATGAAAAAATGTCAACTAAACTATGTGAACATTACAATATGTATAATAATGTTTGATTCATGCATTACATGACAATCTGATTGATCATAAGCACTATATACAGGAAACCATATTGTCGATCATGACATGTAGTCGACAAAATTAGATGTTGTACATGTAGTCAACTGAACTATGTGAACATTACAATATGTATAATAATGTTTGATTCATGCATTACATGACAATCTGATTGATCATAAGCACTATATACAGGAAACCATATTGTCGATCATGACATGTAGTCGACAAAATTAGATGTTGTACACTTGAAGCTATGAGTTATCAACCTAAAGCATGGCATATAGGGTACATATAGTCCACAAAAGTAAATGTTTTACATGAGAAGCTAGTGGTTATGAACTACAGCAACATAGGTTCACATATTGGGAGAACACATTGAAATAGCATACAAAGAATAAAGAATTAGGACTAGTTCATAGCAATCTATAATATTTTCGACTACCCCTAGTCATCGACAATTACATATGGGATTTGTGGTTAAATATTCAACAATGAAAACACTACCCTATTTATCTTTGTACTTTTCAAGGGGATCATACAAGTGGGGAACTGTTATAGGGGTACACTACATTACAGATTAAGAACAAGGAAACTTACCAATGAATTCATACTTGTTTTGGGATAAAATCAAATTAAACACCAAATTAAGGACTTTGTTATGAACAAAAGCTAACATATCTATTTAATCACACAATTACAGATAGTGAGAGAAAATGTAGGATTTCATTAGGTTAACTTAGGTTACAAAATACAGAGCCCTTATAGGGTTATAAATAAAAGCCCTAAAACTCTCTAGGTTTGGAGTGGGTGGGCAATCCAAACCCAGTTCGGTTTGGGCCCAGACCGAATGGTTCCAAACACTCACCATTTGGGGTATCTTACATCTAGATGACTTACCTCATCAAAACCTCGACCTAGCAAAACCCTTTGGCAAAAAGCTATGCAAGGAAAGAGTATAATCCTATGTCACATATGGATGGTAGGCGCCTATAACGTTGTCTCATCAAAACCTACAGCCAGTAAAACCTCTAAGGAAATAATTGTGCTATCAGGAAAAGAGTACAACACGAATGTGCCCATGTCAGATAGAGACTACTCCCCCTGATGTCTATCTCCTAGAGATGTATCTTCTAGAGACGTCAATGAATATAAACTTTGCATACCTATTCCATGTACTAATTTCTTGAATGTAGGATATGTAAGAACATTTTTGAATAAGCCTGTTAAGTTTTCTTCTGAACGTACTTGAACAATGTTAATTTTATTCGTCTATTATAATTCGTGAATATGGAAGAACTTTGGTGAAATATGTTTGGCCCTGTCTCGTTTGATCAATCCTCCTCTAACTTTAGCAATACAATCAACATTGTCTTCATATAGATTATTAGGGTCCTTATGGACAAAATCTATTCCAAAAGTTTCGTTGATGTGATTCACTATAGTGCATAACCAAAAACATTCTCTGCCAGCTTTGTAAAATGCAAGAATTTTTGCGTGATTTAAAGAGGTAGCCACCACCATCTGTTTTACTAATCTCCATGATATCACTATATTATCATACAAGAATGCTTATCCTAACAGAGATCGGCCTTTATGCGGGTCTAAAAAATATCCTACGTCAGCGTACCCTATCAATTTACATTTACCAATTTTTGGGTAAAATAGATCCAAGTCAATTTTGCCTTTCAAGTATCACAAAATATGCTTGATCCCATTTTTGTGTCTTTGGGTAGTAGGAGCAGAACTGTAGCGAGTCAGGCAGTTCACTGTAAATGAGATATTAGGTCTAGTATACCCAGCTAAGTATAGCAAAACACCAATTATTCCTAGATATGGCACCTCGAACCCTAGGAGTCCCCCCACCCCCACCCCCATTAGGAGGGCGGAAGATATTCCGATCTACATCCAAGTTGCAAATCACCATAGACATTTTAGCATTGTGTGCTGCATCTATACTGAATTATTTGAAGATCTATTCGGTATATCCTGTCTGGTAGACCAGTATGGCACTACCAAGGTGAGTGATCTACAAACTGAGATAGTACTTGGTTTTCCCAAGGTCTATCATTTCCAATTCCTTCTTAAGGTATTCATTGACACTCGTTATATCCTTCAGAGTTCTGATGATATTCAGATTATCAACGTAAACTGCAACGATAGCGGCCCAGTTTCTCTCTTCTTAATGAAGATGCATGGGCAGCTAAGATTATTTACGAAGCCCTCGGCCTTCAAATATTTAGTCAATCTATTATGCCACATGAGCCATGATTGCTTCAAACCGTATAGTGACTTATCCATATTTATTACGTACATACCCCGTGTGTCTGGCTTTATTGCTTCCAAAAGCTTATACCCCTCAGGTAGCTTTATGTAGATATATGTGCCTAGTTTCCCATATAGAGACGCGGTAACTATATCCATAAGACGCATGTCCAGATTGACCTTGATAATAGACTAACTCACCATGTAGCAGAACGTTCTAACATATATGATTGGAGAGTAAGTTTCATCATAATTGATGTCAGTTCTTTGTAAGAAACCCTGTGCAACTAGTGATGCCTTGTATCTTGCTATCTCCCTGCGTTAATCATATTTTTGTACAAATACTTATTTATAACTGACAGGCTTTATGGCATCATGCCTATAGATAATAGGTTCAAATAATTTACATTTCAGTAGTGACCTGAGCTAAGCTTAGATCGCAGATTCCCATTTTGGCCAGTCTTTATGGTTATGACACTCGTTAACCGTAAGGGTTTCTAGATCGTCATCATCGATGGCGAGTGCAGCAACGAATATGAATATATTGTCGATAATAACTTTAGAATGTTCCCAGGTTGTACCATTACATATATAATTGATCGAGATCTCTCTGTTATCATAGTTATGCACCACACTAGGTATGTCTGGTAATGTACCAACTGGTTACATAGTATAGTAGCCCTATCTATGGGTGGCTCCATCCTAGATGAACCGACTACTCCATTAATCATTTATAATCCTAATTTCTGTCACTTCCCCGAAGTCAATTCTTTGTCCTTTGGAGCATGTCCATGGGATCTCTTGACCTTTGATTCATTAGAGTGAGTCACGGTAGTTCCTTCCGGAACCTTCAGCCATGCAGGAGTATTACATGTATGTGCATACCCCTTGGTCACTTTAGATGCATTGTTGAATGTGTTCGGTATTTTATTTGTGTCCTGTTGTAATTAGAGTATCCTTTAGACTTCATTGTCACTCTATTTAGTAGCGGTATCCAGATGAGATAACGATGTTATTTCCCAAGTTAGCTTAGGAATGTCTATGACATTATATGTCATATCTCCCCCTAATGCCAGGAAAATCATTTTGTCAAAGTGACAGTCGGCAAATCTCATAATAAAGATGTTACCTATAGTGGGTTCCAAATATCATACGATAGATAGTGAATCATAACCCACCTAGATACCAAAGCAGTAATGGGGACCCATTTTTGTGCATTGTGATGGTAGGATTGGCAACTGACAGTGCACAAATGGGTGATATTAGGTTTTAATCCATTAACTAGTTTCTTTGGGGAAAGCTGGTGATTCATGCTCAGACAAATTCTAATCAATGCTTCGGCATACAAGATTTCATGGCCCCAAGCAGTTACTGGAAGCTGGGATCTTAGAAACAGTGGCTGAACGATTACCTGTAATCGCCTGATTAGATTCTCTACCATACAATAATCACTAAATGTACCTATGCTGTTAAGTCTAATTAACTTGATCAGGTGTTGTGGGAAATAAGCCTATAACTAAATAATCTGTATAAGAAATCTTGCAAACACCAGGTTCCTAGTTGACAATAGGCAAACGTGTGGCCATCTTAAAGATACATCAATAATGGCCATAAAATACCTAAACGGAACATTATGTGGATGGATAGGATCACATATATCTCCATGGATGCGTTGAAGAAAGGCTGGAGACTATAACTCTACCTTGGTCATGCTAGGTCAGATAATCAATTTACCGTGAGAATAGGCATTGTAAGGGCAGTCTCATAGTACGCAGATCTTTTCTCTTTTCAAAGAATGTCTGGAGCTATTGTCAATAATCTTCTTCATTATCCTTGAACCTGGATGTCCTAGACGATCGTGCCATAATTTAAATGTTTTCTTTTAGAAGGGAGAAAATTTTCTATAACATAGGTCTCGACATGTCTAATGTCTGTAGAATATAGCCCTGAGGGGTGTATTAGACACCGTTCCAATACTACTTTTTGACCTTAGGGAGTGGTCGAATTGATACATAATACCTGGCTTTTTCCTTCTCCCCTAGTTTCTACTTGATATCCGTTGTCATAGATATCTTGAAAGCTAAGTAAATTCCTGGTAAAATTAGTTGCGTATAAAGTGGACTGGATACTCAGTATCGTACCGTTGGGTAGTAGTAATGTGGCACTACCAGTACCTTCTATCATACTGGCTAAGCCAGTGATAGTTGTGACATCATTGATACACAGCGTCAGAGACAAGAAATATTTTGTATCTCGTATGATCGAGTACGTGGTACCACTGTCTACCTGACAGTTGTCGTTACTCATCTGATTATGGACAAATGCTCTATGAGTAGAAAGATCCATATGGGCAACATGTATATAGGAGATTTAACTTTTATACAAATAGAATTAACTGCTATGCAAAGAAAAAATTCTAACATATAGCAATTATAAATAAATATCCCATAGATGATAGTACTGAATATATGTCACAACACTTATTGAACTAAACCAACCACTATGTTTCGAGCATATTATGGAAAAAGTACTAACAAATCAAATCTACTACTGACAACTTAGCAAAGAAACTGCTATGTTCTCTTAATATGTGACATCAATCATCCTATGAGAAGGTTCTACTGACTACTCATGAGTTTGGCCCATCACTGTATCAGTATCCTTGAAGAAATCCATCATCGAAAATTCTATCACCGTAGAATTAACATCGGCAGTCATATGGTAGGTTTGGATATAACATCCTTGGTCATCTTAGGTGACCTGTAGTCTCGCTCCCAGTGTCCAATATCTCCACAGTTAAAATATGGAGGGCCTTTATCAGGATGCTTATTCTTCCCATCCCCTTTCTTGCCAACTCGTTTGTTCTCCTTTCCTCTTTATGGCGCCAGGGAATTCTGAATCCCACCCTTTCTTCCATTGTGTCCTCCACGAGTTTGTCCACTACCATGATTGTACCTCCAGCTACAATTGTTGTTGCCCTGAGTTCTAAAGTTGTTTACCTCAGGTACAGGCTTACTCCCAACTGGTCTCATCTCATGATTTCTCATGAAGAATTTGTGAAAAGAACAGAGTACTTCTTGAATCCATCTTGCATATATTACCTTTAGAGTCCAATATAAGAGGCGCAAAAAGTAGATAGAGTCTTCTCTACCATATCTTCATTAGTAACCGGTGTCTTATACAACCAAAGAATGGAGGTGATTTTATGGATTGTTGAGTTGTAGTCAAAGGCAGTCTAAAAATCTTAGAACCTTAGCATGTTCCATTGGTACTTTTCTCTTGGAAGTAATACTATTTTTTGTTCTCCAAAGTGTTCTTTTAAGTTGGCTCAGAGGTTACTGGGTTCAGTCTTAGTGAGGAAATGTAGGGATACTCTATAGTTCTATAAGGTCTGTATACTCTAGCCAAATGAACCATTTGTTACGAATATGTGGGGATATTAGATGTTTAGAAGATGAATGGTTTTATCCCCGAACTCTGCTGGGTTCCCCAGATATGTATTTAAACCTATCCTGGAACTAACGATATTGGAATATATCAGGATACAATAATGACCGGTATACTTCTAGATGTTACTAGGTAACATTTAATTGCACCGAGATACGAAAAAATGGTTCCAAGAATCCATGTTTTTAGAAACTTTACTAGGCCAATCAGTGATTGAGTGCTCAATAATATCCTGGATATTAGAGTGTATTAAAAAATGACTATAGGTTTCATATGAATTAGTCAAGGTTTTATTTTTATCTCTAACCCTGGATAAAATAAATAATATTTAGGGGCATACAATGTTTCAAAATTCTACTAGCTCTCGTAAGAGATTAGGTAAATTGAAACGTTATTTTATATCTAATATAAAATGTTTGTAAATAAAAACTATAATGTGCTTAAACCTTATTTATTTATTTTTCCAAAAAAATAAAATTAATAGGGTCCCCCTAGAGGTCAAAGCAGTGATAAAAAAAATGAAAACATTTTTTTTTGTTCTACTAAGGTTTGATTGGTCTGAACTGGGATTCAAAACTAAAATTTGGGTCTAACTTGAGTTCATACCAAGTCAGACTGGTTCAGGCCAATTTTAAACCGGCTAGGCTCAGTTGGACCGGGTATAGGGCCGAGTTAGGTCTGAAACGGGTTTGACCGGGCCTGAACTGGGTCTGGAATAGGTTTTAGACCGTACAACGTGTCACTGTATCTCTGACCACGACACGTGGTTGTACGTGCATGTGGCACGTGGCTTGACATGTTAGCTCTATATACTCAAGGCGACATGTCAGCATACCACGTAGATATGCCATGTCAACATGTAGGACCCACTAGTATTTTGTTAACATGTATGGGACCCACTAGTATACCTCTCCTAAAATGATACGATAGCACTGCGGGTCGTAACACAATCTGATGACATCATCAACCCTAGGGGATAATATCAGCAATCTATAAACCCTAAGGTACGTCTTCCTTAAGCCAGCCACCGTAAAATAAATTGCCAGATTTGTCGTGGTTTTTTGTTGTTTTCACAGGCAATTTCCTGGCGATCCCTTTACTTTTATAAGGCGTACAATATATGCCTGCGATCATTGGAACACATGTTTTGCAAGAAAAATACTCTCATATTTTAATGTTGACAAAAAATCCTATATTCCTTTGGAAATAACCCTTGGGAAAAGTAAAATTTAGGTAAAAATAGGTCTTAAAAAAGCTACAATTCACTTCTTCTTCTTTTTTTATCAAGTCAGATCTAAAATTGTAATATACTATAGATCTAACATGTATTGAATCATAAAATGATGGAATATAACATAAATATTGATTAATACCTCCCCGCAACGCTAATTATCCAAAATAAAAGCGAAAGAGAAATCCAATCAATAAATTCAATATGCTCATTGTAGAGTCAATGCTAAAAACATGTTATGAACAAAAGCTAACACATCTATCTAATCATACAATTACAAATAGAGAGAAAGAAGGTAGGTCTTAATTAGGTTAACTTAGGTTACAAAATATAGAGCCTTTATAGGGTTATAAATAAAAGCCTTAACACCCTCTATGTTAAGAGTCGGTGGGCAACCTAAACCCAGTTTGGGTTGGGCCCAGACTGAATGGTTCCTAACCGACTTTACATTTAACATCAAACTATAATTAACATAGATCAACAATATTAAACTATAATCTGAGCACAAAAATTCTAAGGGGCCTATTTGGGAACCTTCAAAACTAGAGTAGACTAGTTCTAAACATGTTAACCAATTCTGAACATATTTGAACTGGAACTGGTTTTAGATTTGGCATTGTTTGGATAATATCGTGTTTTAAACTAGTTTATAGATGTACTGCGCTTGGTAATTGGTAACTATAGGGGACTAATCTCGTAGAGGGGAGATTAAACTCTTAGACCACTGTGTTTACGCTTGACTGGCAAGTATATTTAAAAGAAATAGGGAAAGGCTCTAATAGATACACTTGCATGGAGTCCTGGAATGCAAGTCCTCTATGATCTCTCGCGAGGATTTGTATGTTTAGATTATATAAATGGGTGAAAGTACAAACAAAGATTCAAGTAGACTGAATCCTCATGCTTTAGAAGGTGATTGAAGGTTGTTAGAGCTTTTCGAGAGTGTCTATGGGCGAAAATCTCTCAACCCCTTATGGTAGTCCCCCTTCCATATTTATAGAAGATAAGGAAAGTGATGTCACCATAGAGAGATCAAATTACAAGCATATCCTTATTTATAACTATTTTGTACTAAAGTCAGTTCTGCTAGAATTGTCTACTAGTTTGTCTACCTTCGACCAGGAGCTAAAGTGGATTGAAGCGTGGTCAAAACTTTAATAGTCTTAATGGTAGGCATGTTGTAGTTCTTAAAGATTTGTAAGCACGAAAGGCTTTGAGCTCTTCGGGGGTCTACGAGTATCCAGTTTATTCTAGTACTGGCTACAAGTAGGCTACTATATTTGCCTCCTCTCAGTTGGGGCCTCGAAAATTGTTTTAAAGAGTCCTTGCTGAGAAGAAAACTATTTGTTTCATAATTTAGGGATTCGACTTGTGTGAATGTGCTAGTTTTCGAGATCATTAATGACTAATTATGCTGATTAGTGTATCATTAATGATCTCTTAATAGCCTATAAAGAGGGAGGTTAAGGGTTGATGCATAATTTTCTTAACTCCATTTGATCTCCTACTCTAGAACGCCCCTGACTTTGTTACTTAAGAGGAAGACTCGCTATCAGAGATGACTGGAGGAAATAAAAGAACTCGTAGAGGCCAAGGTGGCCGAGCTAACTAAGTGATATTTTGGATGAAGGGATATGGGGGACTCACTACCCAACAATGATAACCTGAACTGGGAGAAACTGACCAGCTAGGAACGGGAGGAAACAAAATTGTTCAGTTTTTGGTGGGGGATGTTCCAACATCATCTCCTTACCATGACTGAATAGTCTGCTGCTTTAAGGGCATTGGCTGGTGAAGGCTGAGAGTGGTGGTGGTGGTGGCAAATCGTGGTGCTGGAAGAATTACCCTGGCTGCAGCTGATGTAGCTTAGGTCATTCTTTCTTTAATGTTCTATATGTTTGTGTTCTTTTTTTTTCTGATGATGTTTGTCTCTCTTCTTTCTCCCCTTTTATGTAACGCAGAATTTATGAAATGGATTCGTTTATAATGTACCTGTTGTCAAATGTGATTGGTAGTTTGTTTTGTTGAATGACCAAAAGAAATGTCGTCGACATTATTTATATTCATTTCTGGTGTTTTGGTTCTAACGTAGCAGTTTTAGTTGGAACAAAAAGAAAAAATATGTGGTAGTAATTTCCTGGTCTATTTTTTATGCTTCCATTCGAACGGAGCTTTCCCAGTTCGAACTAAACATGGATCTCAGCATTTGTTTTATTTGAGTGGTGACCATTAACTTGCCTCGTGATACGCAACTCAACTCATATACTCATGTAATTACTTTCCCACTATAAAAGATACCTAAGAGGGTCTAGAGAGAAAACCCAAACCTAGTAGAGATATAGTAGCCTCCATGCTAAGCTTTGTAGAAAGAGGGGTATTTGCAAGGTTGTAGAAATTTGAGAGTTCTCTTGGGGGTGTGCTAAAGAGAGGGGAAGGGCCTTTCCAACGCTAAGCTAAGATGTGAATCCAAGAGATGTAGAGAGAGGGTTCTTTGTAAACTTGTAGAAGTTGGAGAGTTCTCTTGGGGGTTCGATAAATAGGGTGGAAGTGCATTTCCTATGCTAAGCTAAGATGTCAATCAAAGGAAAGAGAGTAGAGATGGTTCAAGAAGAAGATATTAATCAATGATATAGAAAATATACGATAGATCGAAGGCGATGGTTTGTGTCGAAGCTTCGTTCGAGATGGGTCGTAGCGGTTTTCGGTGTGGTTGAGGTAACTTCAATTCTTGATGGTTCTCATGGTCACTTGTATACCTTGATTGAATATCTTTGTGAGTTTTTTTGAGAGGTTTTTACATAAGATCACTTGAGAGCTTGTAGCGGTTTCTCGGATGCATAATAGATTCATTGGGTTGGCGAGTGTAGACGTAGCCCTTCGGGGTGAACCACAATAAATATTTGTGTTGTGCCTGCATAATTTGTTTCTTATTTTTTAGTCCAATTTTATGGCATGACAAATCGAAGAAAGCCAAACTTCGTAGGGGGATGTATTCTGCTCGATTCCCCTGAACACCTTGAGGCATGAGCTCAAAGTATTTTTCTTAAGAAAAGGCTCATGGAATATATATTTTTTAAGCAAAAGGCTCAAGAAGTTATAAACTTCATACTCAACTAGAAGTAAAAGTTCATGTGTTTGTCAACGTAGAGGATGTGGGCATATTTGCGATTGCCCCTTAAAGTTGTACAATATTGTGGTTTACCCTCAAATCGCGTTTGTTCCTCTGGTTCGGAGAGTTGACCCCATTTGACTTGATTTGAGCAGAAAAATTATGATAAAACTGTCCAATATACCCCTAGTCTAGATTTAGCCCAACGTTATTGGTTTAAGGGTATATTTGATAATTCATATTATTTCCAGTCAAGTCAAGTAAAAGAGGACTAGCTCTCTGGCGAGCATATGTGATTTAAAGGGTGAACCATAATATTTTACAACTTTGGGTGCAATCTTGAATATTCCCTCAAATCACCGGAAAATGTGTATTTTGTAGTGTGAAATTGATAAAAGTGTCAAGAAGAGAATTAGATTGATGAATTGAAAAAAGAAAAAGAAAAAACTAATTTGAATATTACTCCCCTCCACCCCTTTTTAAAGAAGGCAACGTGAGACGATGCGACATTATCATATGTCAAATGATTTTGCAAAGGGTAATTTAGATACGACATGATAAGTGAAGAAATCATTCATCTTTTCTAGAGGGCGCATTTCTCTACTTGATCTTCGTAAAACTTGAGGTGTTGCTTGAGGTCTAGAAGAAGCTTGAGGTACTTGAGATGGATGTCTAAAAAATGCTTGAGGTACTGTAGTTTCTGCCGAAGAAGGTACCTCATTGACTTCAATAGCTGAAATATCCACATCATTTATTATTGGAAGCGGTACCAAGTATGATAAATACTCCCCCTGGCACCAATTTCTAGTATCACCTGGTGATGCTTGAAAATAACTTTCACATACCACGAATCGTACATCACGGGAAACAACAAGTTTCTTCAAAATTGGATTATAGCATATGTATCCTTTCTTTGTGGAAGATTATCCAAATAAGACACATTGTAAGAACTGAGCATCTAACTTAATTCGATGTGATGCTTATTGATGCACTAAACACATACACCCAAATACTCTCAAATGGGAGATGTTCAACTTCCAATTCTTGAGCACTTCCAATGGCAACTTGAACTCAATAATTTGACTCGGAAGATGATTAATAAGATAAGTGACAGTCAAAACTCCATGAGACTAGTACCTTTAAGGAACATTCATTTGAAACATAAGAGCTCGAGTAGTTTTCAGGATATGTTGATTTTTTCTTTCAGCTACTCCATTTTGTTGCGGTGTTCAAACACAACTTGTTTGGTGAATTATTCCCTTGCTATGCATATATTTTGTGAGAGGTCCATTGGTAAATTTTGTGCCATTGTCAGACCTAAAAATCTTAACTTTATTACCAAATTGGTTAGTCACCATATTATGAAAATCTTTAAAAGCAGTTACAACCTCATATTTGGATTTTAACAAGTATAGCCACATAGCACGAGATTGATCATCAATAAATAATACAAAGTACTTATATCCATCATAAGAATTAATAGGTGCTGGCCCACATAAGTCTGAGTGAATTAATTTAAGCAACTCATTAGACACAGATAGTGAATTAAAAAAGGTAATCGAGTTTGTTTAGAGAATTGGCAAACGTCACAAACATTAGAATCAACAGAAATAGATGGATAAAGACTCGAAAAAACACGGCTAGATGGATGTCTTAGCCGCTTGTGCAAAACACGACTCTCTGTCGAACTACTCACATGACACACCTTCTTAGGAGGATTTAAAAAATATAGCACATGAGAGTAAGTTCCTTCACCAATTATCTTCTATGACTTTTTGTCTGGAAAAACAACATAATTCGGAGAGAAAGTGACGTCACAATTTAACGAGTTAGTGATTTTACCAGCAGACAAGAGTTGAACTAGAAAAGAAGGAATAATAGAGACATTGTGGGCTCATATTGTACCCAACAAGAACATCAGGCATGGAGTTATGCGGGGAAAAAATCAATTTTGTCACATCCTACAATAGAGACATTATGGTTATCTATCTTTGAAGCAAAATTGTGCCTAGAATTGGGACTATTGGCCATATGATCAGTAGCCCCAGAATCGACAATCCAAGAACTAATTTTAGAAGATGAAGTAAGATAAGTACTTAGATTACCAAACATTTGAGTGGAGGTGGTTAAACCTTTGTCTGATGGAATGGACTTGCTGAGTTGTTAAAGAAGTTGACTGAATTGATTCATGTAAATCATTGTATCAGCTACCGAAGTTAAACAGTGAAAATATAAATTATAATTCATCTTCCAAATTCAAATGTTTATCAACTTCTGAAAAAAGGAAGATCAGTGGGAAAGAAAATAGAAAAATTATAGAGATTCACGTGAGAGATTAGACGAGAGTGATCATCACTCAAGGAGAGAAAAAGTTGCGGAGATAGAGTCACAATGGTGGTTGTACATCAACATTGTGAGGAAGGATTTAGAGCCGCTTCATATTCATATTCGGACGATGAAGGATAGTAAATGATTTATGATTTTGTGAATGTGGGTTTGAAAGATTTCGTGGGTTTGAAATTTTGAAAAACCGTTGTTTATAGTAATTCTATAATAAAAAAATTGATTTTTTATGTAAAAAGAGATATATGCATAATAGACGTATATGTATGATGTATGTATGATAGATGTGTGCATGGATGTGTATAGATAAAAGATAATGATAGAATACCTAGACCTGTATGTAGGTTAAGTGAGAGGAATATATGTTATAGAATCAAATCTTATTCTTAAGCTTATCATTGAGATGGATACTTCAATTGATATGGAGACGTCGACCTCTGGTCGCATGATTGAGTCTAAGAACATAGAATTTGTAAATGTAGAATTTGAGGGGGAGGACAAAGTAGTATTTGTTTAATTTCTAGACTTCCCTGGTAAATTAGTATTGTACACTCCGAACTCCGATGTGTTTAGAGTATTTTGTAAATCCAAAGCCATTATAGGTAGGAAATAGGGCAACGTGGTAGAACATACTGGTAAGCAATTCAAAGTTTATACTGTATCATCTGGGGATGAGCATTTCTTTTTGTTGCCTGATTTAGAAACGGAGAAAACGGATAGGAGAGTGGGTGAATCAGTCTCCCTTGAGTATTATGATGGGAATGTCCAAGGCCACCTGGACGAGGATTCCATGTGTTATATGTCTCAGTTAGAATATGAACTGAGTTTACCCCCTTAGTAATCTTGCTAAAGGTATAATGAATACCATAGGGGATTGTCCGGCCCAACTGAATGGGAACATGTGGGAGGTTATCAATATTTGTGAGACTTTGAAGAGATTATGGGACGAGAATAAAGTGGAGAGGAGAATAACTCCTGAGGACATTTTACAGTACTACATTGCGAAACATTATGCAGCGACTGGAGGTGTGTATTTCTGCTCAAGCTCGTTCCAACCACTTTTCTTCAATTTGAATTCAACAGGTCGAGTTTGGAACGATAATATGATATGGGTAAAGGGTGGTTGCCTTCAAAGATAAGATGAAGAACCAATAGAACTTATGTATAGAACTTTGAAGAAAAGTAAGTAATAGTATATAATATCGAACTACTGTAATTGATGGGTTGTTCTGTTGTTTGACAATGTGTTGTGTTCGTTGTACAGGTCCTCGGTCAAAGGTGACAAGGAAGGAGTCACTGTTAGATATTATTACTCGAGAAGGGGTTATGCTCGAGATCATTCTGAAAGAGCCCAGTATCAACAAAAATAAAAGAGCAAATAGTAGGTCCGAGAAGGTACAAAAGTCTCAGGTGAAGAGACTAACCACAGGGGGTTAGAGCCAGAAAGAAAAGAGAGGCGGATGGGGAGAAGCGTCCGATTTTACTGAGGGCTTCTGATATGGATTTTAAGGATGTTCCAAAAGTGACCACTTCGAGCAAGCCAGTTCTAAAATTTCTGAAGAAGAAAGTTATGAAAGGTAGCTCGGCCTCTTGGACCATGGAAAGTGGGGAGGTCGACAAGACTATGAAAAAGATTAGAGTAGATCCTCCTGCCGAAGTGATAGGGGCAAGGGTCATAGAGAGCCGACCTTCAAAGGAAGATGAGCTGCGAGCTATGGAGGGCAGAGTGAGGCTAACAGCTTATATGGGTACTGAGGAATTGAGTGCCTCTGTACAGTTAAAGTTAAGCAAAATGGTAAGTCTTGATGACTTGTTTATTTCTGAACTTTGTATTTAAATTTGAGCTGAAAATGTATTTGACATTTTTGTAGGCTGCTAGTCGAGTTCGAGAAGAAGATGATTCGACTTAAGTCTAACTTGGCTTTGGAAGGGGAGTGGTTGGTTGCTGCGAAGGCTGCACAGAAGGTGCTGATAAGTGATCTTACTGGAGAGGTGCAGAAGAACCCGGATGATGTCGTAGTTCAACGCGAAAGACTTGGGCGCCAACACCTTGTAGTGGGGTACACAAAAGCTGACGTCAAAGCCATTATGGTTGGTACCTACGTCGAAGAGGACGAAGGGGAGGAGGACATTCCTATTGAAATAGGTGTGGTAACATGGTTGGATGGGGTCTCTCTTAGAACTGATCTAGAGAACCGGGGGGAAGATAATGATAAGGCAGTATAAAGTTTGTTGAGGTTTGGCTATGCATTTTTTGGTGGTTTAAGAAACTGTAAAAGTATAGAATATTGTTTTGTAGGATAAATTTGGATAGGCTAAGAGATGTTTGTAAACATTGTTTACAGGAACTTAAGGATATGCGCCTCAGAATTGAGGAGTTATAGAATGAGCTTGCTAAGGAGAAAGATGCCTTAACATCCTTGTTGACTTTGCAAGCAGACCTACAGGTTAGAGAAGAGCAAGAAATATTTGACTTGTATGCTACATTACTCTAGAGCTACAAAGTAAAAATTAGAGTATAAAGATAGACTAAAAATGTTCTAACAATTTAGGGGTGATGGTAATCAAGCATGTCCAGATAATACCAAAGTGTTTAGAAAATTTAGAACATTGAAAATATGTACCTTGAAATTGGATATAGTTGTTATCGTCATCGAACTGAGATCATACTCCGACCTTAAGTTTAGAAACAATCTTACAAAAGTAGAATGTCAAAAAATAGAAATCTATTAGAATTTTGAATGTCACCAGTATTATGATTGATTGTATTTGTGTAGTGATGTTGAATCGAGCTTGTTATATTATATCTATGATGTAGGTCAAATTGGAGACTGTTCGCTCTAGTGAACAACAGACGCTCTAATATAACCATGAGTTTGTGGTGGAGTTTGATCGGATTAGAGAGGCATCTGAAGATAGGGACGATCAACATGTCAATGTGTAAATCTAATTAGTCAAGGTGACAAAAACTATTTATGACTTGACTCAGCAGATTGAGGTGAAAAATGCTGAAATAGAAAAAGTGCAAAAAAAGCTCATAGAGATAAAGGATAGGGTTGCGAAGCTCAAAAGCTAGAATGATGCATTGATGGCAAAAATTAAAGAGGCGGACACAGCTTGATACCGTATTCAGTCGCTAGAACTGTCAGAAAAATCATTACAGGATTTTGTGGCTAGTCTGAAGGGTAAATGACTAAAAAAATAAACGATCTTAAGAAAGCTCGAGCTGATCTGGAAAATTCAGTAAGTACTGCTGCAGAGTTGAGGAGTGAACTGACTAGGAAAGAAAATGAGCTTAATAAAGCTCGAGCTGACCTGGCCAGTTCTGAAAGTGTAGCTGAGCATTTGGGCGAGACTTTGCCTGCTAAGGACATGGATTTCCATATGGTTCAAAAATGGTATGATGAGCTGAATAAGAAGGTGGCCAAATTGAAGGCGAATTTGGATATGGTTAATTTGCATATAAAGAAGGGCAAGGCTAGAGAGCGGTTAAAGAGAAAGAGATGCGATGTCGAGGTCGAGGTCTCTATAGTAAAAGGGGATGGGGTTGACCCATCAGCTCGAATTAAAGAGCTGAAGGGGGATGTAGCTCACATTCAAGCTCACATACAAAGAGGAAATGAACGCCTGAGGAAGAGCCAAAATAAGTTGGATATTGCACTTTGCAGAGAGCATGAGTTAAAAAGGGGGTGATCAGAGGTAAGGATCAGTTGTTAAGGAAGAAAGATGAGTTGTTGAAGAAGTCTCCTGCTGGAGGAAGTACAGGGAATGATAAGGAGTTAGAAGAGCTTCGTGCTCAGTTGGCGGAGTTAAGGATGGCGGGTGAGGCTGAGTAAGATAAAACAAAGGAGAAGATGGCAGAGCATAACGAGATTATGTTACGCGTAGATAAACACATGGAGTGCCAAAACGAACGGTACAAAAACTTGAAAGATCGTCACCAAAGATTATAAAATTGTTTTTCTAAGGTAGTTATGCTTGATCTAAACTCTTCTATCTAAGACATATTTTGCTAACAGGAGCTAACTAGTATTGCCTATTTCATGGAGGAAGTAAGGTGACTTGAGTTTGAGAGAGATACCCTACACGACTATCTATCATCCTGAGGATGTATTTGTAAAGCCGATTTTAGGGACCTATCCCTCGAGATAGCCAAATTCGAGCTATCTCTATGTCAGGCTCACGCATTTTACACATGATATAAATAGTCAGCATTGACACCTATCCCACAAATTAATGAAGAACATGGATCAAGCACAACAGAAGAACATGATCAAGTCAAAGATACCTATCTCCCATGGTCTCAACAGTTACTCAGTCAACCACCACTTACCTCATTGTTCGGAGAATATGCTTCAGCACGATAATGAGCTGCGGATAAGGCCTATATGAAGAAAAAGTTCCAGAAGAGACATGGACCAGAAAAAAAGACCCCAAAGAAAAATTTCTTATTCACAAGATCAAATATTTCTAGTTCAAGAGATCACTTGTAATAAGATATCAGCCTCAAGCAATAAAAATTACTGTTACTAAAACCCTAAACTCGGGTCGTGATTTTTTACCTATTCAAAGGTTTTTCACGCTAATTCATCTGCGTCATTTCTTGGTTTACATTAGTTTTTATCACAGGTACATTGGTACATTGGAATCCAGCTCGATCTTTCAGTTGAGCCAGAACAGCTTACAGAACTACGAGCGAATCTCCACGCTGAAACAGATAAATGTAATGAGCTCGAATGTCAGTTAACTCTTGACCAAGAACTCAAAGAGAAGGAGCTCCAAGCTGAGCGATAAGCACGTTTGACAGTGTTCAAATGACATGAAGACCAAATAATAACCATGCAGATTATATTATAGGCTCCCCAAACTAGAGATCGCGATCAGATGCTTGAGACCTCCCGGGTTTCTGCACAAGAAAGTTTAAGACCTCGAGGAGCCACCAGCAAAGCTATTTCCAGAAATGTTTAGCTCAAACTTCAACCTTTCATTCATTTGGGCGGTAAAGTTCAATCTGATATCATCAGAGGTCTCCAACCTTGCAAATGCCAAGAGGAAGAACAACAACCTCAACCTCGAATTCTAGCACGTGATCACTTAAGTGAGGGAACCGACACTCATAATCCTCAACTAGGACTGGCAATTTGACCCAAACCTGTTAACCTGACACAAACCCAACCTGAATTTCACAGGTTTGGGTTTAACATTTCTAGGTTTTGGGTCAATTCGGGTCGACCCAACTAACCCATTTAGATAATGAGTCGGGTTTGGGTTTCACTGATCTGGGTTCGGGTTGACCTGCGAACCCGTTTAACTCAAATATAATTTAATGTTATACTCTAACCAATTTTTACGGAAAAGCATAGTTTGGACAAAGATGTTAACAATTACTTCATTCTCCTCTATTTGATTCTACTTTTTTCAATAGATCTTTTTAACCAACGAGCTATTGATTATTTGAAGTACGAATTTTTTGTTTTTCCTTTAGTATTTCTTCAGAAGTGTTTGATTATTGAATTTTCTATATAGTATTCTCTCTCTGTTTTGGAGTAAAGGGTTATTCGATCCCAATGACCCCGATATTCTTTAGCATTCTCTTAAGTTAAACATTTTTTTCTACCATTCTCTCTTTTTCTCCCTCTCTGAGGAATACACTCTCTTAAAATCTATTTTTCTAATTTATGTATTTTTTATGGATTGTTATCGTTTACTAGATGTCAATTTTTGATTTTATTTTACTGTTGATTTTTAAATGTTCTCACAATCACCCTCTAATCATCTGATTCTCACTTGCATTTTGTGATTTTTTTTACTTATACGGGTTAATAGGTCGGGTCGGGTCAACCCGATTATAAGCAGGTTGGGTTTGGGTTTACGAATCTGACCCGTTTAATAAATAGGTCAAGTTTGGGTTTGGTGTTTCTCAACCCGAACCCGGGATGACCCGTGACGGGCTGACCCGACCCGGCCCAATTCCTACCCCTATCCCCAACCACCTCGCCAAGCCACCCAAGCCACACATTAATACATCATACAAGAGCATATGGATCAGCGTATTAAGGAGTTGATTGAAGCTCAGACTCTAGGCCACAAAAATGACCTTACCAACTTGCAAGGTAGTCTGATTGCCAAAGAGTGATTCGATATGAAAGTGTTGAAAGGTTTCCACACATCGAAGATATATAAATATAAGGCCACCGATCCAAAGCAGAACATTCAACAATACCGTGATTCGTTAGGATTGTACTCCAATCTCAACCACAATCTCTACCATCTATTCGCAACAAGTCTACAGGAATAACCGCTTCGGTGGTTCACTTTCTACCTGAAGAATCCATCTTCACATTCGATCAGCTACAGATGATATTTATCAAGACATATACTCACAAAAAAGACATGGAGGAGAATTTATATTCTCTTATTAGTCTTAAAAAGTCACAAAGAGAGAAGCTCAAGGCATTTACCAAGAAGTTTTTAGAGCTCGCACGAAACGAAGATAATCTTGATCAAAAAATAGTCGTTACTGCTTTCACCATCGCGTTCCAGCTCGATTGCAAGACCAAAGAGCACCTCTTCCACAACAAACCCGCGACTTTATAAGATATGATCACCAAGATCAATAGATATGATCACCAAGATCAATAGATATGATCGCCAAGGTCAATAGGTATATCTACCTTTGGGCGTAACTGCCCTGGAAAAAAAATTCCCACTTTTTGATGATGCCCTTGCAACTTTTTATGCCATGCGTCTTGCCATTCCATACGACTATCTTCACGGGACATAAGATTGATATGCTCCTTCACCTTCTCTACTGCTTTATCTGACTCAACCTAGTTTATCATCCTTAATTCTGTCACCGGAGCACGAAGTTCCTCAAGCTCCCTGTCTTTACCTACACCTCCCCCAATAGGAGACTTCTTTAACAATTCGTCTTTTTTCCTTATCAATTGAACCGTACCTCTGATTACCCGCTAAAACTCATGCTCTCTACTATGTATAGCATCTAACTTACCTTGGCACTCCCTTATGTACTCATTTCCTCTTTGTACGTGAGCTTGAATGTGAACTACATCTCCCTCCAGCTCCCCAATTCGAGCTGATAGGCAAACCACATCCCCTTTGACAATAGAGACCCCGGCATCGTCTTTATTTTTCCTGGAGCACTTCCAAGCCTCAGCTTTCTTGACGCACGAATTGGCCGTAGCCAAATCTGCCATCAGTAGAGCTACCCTCTCATTCAATTCGTTACATCGCCTTTGAACCATCCAGAACTCTATATCTTTAGGGGGTAAAGCCTCACCCAACTGTTCAACTGATATTTCAGATTTGGATAGGTCATCTCGAGCTCTTTTTAGCTCGCTATCTTTCTCAATTATTTTACTCTTCAATCGCTCCAGTTTGCTTTTAGAACCTACTAAATCAACTCAAGTCTGCTCTTGTTCGTTCGTTTTGCTGATCATTTGGCCCTTTAAACTGGCTAAAAAATGTCGTAACTCATTTTTTGTAATTTCTAACGACTGGATACGGTATCGCGCCATGTCCGCCTCCTTACTCTTCACCATCACTGTATTATTCTGACTTTTGAGCTTCTCAACCTCCTCCTTCGCCTCCTCAAGATATTTTTACCTCCTATTAATTTCAACATCTTTTTCCTCGATCTTCTGAGTCATCTCTTCAAAAGTTTGTGTTGCCCCAACAAACTTAAAATGAACTTTGACGTGTTGGTCCTCCCTATCATCATTTGCCTCTCTCATCCTATCATACTCTACCGCAAACTCTTGATTATATTGGAGTATTTCTTGCTAACTCCATCAAGCTGACTCCCGTTCGACCTACATCACAGATATAATACATCAAGTTTGATTCAAGAACACTCAACCAATGCATTCAATCATGATACAAAAATCTTTTTTCTAACAAATTTCTATATTTTGACATCTGTTGTTGTGAAACTACTTCTAAACTTCAGGTCAAAGTATGATCCCAGTTCGATGACAATAACATGTGCATCCAATTTTGAGGTACACACATTCTATGTTCTAACTTTCTCAACATTTTTGTATTATTTGGACATATTTGATTACCATTGCCCCTAAACTTTTAAACCATTTTTGGTTTATTACTATACTCTAATTTTTACTTTGCAGCTCTAAAGTAATGTAGCATACAAGTCAAATATGTTTTACTCTTTTCTCACCTGTAGCTCCACTTACGAAAACAATAGGGACGCTGAGGTATCTTTCTCCTTAGCAAGCTCATTCTCTAACTCCTCAATTCTGAGGTGCATATCTTTAAATTCTTACAAATAATTTTTACAAACATCTCTTAGCCTATAGAAGTTAATCCAACAAAATAATCTATTGTTACGAGTAGGAATCATCGGTTAATTACTTGGAGTATTAGGAAATTCTCTGACGAGATCGAGGTGGTTGAGGTCGATCAGCAAGAAGGGGGTTGAAGCCAATCCAGATCAAATTCGAGCTCTCCTCAACATGCTATCACCAACAACAACGAAAGACATACAAAAACTTACTGACAAGATCGTCGATATTAACCGATTTGTCTCTAAATCTTTAGATCGCTGACATTGGTTATTCCTACTACTCCAAGGTTGTACCAAATAAGGAAAAGTTCAGCCCAATTCAGAGATCTAATGGACAATAGAATGCGAGGCAGCTTTTCAGGAACACAAAACTATCTGGGGAAGTCTTCCATCATAAGCACCTTGGTAGATAATAAGGAACTGATCATCTACATGGCCGTCATAGATACTTCTGCCAGCTCGGTTCTCTTTCAACTTGAGAGGAAGATTGAAAAAGTAGTCTCTTTTATCAACAAAACCTTCACTCCAGCGGAAATGATATATTTTAAAATCTAGATACTCCTTCTAACTCTTGTTTATACTTTATAAAAACTTAAACACTACTTCCAAGATCATTCAGTCAAACTCATGACGAACTACCCACTTCGGAAAGTCTTGTCCAAAAAAGAAAAATCATGGAAAATACAGCAATGGTTAGTCAATTTGGGAGAACATGATATCAAGTTTGAATAACGATATTCAGAATAAAAGCTAAGCCATTGCCAATTTTCTTGCAGATTTTCCAGTGGAAGATCTAGATTGGGAGGAGCACAATCCTGACCTTACAGAAAAAATTACATAAAGTCCACCCACCAAAGCATTTGATGAGCAAGTTGAATGAATTACTAGAAAATGATAGAGACTTCTTACAGATGGTTCAGCAAGACCTGCAGGGTCAGGAATTAGAATTATACTGATTGCCCCCCTAATAACAAAATTGAGAAATCAATCTACTTAGATTTTAAAGCCTCCAACAATTCCACCGATTACAAAGCTCTAATTCATGGACTCGATCTCGTACTCGAGCTTGGCGTCCCTGAGCTCTCAGTTTACATAGATTTTATACTCATCGTCTACCACTACTCATAATAATACAAGAAGAATGGAAAGATGATCGAATATGTAGTCCTCGTTACTGATAGGATGAACAGATTTTTGAAAGCAACTCTCGACTATCTCCCTCAAGGAAAAAACTGACACGCCGATTCATTGGCTTATTTACCTGGAGTCTTAGGTACAGAAGCATGATATTTATAGATCTAAGTGATATCAACCCCCAGTATTGATCTTCATTTTGTATGTACGATCAACACTGTGGGTGATAAAGAGGAGGACAACGATTGAAAAAAAGTCATTTATTACCTATCTCGGCCCGAAGAATGAATATGATGGGCCCCTTCTAATAGATCCCAAAAAGCGCAGATAGATGATTAAAAACTCAAAGCATTACATAGTTTAGAATGGTCTTCTATATTGTCGCTCAGTTACAGGGCCTTATCTTAAGTATCACTTAAAGAATAAAGCAGATGGGCTCAGAGATTTACATAAAAGAACTTGTGGCTCCCATGCCGCAGGTCGATCACTCGCTAACAGAGCAATTACACAAAGAATATTCTGGCCAAAAATGCACAAGCAAGCAGAGGAGTACTCACACAAATGTTACACATGTCAACGACATGAACACATAATCCGCGCCCCTATACTAAAACTACATGCAAACAAGGTGTTTTGGCCATTCAAGCGGTGGGAACTCGATCTCGTCGGAGAATTTCCTAATACTCCAGGTAATTAGCCGACGATTCCTACTCGTAGCAACATATTTATTTACAAAATGGGTGGAAGCAGTCCTACTATGTCGAACTAGAGAAGAAGAGGTTATCTCTTTTATTTGGGAACACATCATCACACAGGAATATGTTATTGCCAACCTAGGTCGATTTCATTATATGTTTGTCAACTCATACAATAGATGAGTCTGAAGCTGTGAGTTCCAAATCGACGATCTCATCCTCAAAAAGATCCCACAACACAGAAAAGAGGTACGTGCCGGGAAGCTGGCAGAAAATTAAGAAGGTTCATTCCTTATCACTGGTCAAACTGGTCTGGGATCATACTATCTCATAATTGAGCAAGGAATTCAAATCCCAAATCCATGGAACACTAGGCGACTGAAGCGGTATTATCAGTAAGTCCATGGTTTCTCCATTTTAAAATTCCTGTTCTTTCCATTCCAAAAGTGAGATTTCAATCTCCATACAATGTACATTCTATTCTACTCAATAAAAACTTCCAAGTTCTTTCTCACATTATTTTTCACTTACGTAGACTCTATTAAATCTCATAGATTAAAGAAAATGTAATACTTGCTTTCAATTTACCTTTAAACATATTAAAGCAAAGGTAATACTAGCTTTCAATCGACCTTTATACATAAATTAAAGCAAAGGTAATACTAGTTTTCAGCCAACCACTAAACAGATTAAAGCAAAGCTTATACTAGCTTTTAATCGAACTCTATACACAGATTAAAGCAAAGATAATACTAGCTTTCAATCGCATATTTATACATATATCTGTAATTAAAATAAAGGTAATACCAGTTTTCAATCAAAGATCTCTAGCAGACATAAGATAAAGCAAAGGTAAAACTAGCTTTCATCTCTTAATATGTCTACAACTACAGGTGACTTCTAAAGCAACTTCTAAAGGTTCTTCTTTGCTGATGGGAGGTCAACTACACCTTCTACTATAATAGGAGGATGTTCAGCCATAAAATCTAGAACTCAAACAACTATAATAATACTGTCTTGCTCTACAAATTTAATAGGCCGAGAACCTAACTCCATTTCCATGTCATTCATATAATTTCTTCGATCTATACAGATGTAATGGCCAAATTTTGTTAGCTCAAAATGGCTCAGAATTAGCTCTTACACCAATGTACCTGTGATAAAAAAAATATGTAAAGCAAGAAATGACACAGATGATTTAGTGTGAAAAACCTTTGAATAGGTAAAAAATTACGACACGAGTTGAGGGTTTTAGTAACAGTAATTTTTATTGCTTGAGGCTGATATCTTATTACAAGTGATCTCTTGAACTATAAATACTTAATCTTGAGAATAAGAAGTTTATCTTTGCGGTCTTTTTTTTGTTTGGTCACTATCTCTTCTAGAACTTTTTCTTTATATAGGCCTTACTCGCAGGTCGTTATCATGTTAAAGTACATACTCTGAACAATGACGTAAGTGGTGGTTAACTGAGTAACTAGTTAGTTCAAAGGAGATAGGTATATTTGACTTGTTAATGTTCTTCTGCTGTGCTCGATTCACATTCTTCATCAGTTCGTGGGATAGGTGTCAATGTTAACTATTTATATCATGTGTAAAATACATGAGCCTGACATGGTGATAGCTCGAATTAGATTAGCTCAAGGGATAGGTCCCTATAATTGCCCCCTCATAATTAAAGGCACGAGTGGTTTTGGTTTGGAAAGAATTTGTGGATTATTATTGTTGGAAGTTAAAAAGAAATGATGATTTGATTGGTTTGGAAATAGGTATTTGTTTTTTATGGAGGGATATATCTGCATTGAATGATGATGGAAAGTATTGATGTAATGGACGCTTGGGGTTCTGAGAGTGGTTCTATTTTGAATAATAACTATTTTGGAAACTTACCTCCGCATTAAATACGTGGGTTATATAAATAGTACATGTACTGTGGTAGATTTTGGCAAAGTATACTATTGTTAAAAATCTTCTAAAATTCTTGAAAGATAATGGTAAAGACCCGAAGAATGGTTTATGAAGAGAGAGTTTCTGTTAAGATGCAAAGATTCAAGTTGAGATAATTTGGGGATCAATCATGGGAGATGCCCACCCTAATTCTTGTTCCATCGATGTATTACGGTATGTCTGAAGAAGAAGTTGCTAAAGTTAAGGAAGACTATTACTGTATGTGGAGATTTTATTACGTGGTCTTGATAGGCGAGGCACGTTGGAGTTAACTCTCTGCAACCATGCGGAAGACAAGGTTGAAGAGACAGATGTGGGGGCTGGTGTAACTGCGAGGTAGAACTCCATTGTGTCTAAGGTAGAACTCCATTGTGTCTCAATCAATTCTTTACTAAAGGGGGTTACGGAGGATGAGGCAATGGTGGTGGAGTGGGGAGATGGAGATTCGAAGTTTGTCCTTGTACCATCATCATTTCTTTGCGCTAAGAAAGCCTTCTTTTTGAAGAATTGGTTTAAGCACTGACGTCCTTGCTTCCTGAGTTAATATTTGAAGCTCGGCTCCATGTCTAGACTTCGATTAAACTTGAAGAAAGGAGGATGCTCTGTGATTTCTAGGTTTAGCTTTACTTCAGAAGATTCTTAGAGTGAAATATCACTGAAAACTAATATGATTTTGAGAATGAACTGAAGTGTTTATTATCTTTAGAGTACCTGAAAGACTTGTTATCTGTAAAGTACCTGAAAGACTTATTATCTGTAAAGCATCCGCAATTGATTTTCGAGTTTAGTAAAAATGTTTATTCAAACTCTGTGTTGATAGATAGAATTAGCTCTTATAATTGAAATCGAGCTTTAAGAAATACAAATATGTATGATTAGAGGATGAAATGTAATATTGGAGATCAAATTTGAAAGTATCTTTTTAGCAATTGAGCTATAAAAAATATGTCTGTGAAATAGAAGACGTGTAAAAATCTATTTCGAACTAAATAACTTAAAATTATGATGGGAGAATATTGTAGAAAATATAGAATTTATAGGAATTAGAAATTCGAGCTTATGGAGATCTTTCTTGAAATATTATATTAGGGGGCAGATAAGTTTGAAATGAGATAGGACGAATCCAAAGAGGTCGATATGGATAGATAAGTTCAAATAACTTTCTTATTAAGATCTTAGGGTTTCTTATTATGAAAAAATAGAATACGTATACAGAATGTGGGGGACTTGAAGCGATCTTGGAAATTGCATAAATATGGGGAAATATGATTTAAATAGTAGAAAGAAAGAGAATATGGTGAGGACCCGATCTGTGAGAGTTCGTCAAGCTACTGAAGGACGACTGGCGATAAAGATAACTGAAGTTCGAGAGAGGATTTTTGGGTTGCTAGATTACGATTCTGACCTGCCAGAGTCTGAATATCAGTATGAAGGTTTAGATTTGAGGGCTAGGGAACTTGAGTTAGGAAGTCATTTCAACGAGAAGCTATTCTGGGAAGTGATTCTGGAGTCTTCAACTTGAAAAGAGGTTGTGAGGCAAATTGTTGAGGAAGATATCGAAGAGGAAGATGTGAGGATTGTTGGAGGTAAACTGATTAGGTATGGCTCCTCAAGATATCTGGGATACTTTATGTGTAATTATATATAAGGGAGTGAGTTGTATGAGGTCGAATAACTATTACGGATTTGTAGTTAGAATGATGTTTGAATTTGTCCTCTTTTGCCGCAAATGTTGTTTGAGACTATTGTGAATATAAAATTTAAAATTTAAAATGTGAGAGCTTTGGAAATGATGTCAGCAGTTCTATAAGTAGTAGAAGCAAGAATAAAAAAAGTAGGTAGCTTTGATTTTTGTCACTAGTGTTAGTGCAGGGAAAGTTCGATTATGTGTAAGTGTTGAGTCGTCATGAGTGTGGGGAGGCCAGAGGGAGATTTGGGTAGGAGAGATGAAAATATATTAAAATATAGGGCAGGGGGCATTGATGGGAAGGTGTTTTTAGTGAAAAGGTACTCTTATACTAATTATGGAAGGGACGCATTGGTTCTAAAACTGAGGGTGGCTCATGTGAGGCCCAATAACTACAAGCAATTAGAAAGAGAAACTATAAATAATACTTCATCTTCCTCATTTAAACGTTTATCAACTTCTGAAAAATCAAAGAATAGTGAGAGATAAGAAAAAAAAATAACAGAGATTCACGTGAAGGATTAGACGAGAGTGATCAACAGGAAAGGCGAAAGAAAGTTACAGAGACTAAGTCACAACGGTGGTTGTATAGTAGCGTTGTGAATGAAGGATTTGGCGCTGCTTTAGATTCATATTCAAACGTTGAAGGATAGTAAAAGATTTTAATATTGTGAATGTGTATTTGAAAGATTTTTATGGTTTACAAATTTCAAAAAATTACTATTTATAGTAACCTATAAAATCCTTTTGGTATATGTGTGAAAAATATATATGATTAGATATACTTATGTGTATGATGGATATGTAAAAGATACTTATATTATACATGGACCTGTATCTAGGTCGAGCGTGAGGAATATCTGTGTAGAATTAAGCATCATCCTTAGACTTGTAGTTGAGATGGAGACTTTACCTGTTATGGAGGCGCTGACCTCTGGTCTTTCAGTTAAGCCTAAGAATGTAGTTTCTGATAAGGAGGACGAAGTAGGAGTTGTTCAATATTTAGGTTTCCCTAGACAATTGGTATCATACCCCCCGAACTCTGATGTGTTTAGAGAGTTTTGTAAATCTAAGGCCCTTATAGGGGGAAAATGGTGCAATGTTGTTGAATACGTTGGTAGGTAGTTTAGAAGTTGTATTGTAAAATTTAGGGATGAGCATTTCTTTTTGTTGCCTGATTTATAGAAGGAGAAATCGGATAAGGGGTAGACGAATTGATCTCCTTGGAGTATTTTGATGGAAATGTCCAAGGTGACTTGGAAGAGGAATTTTTGTGTTACTTGTCTAAGTTTGAGTACGGGTTGAGTTTGCCCCTTAGTAATCTTGTAAAAGGGATAATTAATACCATAGGGGTATATCCTGCCCAGTTGAACGGAAACATATGGGAGGTGATCAATGTCTGTGAGAGTTTAAATAGGTTGTGGGAGGAGAATGAGGTAGAGAGGAGAGAATATCTCCTGAAGATGTTTTGCAGTTTTATGGTGTGAAAAATTATTCTGCAAGTGGATGGGCATATTTCTTTGTGAGCTCGTCTCGACCGCTTTTCTTCGATCTCAATTCAACAGGTTGAATGTTAAATGATAATGTGATTTAGGTGAAAGGTGATTGCCTTCAGAGAGAAGATGAAGAGCCCATAGAACTTCTTAATAGAACTGTGAAGAAAAGTAAGTGTAATAGTGTATAATATCGAACTGTTGTAGTTAAATGTTGTTCTATTATTAAAAATGTAATGTGTTTGGTTTATAGGTCCTCAATCGAAGTGGAGAAGAAGGAATCCCTGTTAGATATTGTTGGTGCGAAGGGGTTGAGCTTGAGGCGGTACTAGAAGACCTCGGTATTAATAAAAATAAATGAGCTAACAGCAGGTCCGAGAAGGTTTAAAAGTTTTAAGCGATGAGACTAATGAGGGGGGTTGGAGCTGGTAAGCAAAGAAGGGTTGATGGAGAGAAACAAGTGGCTTTGCAGAAAGCCACTGCGTTGGATTTTTGCAGATGATTTAGAATCTACTACTTGGAGAAAGTTAGCTCATAAGTTTCCGAAGAAGAGGGCTTTGAAGCATGGCTTGGCCTCTAGAACCACGGGGAGTGGTGAGGTCGAGAGAGATGCGAAAAAGAAGATGGTAGATCCTCTTGTTAGAGTGACTAGGGTGAAGGTCGTAGAAAATTGACCAACAGAAAAAAAAATGAGCTGGGAGCTGTGGAGGATAGGGCAACGCTTGCAGCTCGTAAGGGCATTGAGGAAATGGACAAAGTGGTAAGTTTTTATGATTTGAATGTTTCTGAATTTGTATTGTGATTCAAGCTGAAAATATGTTAGATTTTTTATTAGGCTGCTCGTTTGATGAAGGGGATCTGCCTCAGGATCGAGGATAAAAAAGCTGAGCTCAAAAATAAGAAGGTAGAGCTCGATAAGAAGGTGGCTCGATTGAAGTCTGACCTGGTTCAGGAGGGGAAGCGACTAGATTTGGTAAAAGCTGCGCAGAAGGTAGAGATTAGCGAGCTAACAGAAGAGGCGCCGAAGAACCTAGATGAGGTGGTAGTCTAGCGTGATAGACTCGGGCGTCAACTCCTCAAAGCGGGGTACTCTAAAGCTGAGGTTACAGCAACTATGGAGGATGCCTAGGTTGAAGAGGACGAGGTGGAAGATGATGTTATTGGAGTGGTAGGAGGGTTGGATGGTGTATCTCTCCAAACAGAGCTTAAAAACCGAGGGGATGATAATAAGAATCCAGAGAATGAGAATGAGAAGGTAGAGTAAAATTATTAACTTTATGGCTATATGATTATGTGGAGTTTGAGAACTGTAATTGTATGGGACACTATTTTGTTGGATAAACTTCTGTAGGCTAAGAGATGTTTGTAAAAATTCTTTGTAGGAACTTAAGGATATGCACCTCAGAATTGAGTTAGAGAAAGAGCTTGCTAATGAGAAAGATACCTCAGCGTCCCTATTGTCTTCACAAGCAGAGCTACAGGTTATAGAAGAGCAAGAAATATTTTACTTGTATGAAACATTACTTTAGAGCTATAAAGTAAAATTTATAGTATAAAGATAAACCAAAAACGTGTTAACAGTTTAGGGGTAATGGTAATCAAATATGTCCAAATAATACCAAAATGTTGAGAAATTATAACATAGAAAATGTGTACCTTGAAATTGAATGTACAAGTTATTGTCATCGAACTGGGATCATACTTCGACCTTAAGTTTAGAAGCAGTTTCACAACAACAGATGTCAAAATATAGAAATTTGTTAGAAAAAAGATTCTTGTATCATGATTGAATGTACTGGTTGAGTGTTCTTGAATCGAACTTGATGTATTATATCTGTTATGTAGGTCAAACTGGAGTCAGCTCGATTGAGTGAGCAAGAAATACTCCAATATAACCAAGAGTTTACGGCAGAGTTTGATAGGATGAGAGAGGCAAATGAAGATAGGGAGGACCAACACGTTAAAGTTCATTTTAAGTTTGTCAAGGCAACACAAACTGTTGAAGACCCTACTCGGAAGATCGGGGAAAAAGATGCTGAAATTAATAAGGGGCAAAAAGATCTTGAGGAGGCTGAGAAGCTCAAAAGTCATAATGATATGTTGATGGTGAAGAGTAAGGAGGCGTACATGGCACGATACCATATCCAATCATTAAAAATGACAAAGAAAGAGTTACAACATTTTGTGGCCAATTTAAAAGGCCAAATGATCAGCAAAATGAACAAACAATAGCAAACTCGAGCTGATTTAGTGGGTTCTAAAAGCGAATTTGAGCAATTAAAAAGTAAAATGATTGAGAAAGATAGCGAGCTAAAAAGAACTCGAGATGACCTATCCAAATCTGAATATCAGTTGAGCAGCTGGGTGAGGCTTTACCCCCTAAAGATATAGAGTTCCAGATGGTTCAAAGGCGATGTAACGAATTGAATGAGAGGCTAGCTCAATTGATGGCAGATTTGGCTATAACCAATTCGCGCATCAAGAAGGCTGAGGCTAGAGAGCATTCGAGGAAGAATAAAGGTGATATCAGGGTCTCCATTGTCAAAATTGATGTGGTTTGTCTATCAGCTCGAATTAGAAAAAAAGACGAATTGATAAGGAAAAAAGACGAATTGTTAAATAAGTCTTCTATTGGGAGAGGTGTAGGTAAAGACAAGGAGCTTGAGGAACTTCATGCTCAGGTGGAAGAATTAAGGATGATAAAGTAGGCTGAGTCAGATAAAGTAGTGGAAAAGGTAAAGGAGCATATCAATCTTATGTCCCGCGCAGATAGTCGCATGGAATAGCAAGACGCACGGTATAAAAAGTTCAAAAAACGTCATCAGAAAGTGAGAAAGAATTTTTCCAAGGCAGTTACGCCCGAGGTAACGCGCTCGCAGATGTTAATGGTTGTTATTGCCTATTTTTTGAAGGAAGTGAGAAGGCTTGAGTTAGAGATGGATACCTGGCACGACAATTTATCGGGAAGAGGATGTATTTATAAAACCGATGTAGATCGAGGAAACTGCATGAATGTCGTGGAAATGGAGTTAGGTTCTCGGCCTACTAAATTGGTAAAGCAAGGCAGGGTTACCGTAGCAGCTCAAGCTTGAGATTTTATGGCTGATCGTCCTCCTGTTGTTAGGAAAAGCATAACTGACCTCCCATAAGCAGAGAAGAACTCTTAAAAGTGGCTTGTAGATGTAACCTATCAAAGTATCTATTGCAGACATATTAAGAGATGGAAGCTAGTTTTACATTTGCTTTATCTTATGTATGGTAGAAATCTTTGATTGAAAACTTGTATTACCTTTGTTTTAATCGCAGATTTTGTATATATGGGTGATTGAAAGCTAGTTTTACCTTAACTTTAATCTGTATAGAGTTCGATTGAAAGCTAGTTTTACCTTTGCTTTAATCGGTATAGAGTTTGATTAAAAGCCAATTTTACCTTTTCTTTAACCGGTATAGAGTTCGATTGAAAGCTAGCTTTACCTTTGCCTTAATCGGTATAGAGTTCGATTGAAAGCTAGTTTTACCTTCCCTTTAATCGGTATAGAGTTCGATTAAAAGCTAGTTTTACCTTTCCTTTAATCGGTATAGAGTTTGATTGAAAGCTAGTTTTACCTTTGCTTTAACAGGTATAGAGTTCGATTGAAAGCTACTTTTACCTTTGCTTTAATCGGTATAGAGTTTGATTGCAAGCTAGTTTTACCTTTGCTTTAATCAGTATAGAGGTTTATTGAAAGCTAGTATTGCCTTTACTTTAATCTATGTAATGTAGTAGAGTCTGCGAAAGTAGAGAGTAATATGGGAAAAAACTTGGAAGTTTTAATTGAATAGAATTGAATGTACATTGTATGGAGATGAAATCTCACTTTTGGAATGGAAAGAACGAGAATTTTAAAGTACAAAATTGAGGGGCTAACTATAGTACCATTTCAGTTGCCTCGTGTTCCATGGATTTGGGATTTGAACTCCTTGCTCTGTCATGAGATAATATGATCCCATACCAGTTCAACTAATGATGAGGAATGGATCTTCTCAATTTTTTACCTGTTTTATGTGCCTCTTTTCTATGTTAAGGGATTTCTCTGAGGACGAGATCATTGATTTAGAATGCACGGCTTTAGACTCTTCTGTTGTACGAGCAGGCCATCATATGGTGATATTAACCTTGGCAATAACGCATTCCCTAGTTTCATCAATCCAATTCATATTACAGGCCAATTCAAACTTATTTTCTTCGTCGATAAGCACGTAATCTTTGACTAGATGTTCAGCAGGAATAATGGCTTTTGTGCCATAGGCGAGGAGGAATGGGGTACAGCCGATTGATTGACAGGGAGTGGTAGGGTATTCTTAAAAGACATGAGGAATCTCTAGTATCAAGTTTCCTTTTTTATATGAATGAAGCCTTTTCTTGAGTCCATCCACGGTGGTTTTATTGGTGATTTCAGCTTGGCCATTGCCTTGAGGGTAGTAGTGATTAGATGGTAAGTGGATGACATTGTGTTTGTTGAGAAAGGCCAAAACTTTTTCACCAAAAAACTGGGGACCATTATCGATCCGAATTAGGTGGGGGCATCCAAACCGTGTGATGATGTGTTCTCAGATAAAAGAGGTAACCTCTTCTCCTCTAGTTCGATAGAGTGGAATTGCTTCCACCCATTTTGTAATATAATTTGTTGTTAATAGCAGGTATCGTCGGTTACCTAAAGTATTTGGAAATTCTCCAACGAGATTGAGCACCAATCGCTTGAATGTCTAGAATACCTTGCCTGCATGTAGTTCGAGCGCAGGGGTACGAATCATATGTCCATGTTGTTGACATGTATTGCATTTGTGTGAGTACTCTTCAGCTTGCTTACGCATGCCAGGCCAGAATACTCCTTGTGTAATTGCTCTATTAGCGAGTGATTGACCTATGGCATAGGAGCCACAAGTCCCTTCATGTAAATCTCTGAGCATTTTATCTGCTTTTTCCTGGAGATGCACTTGAGGTAAGGCCCCGTTACTGAACGGCGATATAAAAAATTATTTTCAACTATGTAACGCTTCGATTTCTCAATCAACTATCGGCGCTCCTTTAGATCTGTCGGTAGGGGCCCTTTGCATTTGTTGTTGGGGCCAAGGTAGGCAATGAAGGGCTTTCGCCAATTGTCGTCATTCTCATCATCGCCCCCAGTATTGATTATGCATATAGAATATCGATCAATTTTGGAAGCTGATATCACTTCGATCTGTAGATATCTGGCTTCAGTACCCAAGACCCCGGCTAGATAAGCCAAGGAGTCAGCGTGTTTATTTTCACCTCAAGGTAGATAGTTGAGAGTTGCTTTAACAAATCTACTCATCATGTCGGCAATGAGGGCTGCATACTCGATTATCTTACCATTCATTTTGTATTGTTTAGAGTAATGGTAGACGATGAGTAGAGAATCTGTGTAGACTGAGAGCCTTAGGATACCATGCTCGAGAGCGAGGTCGAGTCCATGAATTAGAGCATCGTATTCTGTGATGTTATTGGAGACATCAAAATCTAAGCGAATTGATTTCCCGATTCTGTCGTTGGAAGGGGTAATCAATAAGATTCTAATTCCTGACCCTGCGGGTCTTGCTGAGCCATCTGTAAGAAGTTTCCACCCTTTCCTTGTAACCTATTCAGCTCATTCACCAAATGCTTTGGTAGGTAGATCTTCTGCAATTTCTTCTGTAAGGTTAGGATCGTGCTCCTCCCAATCGGGATCTTCCACTAGAAAATTTGCCTGAAAATTGGTAACGTCCTGACCCTTTTCTGAATTTCTTTATTCAAACTTGATATCATGTTCTCCCAAACTGATTAACTATTGTCGCACTTTCTAGGATTTTTCTTTTGGGGATAAAATTTCCCAGAGTGGGTAGTTTGTCATGACTTTGACTGAATGAGCTTGGAAGTAGTGCTTCAGTTTATGTAAAGTATAAATAAGAGTTAAAGGAGTCCCTTGATTTTAGAATACCTCATTTTAGTGGAAGTGAGTATTTTACTAATGAAATATACTGGCTTTTTGATCTTCCCCTCAAGTTGAATGAGAACCGACCTGATAGAAGTATTTGTAACTGCCAGGTAGATGATCAGTTCCTCATTATCTGCTGGGGTGCTCATGATGGGAGACTTCCCTAGATAGGTTTAGAGTTCCTAAAAAGCTACCTCATATTCTGATGTCCACTTGATCTCTCCATTGGGCTAAACCTTTCCTTTTTTGGTACAACCTCAGAGTAGTAGGAACAACCAACAACAACGATCTGAAGATTTAGAAACGAATCGATTAATAGCGACAATCTTTCCATCAAGTTTTTGTATGTCCTTAATTGTTTTTAGAGATGACATGTTGAGGAGAGCTCAAATTTGATCTGAGTCAGCCTCAATCCCCTTCATGCTGATGAGATGGCCGAAGAATTGGCCTGAATGTACTCTGAATTGACACTTGGAGAATTGAGTCGCATCCTGTAAGATTGTAGAATGTTGAATATTATGGTTAGATCTATGATGTGGTTGTTTGACTGTATGCTCTTGCACAAGAGATCCTCGATGTAGACTTCAACAATTTTCCCGAGATGTGCTTTGAACATAGTTGTCATTAATCGTTGATAAGTCGCGCCTGAATTTTTGAGTCTAAAGGACATGACTTTGTAGCAGTAAAGTCCTCTTTCAGTGATGAAAGTTGTCTTTTCCTGATCTTCTTCTAAGAGAGGAATCTGATTGTATCCAGAAGCAGCGTCCATCAAAGATAAGATTTCGTGACCCGCTGTGGAATCAAGAATTTGATGGATAATGGGAAGAGGGAAATTATCCTTTAGAGTGTGTTTCTTTAGATCGGTAAAATCTATACAAACTCGGACCTTTCCATTCTTCTTTAGAACAGTGACGATATTGGATATCCAATCTGAATACTTGGCTTCTCGAATGAACCCCACTTTGATCGATTTCTCGATATAAATGTTGACTTTATCTCAAAGAAAAGATGAAAGTCACCATTGCTTTTGTTTGACCACCGTGGCGTTGATGTTGATGGCCAACTTGGGACATGCCTTGGTCGGATCGACCCCAGGCATCTCTTCAAAAGTCCATGCAAAGATGTCTCGATTCATTCATAAGAATTGAATGAGGGTATCCTTATCGTGCTGGACCAGCTTAATACCTGTAAGGACTTATCCCCCGAGCTATGGATACTCGAACTCATCTATACCTCGAGCTCAAGAAGACTCGATCTTATCCAGTACCGGACTCACGCATAAAAAAACACGTTAACAGTTATACATCGACCACGAACTCAAGCAGAGCGTGGATCGTCCATAACAGATGTAAAAAGAACAAGTCAACATACACCTGTCTCCCACGAGCTAGCAGTTATAGCAGTTACACACTCAACTGCCCATGGCTCCCACTTTCAAGGGAACATATTCGAGTGCGATGTCAAGTTGAGAACAGGGTATATAAAAGGGCAGAGCTCCTAAGGAAAAGGGGGAGGAAAATAGAGAATTCAATACATACAATTATCTAATCTCTAGCTATTTTATCTTAGATTAATTCTTGTAATCAGATTCTCCCACTTTCTCAAGCAATAATACTACTTTCACAAAATCCTCCACTCGAGGTCGTGGTTTTTATCTATTCACAGGTTTTCCATGCTAAAACCCCTGTGTCAAGTGTTATATCTTATTTAATTCTTGGCATAGTTATTCTTGGTGTAAGGATCGATTTCAAGCTAGTTCGAGCTTTACGAAATCTGGTCCCTACATTTGGCACCGTCTGTGGGAACACACAATTTTTCCACGTACTTAAGAGCCACGATTGATACTCATCAGTTGAGTAGTATTCAATTATGGTTCAAACACGTCAACCTTCGGGAGCTCAGCCTGAAAGTTTGAGGGAACCTGATCGGGTTGCCGAGCTTCGGGCGAGCTTAATTACCGAAGCCTAAAAATGGAGTCAGCTCGAGTTCCAGCTATTGGAAGATCGAGAGCTCCGCGAAAAGGAATCAGAACGAGAGTGTCAAGCTCAAGTTCTGAAGACAAAGAAGCAAGAAGCTCATATATTAGCTTTTCAAACAGCTCTGAAAGCATTACAGAACAGCCAACCACCACCAGCCCTGAGAGAGCGCAAAACAATACCAACAATCTCAAGGGTTTCCGTTCACGAGAGGTTAAGGACACATGAGCTACATAGATAGACATTTCTAGGATTCATTGTGAGGATCCACAAGCATCGATAGTCTCAATTCATTTGGGACAGGAGGCGCAAACAGATATCAGCAGAGATCGAAGACCTTCCAAGCAGCCCGAGGAAGTCTTACGACCTCCTTACCGAGCCCCGCTTCCTGAACATGTGAGCGAGGAAATAGATGACCACATTCCCAGACTCATACGCCAAACAATTTCGACAGTTCCAGCAGTTCTGGCAGTTCCAGTAACTCCTATCCCTCAGCATTATATTTCTCATGAACTCATGGACCAGGGTATCAGGGAGATCCTCGAAGCAACGGCTTTAGACGTGAAGGATGACCGGCACAAATTACAAAGTAGTCCAATTGCTAAAGAATTATTTGATATGAATGTCCCAACAGGTTTTCATACACCCAAGATCATCAAATACAAAGAAACCGATCCTGGTCAGCACGCTCAACAATTTCGCGACTCATTGGGTTTGTATTATAACCTGAATCACATCCTTTGCCGGCTCTTCGCTACCAGTCTTAAGGATGAACCTCTCTGTTGGTTCCACTCTTTACTAGAAGGTTTGATTCATACCTTCGAGCAGTTACAGAAAATTTTTATCAAGGCTTATGCCCACAACAAAGACAAAGAAGAGAACTTATATTCTCTTATAAGTCCCAAACAAGCACATGGGGAGAAGCTCGAGGAGTTCTCCAAGAAGTTTCTCGAACTGGCTCGGAAGGTCGACAATCTAGATCAGAAGACAGCCGTATCCGCATTCACAAATGCTCTGCAGTTCAATTGCAAAGCTAAAGAGTATCTCTTTCTAAAGAAGCCCAAGACTCTCGAAGATATGATCGAGAGAGTCAACGATTACATCGATCTGGAGCGGATGATGCCCGAACCAAATAAACCTGTAAAGGCAGTCCACAACACCAAGGTTCCTTCTACAGATTTCAACAACAACCGCAGCTCGAGCGATCCAGGCGATCCTAAACGAGCAAAGACAAAACCATAAAGAGATAACAATCAGAGGTCGCAGAAACTATCCAAAACAATCATACCAAACTTGAATGCCATGCTTTCCGTGATCTATCCTATTCTCCAGAAAGATAAATGTTTCCGTCCAGCTCGACATCTTGATCCAATAGCAGGCTGACCTTATTGCAAATATCACAAGATTAAGCACCACAGCACCGACAATTGCTATGGTTTGAAAAAGCTCCTAGATATCATTTTTAAGGAAGGGAGGATGCTCGAATACATCATCGATCTTCCCAGCTATAAAGATGGGAGCTATCTGAAACAAGATGACGTGGCTCAAGCAACATAACAAGCAAAAGAGAGGCATCTATATCATCTCGACTGCAGTAATATGATCGAGATCAATCAGGTTTGAAATTCTAATAGAGTTAAGCGAAGGAAGTAGGGCGAGTGTTGTGACCTTCCCGTCCAAGACAAGGAAGCCAAGCTCCTCCCAAAGTTAAGCAGTCGTCGAAAGGGAATCTCCTTTAAGGACTGCGACACAGGACATGTGAAGTATCCTCATCATGACGCACTAGTAATTATGCTCAAAATAAAGAACTTCGCAATGCACACCATGATGGTAGACACAGGAAGTGGGGTTGAGATCATTTTCCATAGCACGATTGACCAGATGGGACTCTCAGATCAGGTCATTCAAAGTGAGATAAACATCAGTGGATTTAATGGGTCCGAAGAAGAACGAGTTGGGAAGATCACTCTCCCGATCACAGCAGAGCCTACTAGTATCAACGTTATTTTTTACGTCATCAACGCCAAATCAAGGTATTTGGGGATACTAGGACGTTGTTAGCTACACAATATGGAGGCTATCCCGCTCACATTCCACCAAACACTCCGGTTCAAGCATAACAATAGTATTTATGAAATCAAAGGAAGTCAGAAACTCTCTCGAGATTGCGAGAATACAGTCTCACCAGTTCTCGACTATTCAAAATAGATTGCTGCATAGCAATCACAGAAGGCTGATTACCTCGATGGTCAGTCTTCTCCAGCCGAGCCTGTGGAATACGTCCAGGTCGATGAAGTTAACCGGGGTACTTATATTGGTACAAAATTAATTCAAACAGAGAAAGAAACTCTTATTTCTTTCCTCCAATCCAACAAAGACGTTTTCGCATGGAACTTCCAAGAAATGCCAGGCGTAGACCCCTCAAAGTCTTGCCACATCTTAAACATCCGTGAAGGCTCCATAGTAGTTAAGCAGAAGCAACGCAGGTTATCTTCAAGACTTAGAGACGAGGTAAACAAGGAGATCGACAAACTTATCGAAGTCGGTTTCATTCGAGAAGCCAAGTACCCAGACTGGATTTCTAATATCGTTGTTGTTCCAAAGAAGAATGGGAAGGTTCGGGTCTGCGTGGATTTTACAGATCTCAACAAACACACAGAAAAGGAAAGATTCCCTCTTCCAATAATTCATCAGATCCTTGACTCTACAGTAGGTCACGAACTCTTGTCCATGATGGACGCCGCTTCGGGGTACAATTAGATTCCACTCTTGGAAGCAGATCAAGAAAAGACTACGTTTATAACATAAAGAGGTATCTACTGTTACAAGGTCATGCCATTCGGCCTTAAGAATGCTGGAGCCACTTACCAAAGACTGGTCACAAGTATGTTTAAAAAATACTTGGGAAAAACAGTCGAAGTCTATATTGACGACATGCTTTGCAATAGCCTAAAAAAAGAAGATCACATCTCTCACCTCTTTACAGTATTCAGTATATTACGATCCTACAGAATGAAAATTAATCCCGAAAAATACTAGTTCGGCGTTCACTCAGGCAAGTTCTTGGGACATCTTATCAGTAAGAAAGAGATAGAAGCATATCCAGATCAAATTCGAGCTCTTCTGGATATGCCTTCACCATCAACAAAAAAGGATGTACAAAAGCTCGCAGGAAAGATTGCTGAAATCAACATATCCGTATCCAAATCCTCGGATTGGTGCAGATGGTTATTTATGCTACTCAGAGGTTCTGCTTAACGAGGCAAAGGTTCAAAGAACGAAGATATCAACTGGTCACCAGAATGTGAAAAAGCTATTCAGGAACTCAAAACTTACCTAGGGAGGGCTCCAATCATAAGCACTCCGATAGGCAATGAGGAACTGATTATCTACCTCGCAGTTACAGATACATCTCTCAGCTCAGTTCTCATTCGGCTCGAAAGAAAAATTGATAAACCAATCTTCTTCATCAGCAAGACACTTACTCCAGCAGAAACGAGGTACTCTAAAATTGAAAGATTACTTTTAACTCTCATTTACACCGCACAAAAACTCAAACACTATTTTCAAGCACATCATATCAAAGTAATGACGAACTACCCACTTCGGGAAGTATTGTCTAAAAAAGAAAAATCCATAAGAGTACAGCAGTGGTCCGTCACCTTAGGGGAGCACGAAATCAAATTCGAACAGCGAATTTCAGAAAAGGGTCAAGCAGTCACTGATTTTCTAGCGGACTTTCCAGTTTCAGATCCTGACTGGGAAGAAAATGATCCAGATCTTGCCGAAGATGCAGTAGATGAGATTCGACCCCCCAAATCTTTTGATGATCGAGCATCATAGATATCTCAAAAAGGGTAGAGGCTCCTCACCGATGGTTCAGCAGGACCCGCAGGGTCAGGAATTGAGATCGTTCTCATTACACCTTCTAACGACAGAATCGAGAAATCCATCCGTCTCGACTTCAAATCCTTGAACAATGTTAAAGAGTATGAGGCACTCATTTACGGTCTGGACATGGCTCTTGAACTCAGAATCACTGAAATCTTAGCCTATATAGACTCTCTTCTAATCGTTCATCACTACTCAGAACATTACAAGAATAACGGCATCATGGTTGATTATGCAACTCTGGTTGCAGAAAAACTAAACAAATTTCACAAAGCTACGCTCGAATACCTCCCTCGAGGAGAGAATCGCCACGCTGACTCCTTGGCTTACTTAGCCGGAGTATTGGGTACAAAATGACGATACCTTCAAATCGAGGTTATTTCTATCCCCAGTATTAATCGTACTACAATATACGTGATTAACACTAGGGGCGATGAGATGGCGGAAGATGATTGGAGGAAACCTTTCGTTACTTATCTCGGTCAGGATAACTCATGCAACGGGCTACTACCATAAGATCCATAAGAGCGCAGACACATCATCAAGAATTCAAAACGCATCACAGTGCAACCAAACGGCGATCTCTACAAACGTTCGGTCACTGGTCCATACCTCAAGTGCCTCTCTGAGGAACTTGCCGACAACATGCTTCGAGATCTACATGAAGGAATCTGCGGATCCCATACTACAGGACGAGCTCTTGCTAATAGAGCTATTACCCAAGGAGTGTTTTGGCCAGGGATGCGGAAGCAAGATGAAGAATACTCAAGGAAATGCGATGCATGTCAGTGTCATGGAAATCAAATTTGGGCCCCTGCCTTCGAACTCCATGCCAGTAAGGTGTACTGGCCGCTCAAGCGATGGGCACTCGATCTAGTTGGTAAATTCCCCAAAACTTTGGGTAATAGGAAATTTCTCCTTGTTGCCATGGATTACTTCACTAAATGGGTCGAAGCAGTTCCACTATGCAGAACTCGAGAAGAAGAGGTCATTTCTTTCATTTGGCAGCATATCATCACAAGATTTGGTTGTCCACATTTGATCTGTATCGATAACGGTCCTCAGTTTGTTGGAGCAAAGGTCGCAGCATTTCTCAACAAACACAATATAATCCATTCTTCATCAAACCCATACTACCCCCAGGGAAACGAACAGGCGGAGATCACAAACAAGATCATCGTGGATGGTCTCAAAAAGCGCCTTATGTTACAGAAGAAGGGCAACTGGATACGTGAATTACCTCACATCTTATGGGTTTATCGAACTACGCCCCAGAAGTCAACACAGTGCTCTCCTTTTCTACATACCTATGGAACTGAAACAGCCATCCCAACGAAGTACCACCATTCTGCGAGAGACCACGAGCTCGCAGACGAAGAAAACGAGTTTGAATTGGCTTGCATCCTCAATTGGATCGATGAGACACGAGATCGAGCTATCGTAAATCTTGGTCAATATCATCAAACACTAGAAAATTCATACAACAAACGAGTTCGCACTCAGGAGTTCGCTATCAACGACTGGGTCCTTTGAGAAATCCCACCCAGATAACATAAAAGATCCACATGCTGGGAAACTAGCAGAGAACTGGGAAGGTCCTTTCATGGTCATAGGTCGAACTGGTCTGGGTTCATACTATCTCATAACGGAAGCTGGTGACAAAATTATAAATCCATAGAATACAAGAAGATTGAAGTTATATCGACGCTAAACAGCTCCTCCGTCGCTCAGCAACGTTCAATTCACATTGAGATTTCACCCCCAATGTATGTACAAACTATTTTCAATCAACGAAATCTTTTTTTTATCACAAGAATCACTGTTATACAGTTCCCCTTCATCTCCATCATCTTCAAGGGTAAAAGCACAGTTTATCCTAGCTCGATCCCTAAAGGTAAACAACATCCAACATTGATAATGGCAAAGATAATACTAGTCTAACTCCCGAGGATACTCATACATCTGAAGGCGGGGGCCATAACGAACCTCTTAGCCTGAAGATAATAAGCTTAAAACCACGAGTAAGGAAAAAGCTTGCTCGTTGCCGCTAAGCTCCAACATCCAACATTGGTAATGGTATATATAATACTAGCCTAACTCCTGAGGATACTCATACATCCGAAGGCGGGGGCCATAACGAACCTCTCAGCCTGAAGATAACAAGCCTAAAGCACGAGTGAGAAAAAAACTTGCTCGCTGCCGCTAAGCTCCAATATCCAATATGATATCAAGGCATAGATAATACTAGCCGAACCCCTGAGGACTCAGAAACCTCTGGGGCAGGGGAAATAAAGAGCCTCAGCCTGCGGGATCAGGCCTAAAGCACGAGTGAGATGTTGCTCGCTGCCGATAGGCCCAGCTCTCCAATATGGTATCAAGGCATAGATAATACTATGCCGAACCCCTGAGGAAACACAGATCCGGGGCGGAGGCCATAAAGAACCCCTTAGCCTGCGGTGTCCGCCTAAAGTACGAGCAAAGATAATACTAGCTCGCTACCGCTAAACCTCCCTGAAGTCCAAGGGTTGAAGCACATATAATACTTACTTCTGCACCTATGGAATTCTTTTAATTCAATGGGCCAAACAAGATAATAACATCTACTGCAAGTATGGAAATATCATTTTCTCATATCAGCATTTCAAATTACAAGACTCCTCTCAAAGTCCTACATCAACACTGAAGCATCAACATCTGCTACATACAAAAGGCACTCGTTATCAGAGTTCAAGTCTATTTGTTTTTAACTCTGCTGGATTTTCTTGATGGGAGAGCAGTCAACCTTCCTCCCACAACAGGAGTAGGTGAGACTACACTCGAGCATCCCCCTATTTCAGTCATGGATGCCATATATGCTGGAGCTCGTTCCGCAATATTTTTTCTCCCACGAGCTATCTGTTCAGCCGTCGAGGTCCCAATACCACGATCCATAACCCCAATTGGATCTATGCTTGAGATATCGAGTTTACATATACAAGTCCTTCTAGAGAAACAATCTTACATCGAATCACTCTCAACCTGCAGGAATTTTATTTCCTCGACAAAAAATGTAACCAATGCGCTTAATTGCCGCTGATGCAAAGCTTCACCATCACATTTTTCTTGTTCGTGAACTACTAGTTCCTTGAAGGCTTGGTGAGTAACAGCAGTGCGTTTGTTATCTTTCAAACGACAAGCTTTCGATTCAGCCAGTTCACCTGTTAATTGATCAATACGTTCACTCATCTGCCTTGTAAGATCTATCAACTTTTGCCGAGAGTTTGTGAGATCAATACGCATATTCTCCACTAACTCTTTCGACAAAGAAATTCCATCATCTCTCGACTCCCCTCACCAGAAGCAATTTCACCATCCCTTTTATCCAATTCAAATTTACAATCTTTCTGATACTTCATTTCACGTACACGCAATTCCTGCTCTGATTCGAAAATTTGCGCACAGAGTTGATTAATTCTTTCATTTGTCTCCTTCTCATGTTGCATAGCCCTCCACACATTTCCGTGAGCGTAGGCTAAATCATCTACCAAACATTTGTTCTTGGCTTGAATCTCTGTTAAATCGGCCCTGCTTTGAGCCTCTCTCCCTTTTAAACGACGTAAATCAGCCTTCAAACGTTCTAACCTAGCAATCAAATTATCACGTATTTGTGCAGAGTTACGCAATTCTAGATCTTTTCCCACAATACTACTACTCAATTTTTCAAAATCGACCTCAGACACAGCCAAGTTAGTTCGCACAGTATCCAGGTCGATCTCTCTCTTCAACAACTGCTCGTTCAGAGCACGAATGTTAGATTTCATATCAGATATCTCTTCATTTAACGCTCTAATACGGTATTCAGCTAACTCAGCCTCATGTCGAGAACCTGACGCATCCTTTTCACTCAACTCGACAAGTTTACTGGTAAGTTGGTTCAAAGCCGAATCCCTGCTCAAAATTATTGCAGTCTTATCCTCAACTTGTCTCTTAGCTTCTTCGAGCTTCAAAGAAAGCTTCACATTATCATTCAATCGATCTTCATACTGAGAAATCAAAGCCTCATATTCTTCTGCATACTCAACATTATACAAAAGAGTCTGCTCTTCTCTCTCTCTAGCAACGTCTAGCTCCTTCTACATAACAGTTAGTAGGACTCACAACATCAATACCTGATGGGAAAATAGATCGAAAGAAGTATACTGACAAACTTGCAATACAGACACCTGTAAGCTCAAAACAGAAAATTCCTCCTTGGCCTACCGACCATAACAAGTTTTGGTCGCAAGACGGAGTGTACATACACAAACATCCTGAACTAGAATAAACATACAAGTTCTATTATTAAGTTCCAGAGGTCCCTCATCAGAGCACTGAAGACATTCACCAGACACCCATAAAAGGTTGTCGTTCCACACTCGCCCTACTTAAGACAGGTCAAAGAAGCATGGTCTTGAAGAACTATAAGAAAGATATGCACCATCAGTTGCTGTGACATATTTCACAGCATAATTCTCCAGAAAATCCTTGGCAGTAATCCTCCTCTCTCTACAAGATGCAACCCATCTCTCATTAAGGGTTTCGCATACAAGGATAACTTCCCAAAAATTACAATTTAATTGCACCGAAAAAGCCCAAATCATATTCATAACACTCTTAGCCAAATTGCTCAAAGGCAGTGTTAACCCATAGTCAAACTGGGCTAAATAGTAACAAAACCTATCAGTTCGACTATCCTTCACCACACCTTAAACGTACTCCAAGGATACTTCGTCCCCCAAATACCTGCACTTCTTTTCTTTAGCCAAATCTGGCAACAAATACAGGTAATCCACTCCTTGACTAACACTATAAGTCCTAAAGAAATTACCCCTATATTCGAAGGCGTGCCCCCAAATCCCATCTATACTACTTTTGGCCTTACCGAACTCCCTAAACCGACTAGAACCTGTTGGGTACTCAACTCGAGAACCCTTCAAACGAGGCAATTCTACCAATTCGGCTACAGTATCCTCCTCATCCCCTACTCCAATGACGGGAGATAAGTGCCCTACAAGGTCTACTTCATCAGCCTTTGCACAACCGAAAGTCAAAACCATACTTATCTACAGTAAATGGCCTACTTTATAAGACGCTGATCCCACAAAACCTACAGAGGGTTAAGGTATATATATCAATTTTTATCTCGCACCACTAGATCACTTATACAATCACTAAACTGTCACCAAAGCGATTTGTATCGCCCCACATACATTATTCCCATAGTTATTTTTATTTCATTTTTGTGTTTGGGTAGGGATTACCTCCTTATCCCGACACAATAAAGATTTTTATAAAAAAACTCTTTTAAACCCAAAGACAGACTTACCTTTAACACCCGAGTGAGAGACTACAGCGTTGGTCCGCACCAGTTTGCTCAATTTCTGCAACTTCTGCAAAACCTCCTCGATCTCAGCCTCCTCTCGTAGTTTGCAATTGAGACTCCTGGTCACTGCCTTCCTCTTATCCTTTCCTCCTTCAGCGGTAATGGAATCGTAAGTTAAGATCTCTCTCTCTCTAACCCTTTTCTTTTTTCTGGTTTTCTATATTCGGAGGGGGAGGAGAGGGGGTACTTATGCACCTTTCCCCGAACCGCTGGTGGCTTAGAATTTTCCAGTAAGCAGTCCTCGATTCCTAAACTAAGCCATTTGTTCGTCTGAGCCTGTCAGACGTGTCATACCGCTTCGGCGAAAATACATTCCCATCATTACACCAAACATTATACTTTAGCGTATCTCTCAGCCTCTTGGTCCCACTCTTTTCACAATACCCCAAAGTCATGATTCTAAATTTTCTACTTTAAAATTTCATGTACATTTGTTTGCCCTACTTATACACCTTGACTTTAACGTCAATATCAGTTAGCAACACAAATTTAAAAATTCAGTTTCAACAACAATCCTAGTCATAGCCTATTTTCGTGAACAGATTTGTCTTCAAGTAAATTCGGGCAATTACATTTCAAAAATTCAAAAATACAACAGTCAATCACTCTAATCCCCAAGATACTTGCATTTGAAGCAACCGGTGTGCCCAACAACACCACAAGCCTTCAGGAGCCCTGAGGCAATATCCCTGATCTTCTCCCTGGCCATCATCGGGATAAACTTTTTACCATCTTCAACAGACCGCCAACAGGTACACATGGACTCAGACCAGTACACACGGTTCATTTCCTCGCACCTTTCTACATCATTCTTACCCTCGTAGTTCGTTCGGCTATCGAGCAGAACCGCAACATAACCTTGCTGCCGGAAAACAGCTTCCCTTATTTCATCAATCTTGAATACAAAACGCAAGTCGTTCAACACACGCGCTTCAACAGCCTCTGAGAACGAGTCTTCACCATTTTTTTATGAATAACCTTCTTAAAAATAAGTCACACTTTTATATTGTTCAGTTAACAGGACTAATTTTTTTATTGACTATACGCAACGTATTTCAGTTTCTATAACCAACTCTTCCCGGGTTCGAGCTACTTACTATTATTTTTTCGTGCTTAATCGGGCACTCTAAAGTTTATATTTCGAGTTTTATGTTTACATCTGTTAAGCTCGATTCATTTAGGAGGTATGATAAGGAATGTTATCCCACCAACTATTCACTCCTATATTATGTATAACTCGATAACATGTCGCCTATTTCTGCCTTTCGCCAGTAAGAAACAAACAAAATATTCTTTTATTATGCTCGATTTTTATCTAACAAGTTGGTTACAGGACTACTCCTACAGCGTTGCTTTACAATTACAGAATCAAGATTTTCGAAGCTCGATATTACAAATACTTTCTCAAACACGAGGACAAGTCTCTAGTTCTTTTCTCGTTGCCAAGATAACGCTGATCTCCCAGAGACACCTCAGCCACAGCTCGAAAATTGCAAGACAGCAACAGGTCAAAAACCTTTTTCCCCTTCGTTTCCTTACAGGAAGAATTAAAAGAAAAGTGATGGCCAGAAAGAAGCAATCCATCTTTCACCTCCACCACGGCCGTCTCTTCCTCCTTATCCCCACTAACCTAGAGTTTGGAGAAATTGAAGAGGACTCCTACCTTAGAAATCGGAACATCAATAGAGACCAGGGAATTTGCACCGCATACACCCCAGCCGCTAAATTGGACGCTACATAATACCTAGAAATATTTCAAACAACACTCCTTCAACAAAGCAGTAAAGGAAGTCTCTCTACTCTGATAACCACAGTACCATATCCAGAATCCCTCCATGATGAAAGAAAACTGGGTATGAAACACTTGATTCCTCATCTTCACCATGATTTTACAAAGCGAAGATGTGTTGCAGGTTATTCGGCGATCAACTCTAACCACTATTTATAGTGATGCCGCATTTAATGCAAGTTGTTTCCCCAATCAGTCATCCGCTCGGGAAAACTAACAGTCTACCCATAGCACTCATGCGTCATAATTACAACACACTCTTCAATACAGCATTCCATTTTTCAAGCGTCGCTTATGTCATCACAAGCTCCGAGTAATAGGGTTTTTCTCAACTAAAGCCACACGTGACTTCAGTTGTGAGGAGGCAATTGTAGGGACTTATCCCTCGAGCTATGGACACTCGATCTCATCTATACCTCGAGCTCTAAAAGACTCAATATTATCTAGTACCAGACTCACGCATAAACAAGCACGTTAACAGTTACACATCGACCAGAACTCAAGCAGAATGTAGATCGTCCACAACAGATGTAAACAGAATAAGTCAACACACCTGTCTCCCACGAGCTAACAGTTACACACTCAACTGCCCATGACTCCCACATTCAGGAGAACGTGTTCGAGAACAATGTCAAGCTAAGAACAGGGTCTATAAAAGGGTATAGCTCCTAAGGAAAAGGGGGAGGAATGCAGAGAATTCGATACATACAATTATCTGATCTCTAGCTATTTTATCTTAGATTAATTCTTGTAATCAGATTCTCTTACTTTCTCAAGCAATAATACTACTTTCACAAAATCCTCCACTCGAGGTTGTGGTTTTTACCTATTCATAGGTTTTCCACTCTAAAACCCCTGTGTCAAGTGTTATCTCCTATTTAATTCTTGGAATAGTAGTTATTAGTGTAAGGATCAATTTCAAGCTAGTTCGAGCTTTACAAAATCTGGTCCCTACAATACCGATGAAAGTACATCAGCTGGGTCCATCAATGTCGATGTATTCTGTAGGCTCTTCTGCAGAAGGCTGATCATCGATGTAACCAGCTTTCTATAATTTCTATGCAGCCTATCTGTCTAATGTATCTAGAATAATAGAGACGGTATTCTCTCAAGCTCGAGAAAGCTTTTGACTGCCTTTGATTTCATAGATACCATCATTGTGTTTAAAGCGGAGTACTTGATGATAAGTGGAAGCAATTACTTCCATGTTGTGAATCCAGTAGCGGCCCATAATCCCAAGATAATGAGATTTGACATTAATGATGTCTACATCGATTGTGGTTGGTTCAGCGGTGAAAGGTAAGATGATCTTGCCTACTCGCTCTTCTTTGGAACCATTAAATCTACTAATATCGGTGTCACTCAGAATGACTTGGTCGGCCAATCCCATTTGGTCGATTAAAGCAAAGGTAATACTAGTTTTCAATCAACCTCTAAATAGATTAAAGCAAAGGTAATACAAGCTTTCAATCGACCTCTATACACAGATTAAAGCAAAGGTATTACTAGCTTTTAATCGACCTCTAAATAGATTAAAGCATAGATAATGCTAGCTTTTAATCGACCCATATACATAGATTAAAGCAAAGTTAATTCTAGCTTTCAATCGCCCATCTGTACATATATCAGCGATTAAAACAAAGGTAATGCTAGTTTTTAATCAAAGATCCCTAACAGACATAAGATAAAGCAAAGGTAAAACTAGCTTTTATCTCTCAATATGTCTGCAATTACAGGTTACTTCTAAAGTCACTTCTTTGCTGATAAGCGGTCAGCTACGCCTTCCCCTACAGTAGGAGGATGTTCAGCCATAAAATCTGGAGCTCGAGTAGCTACAATAATCCTGCCTTGCTCTACCAATTCAACAAGTCGAGAACCTCGTTCCATTCCCATGGCATTCATACAATTTCTTCGATCTATATTAACTTTTCAAATACATCCCTGGGATGACAGACAGTCAGGCAAGGTATCCCTCTCAAACTCAAGTTTTCTTACTTCCTCTACGAAATAGACAATACCAGCCATTAGCTCATGTGAGCAAAATATATCTTGAACGAAAGAGTTTTGATCGAGCATAACTAACACGGAAAAATGATTTTGTAATCTCTGGTGACGATCTTTCAAGTTTTTGAACCGTTTGTTTTACCACTCCATGTGTTTATCTGGGCATGACATAATCTCATTATGCTCTGCCATCTTCTCCTTTACTTTATTTGACTCAGTCTCACTCGTCGTCCTCAACTCTGCCAACTGAGCACGAAGCTCCTCTAACTCCTTATCATTGCTTGCACTTCCCCCAACATGAGACTTCTTCATCAACTCATCTTTCTTCCTTAACAACTGATCTCCTTTAACTCCCTATCATTGCTTGCACTTCCCCCAACATGAGACTTCTTCATCAACTCATCTTTCTTCCTTAACAACTGATCCTTACCTCTGATCACCCCCTCTATAACTCACGCTCTCTGTAAAGGGAAATATCCAACTTATTTTGGCTTTCCCTATGGCATTCATTTCCTCTTTGTATGTGAGCTTGAATACGGGATACATCCCCTCCAGCTCTTTAATTCGAGCTGACGGGCCAACCCTACCCCCTTTTACTATAGAGACCCCGGCGTCGCCTCTCTTCCTCTTTGACCGCCCTCTAGTCTCGGCCTTCTTTACATCCCAATTAGTCATATCCAAATCTGCCTTCAATTTGGCCAACCTCTGATTTAGCTCGCCACACCATTTTTGAACCATACAGAAATCCATGTCCTTAGCAGGCAAAGCCTCACGTCAGCTACATTTTCAGAACTGGCCAGATCAGCTTAAGTTTTATTAAGCTCATTTTCTTTCCTAGTCAGTTCACTCCTCAAATCTGGAGCAGCACTTGTGAAATTTTCCAGATCAGCTCGAGCTTTCTCAAGCTCGCCTATTTTTCTTGTCATTTGACCCTTAAGACTAGTCATAAAATCTTGTAACAATTTTTCTGATACTTCCAGCGACTGAATACAATATTGAGTTGTGTCTGCCTCTTTACTTTTCACCATCAACGTATCATTCTGGCTTTTGAGCTTCGCTGCCCCATCCTTTTCCTCTGTGAGCTCTTTTTGTACTTTTTCTATTTTAGCATCTTTCACCTCGATCTACTAAGTCAAGTCACAAATAGTTTTTATCACCTCGGCAAACTGAATCTACACTTTGACATGTTGATCATCCCTATCTTCAGATGCCTCTCTAATCCGATCAAACTCCTCTGCAAACTAATGGTTATATTGGAGCGTCTGTTATTAACTCGAGTGAACAGTTTCCAATTCGACCTACATCACAGATACAATATATCAAGCTCGATTCAACAGTACTACACAAGTACAATCAATCATAATATACGTGGCATTTAAAATTCTAGCAGATTTCTATTTTCTGACATTCTACTATTGTGAGACTGCTTCTAAACTTAAGGTCAGAGTATGATCTCAGTTCGATGACGATAACATCTATATCCAATTTCAAGGTACACATTTTCTATGTTCCGAATTTTCTAAACACTTTGGTATTATCTGGACATGCTCGATTACCATCGCCCCTAAACTGCTAACACATTTTTGGTCTATCTCTATACTTTAATTTTTACTTTGTAGCCCTAGAGTAATACAGCATACAAGTCAAATATTTCTTGTTCTTCTCTAACTTGCAGCTCTTCTTGTGAAATCAACAAGGACGATGAGGCGTCTTTCTCCTTAGCAAGCTCATTCTTTAACTCCTCAATTCTGAGGTGCATATCCTTAAGTTCCTATAAACAATGTTTGCAAACATCTCTTAGCTTATCCAAAATTTATTTTACAAAGCAATATTCCATACTATTATAGTTTCTTAAACCACCAAAAAACACACAGGAAAACCCCAACAAACTTTACTCTACCTTATCATTATTTTCCCCTGATTCTCTAAATCAATTCTAAAAGAGACCCCATCCAACCCTGTTACTACACCTACTTCAGCAAGAACATCTTCTTCACCTTCGTCCTCTTCGACATAGGTACCACCCATAATGGCTTTTACGTCAGCTTTTGTGTACCCCACTACAAGGAGTTGGCTCCCAAGTCTATCGCGTTGAACTACGACATCATCCAGATTCTTCTACTCCTCTTCAATAAGCTCACTTATTAGCACTTTTTGCGCAGCCTTCGCAGCAACCAACCGCTCCCCCACGAAAGCCAAGTCAGACTTAAGTCGAGCCAGCTTCTTCTCGAGCTTGACTTTCCCATTCTCAAACTCTACTTTTCCCTCCTCGATCCCGAGATAGATACCCATCAGCAAACTAGCAGCCCACAAAAAAATCAAATACATTTTTAGCTCGAATCCAAATATAAAGTTCAAAAATAAACAAGTCATCAAGACTTACCATTTTGCTCAACTCCAACTTTATAGAGGCACTCAGTTCCTCAGCACCCTTGTGAGCTGCTAGCCTCACCCTGTTCTCCACAGCCTGCAACACATCTTCCTCAGCAGGTCGACTTTCTAAGACCTTTGCCCCTATCACTTCGGAAGGAGTATCTACTCTCCTCTTTTTCATAATCTTGTCGACCTCCCCACTCACCGTGATCCCAGAGGCTGAGCCACCCTTCATATCTTTCTTCTTCAAAAAATTTAGAGCTAACTTGCTCGAAGTGGTCACTTCTAGAACATCCTCAAAATCCATATCATAAGCCCTCGGTAAAACCGGATGCTTCTCCCCATCCACCTTTCTCTTCTTGCTGGCTCCAACCCCTATTGTTAGTCTCTTCGCCTGAGACTTTTATACCTTCTCGGACCTACAGTTTACTCTTTTATTTATATTGATGTCGAGCTCTTTCAGAACAATCTCGAGCTCAACCCCTTCTCGAGCAATAGTATCAAGCAGTGACTCCTTCCTTGTCACATTCGACCGAGGACCTGTACAACAAATACAACATATTGTCAAACAATAGAACAACCCATCAATTACAACAGTTCGATATTATACATTATTGCTTACTTTTCTTCAAAGTTCTATACATAAGTTCCATTGGTTCTTCATCCTCTATCTGAAGGCAATCACCCTTCACCCATATCATATTATCGTTCCAAACTTGACCTGCTAAATACAGATCAAAGAAAAGCAGTCGGAACGAGTTCGAACATAAATATACACCTCTAGTCATAGCATAATGTTTCACAACGTAGTACTGTAAAATGTCCACAGGAGTTATTCTCCTCTCCACTCCATTCTTCTCCCACAATCTATTCAAAGTCTCACAAACATTGATAACCTCCCACATGTTCCCATTCAGTTGGGCAGAACAAGCCCCTATGGTATTCATTATACCTTTAGCAAGATTACTAAGGGGCAAACTCATTCCATATTCCAACAGAGACAGATAACACAGAAAACCATCGTCCAAGTTACCTTGGACTTTCCCATCAAAATACTCAAGGGAGACCGATTCGTCCACTCCTTTATCCATTTTCCCCTTTTTTAAATCAGGCAACAAAAAGAAATGTTCTTCCCCAGATGATATAGTGCAACGTCTGAGCTACCTACCGGCATATTCTACAACATTACCCCATTTCCCACCTATAATAGCTTCGGATTTACAAAACTCTATATATAGATCGAAGTTCGGAGGGTACGATATAAATTTTCCAGGGAAGTCCGGAAATTAAACAAGTACTACTTTATCCTCCCCTCAGACTCTACATTTACAGATTTTACATTCTCAGACTCAATTGTGCGACCAGAGGTCGACGTCTCTATATCAATTGAAATCTCCATCTCAATGATAAGCTTAAGAATGAGATTTGATTTTATAATACATATTCCTCACGCTCAACCTATATATAGGTCCAGGTATTCTATTATTATCTTTTATCTATACATATCCATGCACACATCTATCATACATACATCATACATATACGTCTATTATGCATATATCTCTTTTAACACAAAAAATCAAACAATTTTTTATAAAATTACAATAAACAACAGTTTTTCAAAATTTTAAACCCACGAAATCATTCAAACCCACATTCACAAAATCATAAATTATTTACTAACCTTCAACGTTTGAATATGAATCTAAAGCAGTGCCAAATCCTTTCTCACGACGCTGTTATACAACCACCATCGTGAATCTATCTCCGTAACTTTTTCTCTCCTTAAGCGATGATCACTCTCCTCTAATCTCACACGTGAATCTCTACAATTTTTTCTCTTTTCTCTCCCACTAATCTTCTTTTATTTAGAAGTTGATAAACATTTGAATGAGGAAGATGAACTATTATTTTATTTTATTTCTCTCTAACTGCTGGCAGTTATTGGGAATCGTACGAGTTGCCCTCAATTTTAGAACCAAGGCGTCCCTTCCACAATTAATGTCAGACGTTTCGCACCTTTTCAGTAAAAACACCTTCCCATCATTACCCCGAGTATTATATTTTGATATATTACCATCTCTCCTATCCAAATCTCTCTCTGACCTTCTCACACTCATGATGACTCAACACTCACACACAATTGAACTTTCCCTGTAAATTACATTATAGATAAAAATCAAAGCTCGCCTGCTTTTTCTATTTTCTTCTTCTGCTACTTATAGTACTATTGACGTCATTTCCAAAGATATCAAATTTCAAATTTCAAATCTCTTTATACACAAACAGATCCAAACAGCATTTGCAATAAAGCATGACAGATTCAAAATAATATTCTACCTACATTTCAATTACCGTTATTCGGCCTCATTCAATTGAATCCCTTATATATAATTACACATAAAATATCTCAGATGTCCTGGAAGGCCACACTTAATCAGTTCACCCCCAGCAATCCACACATCTTCTTTATCGATCTCTTCCTCAGTAATTTGCCTCACAGCCTTTATTCAAGCTGCAGGCTCCATAATCACTTCCCAGAAAATCTCCAAATAAAAATGCCACCAAATCTCAAGTTTCCTCTCCCTCACATTCTGGCCTTCGAACTGCAGTTCAGATTTAGACAAATCAAAATCATAATCTAATAACCCAAAAATACTCTCCCACATTTCTACAATTTTTATCGTCAACCATCCCTCAGCAGCATGATGAACTCTCTCAGAGCAAGACATCACCATATTCTCTTTCTTCCTCTTCATTACATCACATTCCCTTTATATTTATACACTTTTTAAGGTAACTCCAAATCCCCCACATTCTGTATATATTATAATCTATTTTTCCATAACTGGAAATCCTAAAGATCATGATAGAAAGTTATTTGAACTTATCTATACAAATCGACCTCTTTGGATTCATCCTATCTCATTTCGACCTACTCCTTATAATCTCTCCACATATACAATATTTCCAAACAAAAACTCCATAAGCTCGAAATTTTCAATTTCTGCATATTCTATATCTAGAAAGATATTCTTCCCCCATGATTTTATAATTTGTTTAGTTCGGTACATATTTTCACACATCTACATATTTACACAAACACGTCTTTCACATGTACTAACATATATTTCCCACAGTTCGACTAAATAGAACTCCATTTTTTAGTTTGATTTCCAATATTATATTTTCGTCATCTAAAGATACATAACTATACTTCCTCTAGCTCAATTTCAATCAAAAGAGCTAATTCTATCTATCAACATAGAGTTTGAACAAAAAAAAGTTATTAGCTCGAATATCAGCTACAAATACTTTACAGATAACAAGTCTTTCAAATACTATTATAGATAATTCTACAGGTTGCATGTCACTTTTTAGTGATGTTTCACTCAAGGAATCTTTTAAAGCAAAGTTGGAACTGAAAATCACTGAGAATCCTTCTTCCTTCATACCATTTACTTCCATAAGAAACTGAGGAAGCAAAGGTGTTAGTGCTTGTACCAACCCTCAGTGACAGAACCTTCTTCACGACAAGAGAAGATGATAGTGCAACAGAAAGATTTCAAATATTCGTCTTCCACCTCCACCACCATCGCCTCCTCCTCCTTAACCCCCACCAATGGAAAGTTTGCAGAGATGAAAAGGAGTCCTACCTTAGAATCCAGTCCTTCACAGGATACTGATGATACTACCTCACAGATACGCCGGCCCCCATATCTGTTTCCTCAACCTTGTTCTCCGCAAGGATGTGAAGACACCTCCAACGTTGCTCGCCTGTCAAGACAACGTAATAAAATCTCCACATATAGTAAAAGTCATCCCCAACTTCAGCTGCTTCGTCTTATGACATGCCGTAATACGTTGGTGGTACAGGAATAGGCGTAGGCATCTCCAACGATTAATCCCCGAAAAATCTCAACTTGCAACCTTTGTATTTCAGCAGACATTCTCTCTTCATAAACCATTCATCTGGTCTTCACCATTATAAATCAGAGAATCTAGAGAATATTACAGCCACATCGTATTTTGCCAGAAACTTCAGTACAGGTACTATTTATATTAAACTCATATTTAATACGCCTGTACATTTCCAACGCATTCATCATTCAAAACAAAACCACTCTCGGAAAGCGTCAAGTACATCAATCATTTCCATCTCATAAATGCCAGATACATCCCTCCATAAAAAAATACCGAGTACCCAACAGTCAAATCCGCATTCATAACTTCTATCTTTTCAACTTCAAATACCAACAATACACAGGTTCTTTCTCAACCAAAGCCACTCATGCCTTCAATTGAGAGGGGGCGATTGTAGGGACCTATCCCTCGACCTAAACCAAATTTAAACTACCTCAATATCAGACTCACACATTTTACACGTGACATGAGCAGTCAGCATTGCCACCTAGACTATGAACAGATAAAGAACGGGGATTGAGCATAACAGAAGAATATGAACAAGTCAAAGATACCAATCTCCCATAAACTAAGCAATTATACAGTCAACCACCACTTACCTCATTATTTAAAGAACGTGTTTTAGCATGAAAATGAGTTGCGGGTAAGGTTTATATAAAAAAAAGTTCCAAAGGAGATAGGGACCAAGAAAAACCAGATTTTTTAGACTCTAACACAGGAATTTCTAGATTCTAAACACCACAAAACTTTTTATTTACAAGATCAAGCATTTCTAGTTCGAGAGATCACTTGTAATAAGATATCAACTATGCTCATTGTAATAAAAACCTCTTGTTCTTAATTGGGATAGACTGAATAAGATCTTTCTCCTTTCTTCTCTCAGGTATGTAGGTTGCTACACCAGCAACCAAAGCTTACAAATTTTGTGTTCTTGTCTCTCGTTTGTTTATTGATCTCCTTTATTTCAATTTCGACTTTATGGTATCAGAGCAGATTAGATCTTTCTTCCGATTTTGGTTTTTCAATTCAAAGTAAAAAATTAAATTTGCTTATTTATGTGCTACTCTGACTATTGTTGAAGATGTTTGGACTTTGGCTTAGCTTGGATTCTTTGGAAATCAGGTTCTTTTGATCTCAACTTGAATCTAATTACTTTAGTTAATATTTCTTCTTTATGCGCACATAATGACCGAATCTGATCTAAACCCAGTTAGAAGCTTTCACCAGTTCTCCTAAATGATATTAAATACTTGTCGTGGTCAAGGGCGATTACATTGTCACTTGGTGGCAAGAAAAAATTCGGGTTTGTTAATGGTGGTAGAAATTGCCCTTCAAAAACTGATTCAGGATATGAAAATTGGGTATCCAATAATCAACTTTTTCGATCATGGTTACTTAACTTGATGGAACCTCATATTGTGGAAATCTTTACCTTTTCTAATTCGGCAAAGGAATTGCGGGATTCAGTCGCAAAATTATATGGGAATCAAAACAATGTTGCTCGCATTTTTGAACTTAAATTTGAGATTTCTGTGGCATAACAAGGTTAAAAAAACTTCAGTGCACATCTTGGCCATATGAAAAAATTATGAGATGAATTGAATGTGTATCGTCAACATACCACTAATGCAAAAATTCTCTTAAAGCGAGCCGATGAAGACAAGATTTTCTCATTACTCAGTAGTTTGAAACCTAAGTATGAAAACATAAGTAACATTCTGATGGATGTTACGTTACTGATAGACGTAGAAATACGTAAAATTAATATGCCTAAAAGTATCGGTTTGTTAATCCCGATTTATTATTTTCCCAAGTTAGTAGCATTTTTTTATTATTAGGCACTTGTCACTATTGAAGTTAATAAGTAGAGAAAAAAACATCTAATAGAAGGTACAAAGAGCTAAAGCATCTCCAGCAGTTTCTCAGGTACAAGGAAGATATCTACATTCAATGAACTAGTAGATTTACTCCAAGGAATGAAGATGATGAAGGACTCTACAAAGATTAGTTTTAGAAGAATTGTTTAGATAGAAGATAAAGTTTAAATGAGATAGGGTTTATCTTTACATAGAGATAGAGTTTCATAAATGTAAACAAGTCTCTCTTGTCTCCTATAAATGCAAGAACAATTCTATGTATTTTTCATCTCAATTTTGGAATAGTTTTTTAGTATCTTTCTCTCTCTTTTTATCTCTCTCTCTCTCTCTCTTATTTTATGTATAAGTTGTGATCAACGTCATTAATGGAGAACTAGTCTTCTTAGTTTAGGCTAAGGATCGACCATCCGGCGATTGGAAGCTAAGTATAGTAGTTATTTAATAGAATAGATCTAGTATTGCTCTACAATACTCTGGTTTATAGTAGGGAAAGGTTGATCTAGCCAGGATAACCCCAATATATTATGAAGATGAATGAGATGCCAAATTAGCCATATTTGGTGGTCTCCACGTTTAAAGAGATTACTAGATCACTAGGAACTTTGACACTCCGCCTAGCCATGGAGAGAGTGTACAAGACTTTGATTCGATTGTCCAAGAACGATTAAGTCCTTATGTAGGGTTTTAGCCATAAACCCTAGATTCTAGACCTGAATAGACCTAGCCACAACTATTACGAATGGATAAATTTAATTATATAAATATTACTTTAGTAAGCTAAGTCGGAGTTAATCCAAAGCCTAGGTTCTTTTCTATATATTTTTACCAAGTTAGTAATTTAGATTTGATTTTTAGTTCATAAAAAAAATTTCAAAAATTAGTTCAAATAACGTTATTAGTTAGATCAGTAAAATTAGTTTTTAATATGCTTACTCCCCGTGGATTCGACCCTCGTTTACGACACCCGTAGTTTTGAGCGGGGTATTTAAAGATCAAGTTTTTTTCAGCATCAGTTACCGATGTTTACAAGTGTTTGTGCTAGTGTTCAAAGGGAAGAAACTTGAAAGAAAACTATGAATTTTGAGTTAAAACCTATAACCGAAAAAGGTGAATCAAGTGTATTGTTGGCTGAAAAAGATATGTTAAGAAGAAGACACATGTGTTTGAAAAATCAAGGAATCCTCCTTATAATAAAGGAAGAAGGGAACCTTCATGGTATCATTGTGACCACTGTGGTAAAAATAGGCATACTTAAGACTGTTGTTGGGATTTATATCCTTACCTTAAATCTGATAAAAGTCAAAAGGAGTATACTGCGGTAGCCGATACAATAATTTCCATGAATTAATTGGGTCAACTTCTTCAACAACTCAGCAAGTCCATTCTATCAAACAAAGGTTTAACCACCTTCACTCATGTGTCATGTAATCTAAGTATCTTCTAAAATAAATTCTTAGATTGTCGATTCTGGGGCTACTGATCATATGGCCAATAGTCCCAATTATGTGCACAATTTTCCTTCAAAGATAAATCACCATAATGTATTTGTTGTAGAACGTGGCAAAATTGATTTTTTCCCGCATAACTCCATGTCTGATGTTCTTGTTGTTCCTTCTTTTCTAGTTCAACTCTTGTCTGTTGGTAAAATCACTAACTCGTTAAACTGTGACGTCACTTTCTCTCTTACTTATGTTAGTTTTTCAGGACAGAAAGTTGAAAAAAATGATTGGTGAAGGAACTTACTTTCGTGGGCTATATTTTTTAAATCTTTCTAAAAAGGCGTGTTATGTCAGTAGTTCGACAGAGAGTCGTGTTTTGCACAAGCGACTGAGACATCCATCTAGCCGTGTTTTGTCAAGTCTTTTTCCATCTGTTTCTGTTGATTCTAATGTTTGTGACGTTTGTCAATTCTCTAAACAAACTCGGTTACCTTTTGTTAATTCAATATCTCTATCTGATGAGTTGGTTGAATTAATTCACTCTGACTTATGGGGCCTACACCTATTGATTCTTATGATGGATATAAGTACTTCATGTTTTTTATTGATGATCGATCTCGTGCTACGTGGTTATACTTGTTAAAATCCAAAAATGAGGTTGTAACTACTTTTAAAGATTTTCATAATATGGTGACTAACCAATTTGGTGCTAAAGTTAAAAAATTTAGGTCTGACGATGACAAAGAATTTACCAATGGACCTCTCACAAAATATATGCATAGCAAGGGAATAATTCACCAAACAAGTTGGGTTGGAACACCGCAACAAAATGGAGTGGCTAAAAGGAAAAATCAACATATCTTGGAAACTACTCGAGCTCTTATGTTTCAAATGAATGTTCCTAAACGGTACTTGTCTCATGGCGTTTTTGAAACATCCATTTTGGAGTTTGTTTCATTTAGTGTCTAGTATGGGTGTCGGCACAATCTCGTGGTTATCCGTCGTCAGTGAGTGTACATGGAGAGACTACAGCTAGACTGACACTGAACAGGTAAGTGGGTTTTTATCTCTTCATTCTAGAATATCAAGCCCTGAGTATTCTAAGGAGAATGAAAATATGAAAAATGTATGTTTTATCATAAAACAGAGTTTATTTGAAAACAGGAAAAATATTCGAATATTTTATATCTTGCTCGAATATTTTTTTCCTGCTTAAAAATTTTTCAAATTTTGATTTTATCGACAGTAGAAAAATATTTGAATATTTTCTAATCTTGCTCGAATATTTTTTTTCTGCCTAAATTTTTTTCAAACTTTGATTATTTTTCTAGTTGTCGATTTTTGTCGACAATAGAAAAATATTCGAATATAATAGAAAATATTCGAGTAAGAATCGCGAAACTCAGTTTTCTTAATAAAAAGAGAATTTTTCTTTTTTCCTCTTCTAACTTCTCTAAAAATCGAAAAACCTAGGGCTTGTATTCTAGAGAAAGATGAGATTTTCTTTGAGAGATTCAAGAGAGAACAACAACTCAACCTTGAATCAATCAATGATTTAGAAACCCTAACTTTGATTTTAAGAACTTGTGAATTCAAGATTTGGAGCTTCGACGAGAGATTGGAGCAATACGTTGCGAGAACGCTAGGCGTTGCGAGGACGTGAGAAGTTGCGAGAACCGAGAATTGATTGCGGGGAGTTTGATTATAAGAGAGGTAACCACGGGATGTGCTTACCGAGTCTGTAAGTAATTGAATACTTGTAATTCTTTTTCAATATTAGATTATTTTAGCTGTCGAGCGATTCGATAGCGACCTGTGGGTTTTTCTCCTGAGAAAGGTTTCCCACAGGGTTAAAAATCTTTGTTTGTGTTCTTTAATTTCCAATTGCCTGTGAACACTAAATAATTGTATCGATTCGATTTAGGTTAAGATTAGAACATTAATTCTAAGGAATTTGGACCTAATCGATTTAGACCTAAAACAATCGAAATTGATTAGTCTCAAGCGTCTAGGAATTTCAGTTTTGACCGCCACTTACCTTATTAATCGTCTTCTGAGTCAAATTATTGAGTTCAAGTTGCCATTGGAAGTGCTCAACATTGGAAGTGCTCAAGAATCGGAAGCTGAACAACTCCCATTTGCGAGTATTTGGGTAAGTGTGTTTTGTGCATCATCAAGTAACACATCGAAATAAGTTAGATGCTCGGTTTGTACGATGTGTCTTCTTTGGGTACTCTTCCACAAATAAAGGATACATATGTTTTAATCCAATTTTGAAGAAACTTGTTGTTTCCTGTGATGTAGGATACGTGGAATGTGAATCATATTTTCAAGCACCACCAGATGATACTAGAAATCAGTCCCAGGGGGAGTATTTATCTGACTTGGTACCACTTCCAACAATAAATGATGCGGATATTTCAGCTATTGAAGTCAATGAGGCACCTTCTTCGGCAGAAACTACATTACCTCAAGCATTTTTTAGACCTCCAACTCAAGTACCTCAAGCTTCTTCCAGTCCTCAAGCAACACCTCAAGTTTTACGAAGATCAAGTAGAGAAATGCGCCCTCCAAAAAGGATGAAAGATTTCTTCACTTATCATGTCGTATCTTAATTACCCTTTGCAAAATCATTAGACATATGATAATGTCGCACCGTCTCACGTCGCCTTCTTGAGTGCACTATCTACTTATCAAGAGCCTAAATCATTTTGAGAAGCTAATTCTAATCCTGCTTGGAAGAAGGCAATGCAAGAGGAACTACTAGCTTTGGATGAGAACAAGATGTGGGATATTGTTAAGTTGCCTCCAGGAAGAAAAGCGTTTGGACGTCGTTGGGTATTTAAGAACAAATATAAAAGTGATGGTTCCTTGGAACGACACAAAGCAAGACTCATTGCTAGGGGGTTCACACAAACTTATGAAGAAGACTATAAGGAGACTTTTGCTCCAGTTGCAAAGATAAACACTTTTCGGGTACTCTAATCTTTTGCTGTGAATTAAGATTGAAAGTTATTTTAGATTGATGTAAAAAATGCGTTTTTGCACCATCCACAAGAGGCTAAGTTCGGCTTAGTGTGCAAATTAAATTAGGCAATTTATGGGATTAAGCAATCCCCGCTTGCTTGGTATGTTAAGTTTAGTTCGGTTCTAGTGATGAATGGACTCAAACGGAGTAATGCAGACCCATCATTGTTTGTTAAAGGAGATACATTTGGCATTGCTATTGTTTTGATTTATGTTGATGATATTGCTATAAATGGTAATGACCAAAGTGAAATATCAAAGCACAAGGCTCTATTGCACAAGAGGTTTGCCATTAAGGATTTAGGATTTTTGAAGTACTTTCTTGGATTAGAAGTTGCTTATTCACAGAAGGGGGGATCTTTCTGAATCAACTAAAGTATGTTCTCAATCTTTTAAAAGATATGGGGAAATTGGGGATAAAACCATCGCCTACTCCAATTGATAGTGGAATTTAGTTGGATGAGTCCGGTAATTTGCCTTTTGATATTGGTCAGTTCCAGAGATTGGTTGGTAAACTAATCTATCTTACCATTACCAGACCTGATATTTCCTGTGCGGTTAGTTTGGTAAGTCGTTTTATACATACTCCGAGGGCTCAACACATGGACGCAATCACTAGAATTCTACAATATTTAAAGGGCTCGTCAGGAAGAGGTATTTGGATGCGTAAGAATGGGCATAGTTTTATCCTTGCTTATACTGATGCCGATTGGGCAGGGTGTCCAATCAATCGGACATCTACAACAGGTTATTGTACTTTTGTTGGAGGGAATTTGTTTACATGGAAAAGTAAGAAGCAAAATGTGGTTGCTCGTTCAAGTGCTGAAGCGGAATATAGGGAAATGGCTTCGACGACCAGTGAAATTATTTGGCTTAAAGCTTTATTGCGTGATTTGAGTTTTCGTTCGTCTCAGCCGACTACATTATTTTGTGATAATCAAGCTGCAATGCATATTGCTTCAAATCCAGTATTCCACGAGCGTACTAAGCACATTGAGGTTGATTGTCATTTTGTACGTGAAAAGGTGCAAGCCAATATTATTTCTACATCCTATGTTCGTAGTGATCAACAATTGGCGGAGATTTTTACAAAGGGACTACCTGCTTCCAAGTTCTATGAGATACTCTCCAAGTTGGGCTCCATTGATATCTTCGCACCAACTTGAGGAGTGTTGGAGAAGAGAGAATAATATGGGATTATAATATGGGGATTTGTTTCTAATGTGGTGTTGATTAATAGAGCCACAAATATTGTCAGCCTATACATATAGCAACTATGCTCCTTGTAATAAAAACCTCTTGCTCTCTAATTAGGATACACTGAATAATATGTTTCTCATCTCTTCTCCGGGGTATGTAGGTTGTTACACCGGCAATCGATGCTTGCAAATTGTGTGTTCTTGTCTCTCGCTTGTTTATTGATCTCCTTTATTTCAATTTCTACTTTATCAAATCATATGAATTTTCTTAAAAAGGAAGTAACCAACTCATATTAGTCGCTCAGGTCGTTTTCGGATTTGAGAAGATGGTGTTAGAAAGAGAGCAGATTTTAGATCTGAGAAGAGGAGATAGAGACTCCCGATTGCTTGTTTTCATATGCCAATTGTTTTTTGTTTAATATGAGTTGAGCCCACCTACCTGGTCTTGTTGTGGGTGAGCAAAGTATTTTCCGACGCCACAATAGTTAAGCGCTCGCTCTCATTCTTGAAAACTTGGTACCTTTATTTGATGTCTCTATCTGGTTCTTCTATGTACTAAACAATGAATTTGATTTCAATTCTATGAAAGTCACCTCTTGTTTCCCAAATCGCTTAGATTATAATTCCATACTACAAAACATGCCCTAATACAGTTGAATAATGCAGTTAGATGATGCACTACACCTATTTGCCCCTAAAGACATGACTAATACAAACAAACAAAAAAACACTATTTTCAGACAAATAGCTATGATGGCCAGTGACTACTGGCCAGCACCAATCACGACATTGCCAAGAAGCCTTTTTTTTTCATGGTCATATTTTGATTAACATTCTCATATGCGTCGATGGAGACATAAGTTGTTTGCTTATGAAAAAGGGTAATGAGAATATTTATCTTTTTCGATGTTATATATATTGGTGAGATCACTTTGAGCATTTCATTTCAAGTTAAACATAGAAAATAAAAAATATAGAAAGTGGTTGCACATGCACTACACCTTGCATTTAGAACTACCTCCACATGTATTTCCTCACCTCCCCCCACTACTCATACAAAGCAAAAGAAGCTCTACTTAGTCATCTTCACCTCACCAAAAACATTTAGGAAAATTATCTACCTAGGAAAAAGTTGTATTTATATAACTAATCCATGTGTATTAAGTTGTACAAATATTACTGAGATATCAAAATTATTTTTCAGAGTTACGTACTAAAAGGTTTGATCAGAGGCTATACACGAAACTAAAAGGTTTGGTCCAAGGTTACCAATTCCATCATTTATAATGATCGTATGCGTTTCATCAAAGCATTATTTAAGTAGGTGAAAGTGATCATCATTGATAAGGTGACAGATTAATCAGCACTAGATCACTCACCTAATCTCCCCTTACGCCAAATAAAACCCACCTAAACGGTCACGATGATATTACCACATGTGTCGTGACTTTCATCTACTTCGGCTGAAAAGGGGTGCAGAAGGAATTGTTACATGATAAGATATATCAGCAACAATATTGTAGCCGACAACATTCAAAGGGCATTCGCAGATTATCCTTTGGCCACTGTAAAATATTATTGCTTCAAGGGTATATCTGTCAAATTGATAAGTCGGAAAAACAATCCCAATTAAAAGCGGAAAAAAAAAATCCTGTAGAAATTACATTAGACTAGATCTGCAAACCTCCTACTGTTTTCTTGCTTTTGAATTTCCAAAATAAAAAATATACAAATAATGACTCTAAGTTACGATTTTACCCCCTATACATGGAGAGCAATCAAACATTGGTGTTGCACTGGCGATCAAGCTGATACTTCATGGCAGGTCCAATACCAATAGTATTAGAAGAGTACTTGTCCCCAAACGTTAAATACGCAGGACAATTAACATCTATATGATAACCCCCAGATATCCACGTACCAACTTTCCATCTCAACCGTCCATCAATCTTAATATTCAGCAATATCATCCCGGCTGATTGATCATCAATTAATGACACAGCAAGATATGGTGCAACGGGGACTGTGTTACCCGTTATATAAGGTGACCACACATTGATATCCCTATGACCTTGATAACTTGGAGGAATACTTGTTAACAGAGTAATCTGTTGATTCCTGTAGGACGCGAATACATCCAGTCTGTCATAATATATACCGATTTTCCCATTGGGGTTTCTCGATCCAATAGTGACCTGAATACTTGATGACAAGAAGTTTGGTGACGAAACGTTGAGCTGGTAGACTGTAGCGTCTTGTAAAGTAAAATAAGGCTTATGTGGATGCAGAATTAGCCCAACGATGAGGACAACACAGAGCACAATACAGATAAAGGTGATGATTCCAGTAAATATTCGACCATACCAATAATGATTTCCGTGCTTGCCGCAACTCTTCTCCTTTCCAGACATCTGATGGGCTTGCGGACAGAGATTGAGAGAGGAAGAAAGGAGAGAGATTTGGTGAGACTTAGATGGGGTGTAACTGGTAGAGGTTGAAGCTGCAAGCAATGCATGTTTATATAGATATAAGTAAGTCATAAAGAACATATTAAATTGGAATTTAGAGAGAAAGCTTTGTGGGGTTTTGATAAAGTAGTCTTTTATTAGTGAAACATCAAAACTTTGTAATAAATTTGAGTAAATAAGTTTATGAATATTTAGTCAAAATTCAGAACCAGTGGTTATATATATTATTACATGCATAATTGTTTACCAAACAACAACCATGGATAAAGTAGATAACATAGATGTGTCATACTATACACACACAAAAATGAAATACTCATTTTATGGTCTTCCAAACACTAGGCTATGAATATTTCTCACTGAAAATGCAGTGGTTAATATGCGTTGAAATATTACTTTCAGGGTATTGAGTCCTTTACCTTTTTGGATTTTGGTTTTGGGGTTTATGCAATAAACATTTATGTTTGGCATACCCTCAAATACAATTGTGACGACTGACGACTGACGAATGACTTTAAACCGTGATTCCAAGTCCAATGAAGAACGATATTTCATTTGCTTACACCAAATCCATAAGCTTCTACAATCATGATGATTTGTTAAATGTCAAACCTGTATTTACCGACAGAAAGAGCTGTGACTGCACAGCATGCAAATGGATCACTCGTCTGGATGACTCTCAGTGTGAAGGTTATGGGGTTGTTAAGATAAATTGTAATGGTGAATGAGGTAAGAATTGAGATATAAATGAAGAAAAATGATAAATAAAGATACAAGAAAAAAAAGACCCTTGTTGATTCTCATTACAGATATACATGATAAAGATACAAGATAAAGATATAAATGGGTTATTTGTATAACTTTATATCCAAGATTACAAGTATATCTCAAAGATTACTGTTACCTGTGATTTGATATCCAAATACCAAAAGATCTTCCTAAGTAACTTTTTTGTGAATGTGTTTTGCTCAATAATACCTGTCTTTGGTATCGATCTAGATGAGGCTGCTAGGAATAAACATACTTTCGAATGTAACTTATATCTTCCTTTATTTACAGCTTCCAATCGAATTTCTACGATTGTAGTATGATCCACACAGAAGTAGCTTACATACACACAAAAAACATGCAGGGACATGTACAACTAAAATGTATCTTTTCTGAGCAATATTTATACTGATGCTAAGAAGATATTGCCATGTATCTTTTCTGCGCAACAGAGCAAAGCATATTCTTCCTAACCATGGCAGTAGTTTTTTAGTTACACCCTGGATGAATTTCTTCGGAAACTATGTGTTTCAATGATTGTATATCTCTCTTACCAATATGATATTTCCAACCTTGCATCTACTTTAGTTTTATGTCAAAGAAGGAGAAACATATGTATGTTTCCATTGTCATTTGTCAGAAAGGTTTGGGCTTTGAACAGTCCTCAAATCTCGTAGGCGAGGGCAATGAATACTATTGGAGAATCTTCAGATCAAAGTACCTGGTGTAGTGTTACAGATAGAAAAAAATGGTGAAATTTTACAGATTTTTAATGAAATTTCTGAGGGGTTTTTAACATAAATCATGGTACTTCATGTTTAACAACAATAATCCATTTGATAGATTTCACTGCATCATATAGGATGACATCAAATTCCCGTAATAAGACATGTTGGTTAGTTTCATTGACAGCATCGCTAGATTGTAACTGCACATATAGGGCACAAATTTATCTGATTATAGTGCTTCTTTTCTGTGCCCGATTATAGTGTAAAAATCAGACTAGATATTAACAGCAAATTGCTTAATGTAGGCTTCCCTATCAAAAAGAACAATGCACCACTGCTGCCTAAAGCCATGTTATGTAACAGTCGGCAAAGCATACAGACAAATAATGAAAAAGGGAGAAAGAGACAAACTTGTAATCCACCTAATTTCACCAAGTTCATTCATGTATAGCAAATGATAAAACTGTGAGGTAAAATACAGTACCTTTCATATAGGTTTTGATTGAAATACTATACTAAATTGAAGCATCTAAAGAAAAAACAACAATATATTGGACTCCGGTATGTTTGCTATAGAGAAACGGCACAACGATTTTCCCATGCAACAAGTTTATCATCAGTGAAGACTCTGGATTTGTTGATGCAACAATGTGCTTCATTATCTCCCACGTTGCAACATGGGGATTATGATAGGTAACTCTATGAAATATGAAGTCCACAGTTAAGTAAACGAAAAAGTCACTCTTCAAAAAATGTCCCAACTGGAAACAGGCTAATGCTACCAAATTCATCAAATATATCACACGCTACTCCAAAGAACATATATTTTAGTGTCCGTTTATTTTTTAATGTAACGTGTTAAACTTTCCATATTTACACTGATATACAGACGAGTTAAGAACCAACATGCACAGGTGTAAACTTTCCATATTTACACTGATATACAGATGAGTTAAGAACCAACATGCACAGGTGTCGTCTGACCTGCTAAACTAGTTGTTCTGTTCAAATGATGTTTCAGTATTTCTCAAAACTGCTATACTTCGTATGCCAGATCTGTCTTTTACTACACAGCTAAAGTGCGGTGGCAGATCAACTTGTTCCACCGACAACTTCATTTTTATCATAATGTAGAATTCCAACCTAATACTACTTGGAATACCTAGATACGCACTCCCTTCAGATATAAACTCAGACCTCTCTAAATGCTTCCCAAAGGTCAGTATTTGTTACCTTAGTCCCCTCAAGAATTCATGATATTTTCCCGTGCTTTTTAGCTTTTAAGAAAAAGGAGATTCCATTATAACTGCATATTTCAAATATTCCCTCAACTTCATTAATGGAGTACAAAAATGTATCATGGGTTAACTCAAGATTGAAATAAGTATAAAAGGTTTCACAATCCAACAAAGGATTTATAGCACAATTAACCACTCTTGATGAACCAGCATTTGAAGCATGTAATGAAAAACTTAACAGCTCACACATAGAATTGATGCTTAGATTATACAGCTTACACAGCTCGAAAGCATCTCTTGGAACAATGGCATCTATTCAGAATCTAAAAACCCTACCTAATCTAGTCAAAGTGATAGCTCTATCATAACTCCGGCAACCAATAAATCAAGTACGTTCAGGGATATATAATCTTGAAAACCCATCAAAGAAAAAAAATCTAAGACACAAATGTAGAAGAGTCGTCAATGCAAATGAAATGGATATTTTTAGGGTTTGCACCAGCAGAACATAGTTGCTGTCCTGATCATAAGTACCCGATACTTCTATCTAAACGCCAAGCCTACTCAGGGTAAGATATCTATATTATATACCAATTAATTCAAGGATACTTCTACTGTTCTACACAACTTTCTAGTTCAGAGGTTGCTTTTTTTACAAAATAAAGAATTTGGACGAGTCAAAGAAAGGTTTCCAATATGTAAACACAAAAACAAAAAGAGTGAAACAAACTAATACAAAAGCGATTAATTATCACACATTGACTACATAACCACTGGCCTCAAGCTCGCAAAAAGGCCCCCCAACAATTCTACTCTCATAGCACCAGAGGTGGAGGTCCTATGTACAGAATAAAACCACATAATAGACACAGTAAGTCATGAAGGCATTCTCTTTTCCTTCAATATTTCTTTTGTTCCACTCATTTTAAGAGAATAAACAAGTGACCTAAGAATATATGCCAGAAGTATATTTTCTAAATTTTATTTTCCAAGTCCTTGTACTAACATTTTGGCAAACCTGATGCAGCCAACATTCAGAACCCAAACCAGACTAAATAAGCATTGAAAATACTCAAATATGAAATATCTCAGTGGAAAGGGACTAACAAATGAGCTAATGATTAAATGTTTTTTCCCAAAGAAAACAGGGTGCCCGTCCGTAACAATGTATCCCTTTTCCACGACAATATCTTTAGTCAAATTGCTCTGTCCACCCACCCCTAAAAACTAATTAAAAAATCCTTCAGCAAGATATACCAAGAAAAGGAGAGAAAATGGATGAAAATAAACCACATTCAGGTAATGGGCACGTACCCAACGCATCTCACACACATCATGGTACGCATGTTAACAAGTATGCCTCCCAAAAGTTAAAAAGAGCTAATAAATATGTGATTTTAGACGTGTAGAGAAGGTATGCTTGGACATGCAGCCGTGGATATATTTTAGCCCACCATGTACAAAGATGGATTCTGCTGGTTTTTCCTCGAGTTGTATCCTAGTGGTCAGCTCGCAATTGACCTTTTTGGTATTCTAGATTAAATGAGACTAGTTGCTTTTTTCATATGAAGTTGGGGTCCAAGAACTTAGGTATACTGTGGTAGCCGGTGTCGTTGTAAGAGCATGATCTCTCAACCTCAGGAACTCAACTAAATGAATAAGAATAAGCATCAGGACAAGCTTGTTCAACTTATGAAGAACCTGTTTCAGTTATACAGGTTCCAAGAATAAGACGAGGAGTGGATAAAATAGGAGCACGAGCTCGGCCTTGAATCAGATTCCTTGGGATTGTGCGCTGTTGTAGAACCTAAGTCTGGCAGCTCCAACAACTTAAGGGATGCCCAGATAAACCGCTATAAGGGCAGGTAAGTTACTCCTAGTGTGCCTGCCCAACAAGAGGAACCCTAGAGGGAAATTTTTTTCCACTTTCCTGTTTACTCTCCTCTAGGAAGCCCTAGTGAGAAGACCTAAACGCCAGAGAGAGCAAGTAGAACCAGAGGAGAAGACAGTGTCCTTCTTTGGTTATCCACACAAGCCCAAACCCTATCTTAAGATCTGTGGTCCCCCGTGAGCTAGAGCTCCCTCTCAGCAAAGAGACAACATTAGTTATCAACGTAATTGTAAAAACCAGTCTTCTATTTTTTATATTATTTTCCCTTCTTGTGCTTTATTTTCTTCATCAATTGATAGTGTTGTGTTATGCCAACCAGTGATCTCAGGGCATAATGAGCGCTGTAACACAAAAAATACTCCTATAACTGTTGAGTTGAAGTTTATGCAAGAAATAGCATCCAGTAGATCAAATTTAACATTAGTTATGCCAAATAAGGATGAAAGATGGGCGTTGCTTGCTAAAGCTAGTTCGGATCAAGAATGATGAGGATTGAAATAAGCTCGTAATAGAATTGTACTCAAGGATGAAGCCATATGTACTGTCATGGGGGAACCGTCAAATGTAAGGATTTTAGGGAAAATGCTCAAATAGCCCTACAACCATATAAATATCCAATAAACATGTCGTTTGCAGAAAGATATGAGAAGTGGTCCCCAAACCGAAAACTAGGTTTTCTTTAGGACAACATCTAAGGCTACTTCCGATTCCTACTGAATCGGACATAGCAACCAAACACAAAAGAAAAGGAGATTGATTTGTTTCATCAGAACGTGTTTTGGGAGATTTACAAAAGTTTTCACTATAGTGAGGACTTGAAGTGAGAAAAATTGGGGGAACAAAACAAAGTATATCCAGGTAATGCTTGTCCAGATACATGTCATTCTTCTCAGCACATCACATGCATCTAAACTTGTATATCTTCAAAAGGTTGAATATATCTATGGCTATGTACACCAAAACATGCAGGATGTTTATTTATCAACCTTGTGAATGAAAGTAACACAATTGGGTTTTTTAATGGACAAGTGTACCACAACTGAAGTTTTAGCTTGCAATTAAGTTGCTTGGAGTAGGAGAATCTTGGAGGCCAGGGCATCAACAAGGAGGCTTGGAAAGGGGATTGAGAACTACATATATCTTATACTTGAGACCATAGACTTCTTGTGCTTTACCTTCTTCGCCAGGGGATAGTAGTAGTTTGAAAAGATAAACGTTTGAAGAGTATCTGGATGGGTTCATCTTACACACAAATGGGATTGATAAATCTACGTTATAATGTTAATAGATTAAAAGATTAGCACTTAACGGGTCACTTTGACTTACAAACGAACAAGCTCAGTGATTTACTTTTTGGCTTAGAAACAAACAAGCTCAGAGATTTAATTTCTCCTTCTTTTTCATCATTTTTAGATATCTCTAACCATTTGTGGCACCTCAAAGGGGATTTATAGATTCAAACCAAAGGGGAATGAACTATTCCTTGTTAAATTGGAGACTTTGGAGTCAGAATAGAATTTTAGATTTTGATGGTCGGAGGACCCCCCCCCCCCCCCCCCCCCCCCCCCCCCCCGAATCATCAATAACCAATGCCAAAAACTTTCTCAATAGTCGAAGGAGATAAATCGTGAGACACAGAACCAATCTAACGACATGACTCGAGTTGGGTTAAGATAACAGATAACTAAAGATGAAGTACATGGACCTGTTATGTATGAAGAAATGCCTAGCCCGGAAAGGGCAGTAAATAAGAAGGTTATTGCAAGTTTGGATTAGCAATATACTGGTCCAAGTGGCGCTGTCAAGGCTTTAAGTTCATAGACTGAAGCTTTGAATTCAGTTGCCATCGAAGCCAATGAAGCTCTTAACGTTCATAGAGCCTAATGGAGTTGATATGATGGTTACATAATGGAGGAGTCTCCTTCTCCCATCAGTATGGGTGAATCTTGGGGCTGATCAAATGGAGAAGCATGACAGACCTTCCTTGAATCAGCAATTCATATGTGAGATTCATACTATCAGAAGGTGAGGTAGAATTGGGCAGAAAAAGTTGAACCTTGAAATTGAGAAGCTGAAGACAAAGAAAAAGAAAGGTTTCCAATGGACGATCAAAAAAGGAGGTCATACTTGAAACCTCGGTTATGGGTAAACCTAATACTTTGGCAAAATATTTCCTAACAAAAGTTATCGGCATAAGCGGATGTTTGGTACACGATGTTTCTAAAGTACACCTCGACTTTGATATGGCAACTTAGAAGGAAAAGGCACCATGAAGAAATTTGAACACTACGGTTTTTATTTTTTGTAACTAAGTTGTGTAAAGCATAGGTCTACACCTATTAATGTAAGAATGAATAGCCTTGCTATTTGTTTTGTGTTTTTTCCATCCACTTTTATCGTGTCATTTATTTCATAATAAAAGTCTAACTCAGCGTTTAATAGAAACTTGTACACCTAAAATTCTATGCAGGAAACAAGAAAATATCTTCAATCCTTGAGTTTTTACGCTTTAGATGATATAAAAAATTCTATGTTTTATGTTAATGGGCTTGATTGTGCCAATACAGTAGTGATGACTGAAAGATAATTCCTACAATTCATAATTTTTAGTGCAAAACCCTTTATATCAACTTATGACTGCAATCTTTATGACTATATTACTACAGATTATAGCAAAGATGTAGAGATTAAGCTAGCAATTAATCCGACGAATACCGTGAAAAAGAGTACTCTTTTATAACACCAGATTGCTCCATAATGTATAATTACATAGTAATATGTAGCCAAGAGCAACACTATTATCTCTAAAAACACAACCAATAAAAAAAAAAAAACGTGAACATAACTGATTATCTATACTCACAGATCAACCTTGCACGCATTGGCTCCACCCGTCAACGTCCCAAGACCCGACGAAGACGAAAACCCAACTTTCACACCCTCACAATACACCCTCATCAAATGCCTCCTAGTCCGCCACGCCCCAGCCTTAAACCTAACCCACGCCAACATCCTCAGATTAAAATCCACCAAACCCTTACTCCTATCATCCGCAATTCTCTTTAATGACCTCTCATTGACATATACCCCAACGGCCGAGAACCTTGCCCTAATCGTAGTGGCATTCCTCTTGGCTTGCCAGAACGGCGCCAACGCCGTCTCGGACAAAAACTCGTCATCGTAAAACACGGACGCCTCAATCCTATCATAATAAACATTCATCTTCTTATTAGGGTTCTTAACAGACAACCCAATATCCCAATTCCCCGTAACTTGGCCTAACGAGGCGTTAAAAGGCGTTACAGAGGCGGAATCGACTCGAAACTCGGGGAGCTTCGGTCGAAGGACGAGCCACATAATAAACGTGATCGTTCCAAGTATAACTAACACAGCGATCGCAGCGATGATTATACGACGAAAGAAGGTTGCGCGACGAGGGTTGTAATAGGGTTGGGAGGGATAAGGGTGGTGGATGTAGTAGTTATTACCGGCAGTTGGAGGTGGTGCGGAGTAAGGGAAAGCGGTATTGGTGATTGTGGGTTGGGAGTTGTGATAGTTGGGGTGACCGGTGGAATTGTTGTTGTTGTAGCTGGTTTGGCCTTGGGGAGGGTAACCCATCACGGGTTTATCTCGATCTTCGTTTGATGTCATATCTAGGGGTTTAATTCAAATTAGGGTTTGAGATGCAGATGCAGATGCAGATGCAATTTGGGGGTTTTGAGACAACTTTTCTTCTTCGATGATAAAGCTTGTTTGGACGCGCTTTGTATCTAATTAATTAAAATAGGAATATAAGGGAAGTCTCCTCAAAATACGAACTCTATGTATCTAATTAATTAAATTTTCATAATTAAAGGTGTACGGAGGATGTAAATGACAGAAGTTAACTTTGGTTCACTACATGAGTTAAAATGGACACATGTTAAATGGAAAAAACCTTTCTCAAGTGGAGAGAAAGAAGAGGGAAGAGAATGCGAAATCCTGAAATAAATAAATACTAAAACTCCACTATATAATCGAATTAATTGAAGTCCTGAAATCACAAATGGGGTCACTCCCACCATTTTAAACCTCTCTCTTACAACCACTCTCCTTCTCTCCTGTAAGATTTTTCAGGGGAAAAAACGTCTCGGTTTCGCTTTCGAAATCGTCGAAATCAACTGTCTTCGCGACAAAACCAAACACACTATTTGTACTCCACTATGAAGTATTTTGCAAGTCCATGGTGTAGAGACATAATCTTTGTTCCACAAATTTAAATGTATAATTTTCATGGGCCGGTGATTTTGTGGGTTGGACGATAACACGTTGTTTGCTTTCACAGTCTTCCGAGGACCAGCAAGAAGTCAAAGATCATCAATTTTCTATAGACTTTACAACTCTTACATGATGGTAGGGTAAATAAGAGCGATTTTGGGTATGCAAAAGCCAGTCCAATATTAAAAAATTGTATAAGAGAAGGATATTTGGTATTAAAACAGGTTAAAAAAACCATATATTAGAAGCCCTAATTCGCAATCCCCACCATACCTATACACAAGAAATATGTATCATCTTTCTTCATCTTATGGTAAGTGATCCAAGAGGATCTAAACATTAAACCCCTCAAAAAAAGACCAAGTCATTCGAACGAGCCATGGAGCCATTCGAACGAGTTAGAAGAAAAGGCAAGCCAAAAGTTCTTGTTGTCGATTCTAAGCAAAATTGCCAAGCTCGTTCGAACGAGACATGGAGTCGTTCGAACGAGACATGTAGTCGTTCGAACGAGTCGAAGACAAAGGCAAGCATTCTTACTGCCTCATTTTTAGGCAAAAATTAGAAAGTCGTTCAAACGACTTATGGGTCCAATCAAACGACTATCGTGACTACTTCTAAATTTATGTCATTTTAAGGGCAATTTGGTCATATATTGTAACTCGAAAAACTTGTAACGTATTTAAGGGCAAGGCTAGGCATGGTAAAACGGGAAGGAGGAAATCCAAGATATAATCTAGAATTTAAAATTTGAGAATAATTTATTGTAATTAATTGAATTGATCAAATAGAAATTCATATTGGAAAATTATCCCACCAAATCGTTTGACTGTATTAATTCTTCTTCTAAGGTTAGTCTCTATTTTAATTCTGGATTAAGTGGTATCAGATTTTGGAGTTATAATTCTTCGGGGGTTGATGGTTTATGGTCTCTATGCGTGACCGACTCAAGCAAACGAAGGAGAAACTTGTGAGTCCGTTGAAGATTCACAGAAAACCTAATTCGAAGAAGAACGTGAATACAGAGATGGGCAAGTCAAAAGATCGACTTACAAAACATAAAATTCGAGTTTCCAGCCTAATTACTACCTTGGGAGATTTTTATAAATGACTTTGTTGGTTACTTCGCGAGGTCTTAATCGTTCTCGTACAGAAACTCGGGAGTTCGCTGGTACTTAATCACGATCTCTGGTATGGGGAGCCTGTTGAGTGTCCTGCAAAGCTTGTAATACAGTTTATATAGTTATCATCTGTTCTTCAAGTCGTTTGAGCTCTTTGTCGCAGAGCTCACGGTCGAGAGTTAACTGACGCTCGAGCTCATTACGTGCTTCTCTATTTCAGCATGGAGATTCGCCTATAGTTCAGTGAGCTGTTCCGGTTTAACATAAAGATCGAGCTGACTTTTGTTGTCGGTTGCTTGGAAGTGACCATGATTGTAAATGGATAGTAGAGTGAATGTATGCCTTAGAATATCGTAGAAATGTCTTCTTTCCAACAGACGACACCAAATGTAATGGCCTAATTCCGTAGCTCGAAATAACTCAAAATTATATATTACACCAAATATACCTGTGATAAAAATTAACATAATACAAGATATGATAATGTGATTTAGCTTGGAAAACCTTTGAATAGGTAAAAAAACCACGACCTCGAGTTGAGGGTTTATTAACTGTAACTTTTATTGCTTGAGGCTGATATCTTATTACAAGTAATATCTTAAACTATAAATGTTTGATCTTGAAATAAGAAGTTTTGTGGTGTTTAGAATCTAGAAATTCCTGTGTTAGAATCTAGAAAATCTATTTTTTTCTGGTCATTATCTCATCTGGAACTTTTTCTTTATATAGACCTTACCCGCAGCTCGTTATCATATAAAAATACATTCTCCAAATAATGAGGTAAGTGGTAGTTGAATGTCTAACTGTTTAGTTCGTGGGAGACAGGTATATTTGACTTGTTCATATTTTTTTGTAATGCTCGATCAATGTTTTTTATCAGTTCGTGGTCTATGTGGCAATGCTGACTGTTTATGTCACGTGTGTAATGCGTGAGTCTGATATTGAGGTAGTTCGAGTTTGGACTAGGTCAAGAGATAGGTCCTTACAGGTTTTTGTGTAACTTAATTAATAGTATTCTTGGAAGTGCTCAGATCTCCATTATGTGTAATTGAGGACCAATGGGGTTCTTCAGAGCTACAAGAGGAATAAAATAGGGGGATCCTCGTTCTCCTATCTTATTTGCATTTGCAGAAGAAGTTCTGGGAAGGGGCCTTCACTGGCTAAGAGAACATGCTGGTGTCCAGGCCATGACAAGGCAAAAAGGTATCAACTGTCCTCCTAACTTATTTTCTTCTGATGATATCATAATCTTTTCCAATGGCCATATTAAGGGTCTCAGGTTGATTAAATCTCTACTAGATCACTACCAAAATACTGTTGAGCAATAGATAAACTGTAATAAAAGTAAGCTCTTCATGGGGTCAATGTCTCAGAGTAGAAAAGCCATAGATCAACATCTTTTAGAGGTTGCTCAAGGTACCCTCCCTGAAACTTATCTGGGGTCCCTCTGGTTAAGGAGAAGATCAAATACTCAGTTCTCAAAATGTTAGTTGATAAAATTATAAAAAAGAGCTAATAGTTATGCAAGTTAGTTTTTATCGTTTCAAGGAAGAGTTGTTCTAGCCAAGAGTATCCTTAATAGTATCCCAGTGTTAAACATGTCAGTCTATAAGTGGCCTATATTAGTTATTAAAGACTGTAAAGTTGCTATTAGAAATTTCATTTGGACTGAAAATCACACCAAAAAGAAAAGTACTACTGTCTCTTGGGACAAATCCTGCAGATCTACTCAGAAATTTCATTTAGACTTAAGTCTAAGAAAGCTTAAAAATATTAATATTGTTGGGGTGAACGTGCGGAATACATCACCTTCGCGCAATTTGGTTTTATCCGTTATCCTCATGGCATACAAATAATCAACCAAAAAATTAGAAACACAATTAACATACACACAAGACACAATATTTGCCGGAGGTTCACCCTAAGGCTACTCTCCCACCACTAAGTTAGAAATCCACTATGTATCGAAGTTCAATTACAAGCCCTCAAAGGATTCCAGCAAACATGGAAATCCCTAATCTCGCAATAATCCTTACATAGATTTACAAGAGATAAAAGAAACATAAGAGATCCATCAAGAACTCGAAGATTACCTCAACAAATACCATGTTGCATACCTTCTTCTTGAAACCCTTCAATCTTCTCTCTTCCTTGATTTTTCATCTTAGCTACCAAGATGTACTTCCCCTCTCACCATCAAATCCTAAGAGAACACCCTCCACCTTCTTCTTTGTAAAGACCAACTCTTTACAAGGTCTATCATAGAGGCTACATCTCTTATAGATTTCAAGTTTCTCACATAGAGGTTTTTAACTCACACAATGTGTTAGGAGGCTTTGAACTCACACACTATATTTATAGACTATCTATTAGGTCATCACCGAAGTACGCATCACGAGACAAACCATCGTTTTGGAATAAATCTCTTTAGAACGAACTTAAGCAAAAACCAAACAGAGCGTTTTTCGTTCGAACGACTTCAGTCATCTCGTTCGAACAACTTCGACCTTCGTTCTAACGACCTTGACATAAAGAGTTCACCTTTAACAGTTCGAACTGAACACCAGCTCGAATCTTCAAGCAACAGAACTAGCTCGAACTTGAACATTGAAAATCCCATTTTCAATCCGTTTTGAGCCGTAACCTAACAATAATATGACAATGCTAATGAAGCTAGCTTGGGGCCTAGTTGAATGAGAGCAAAATACTTTAATACCTCGGGTGATATGCTCTCCAACTACAAAAAAAATGCTCTATCTAGGGTGGCCTTAAAGAGGCTTATATAGAAGTTAAAAAGCACTCAATTTGGTCTGTAGCCAATGGCTCTCAAATTAATATCTAGCATGATAATTGGTCTACTGTCAATATTTCTGAGACAATTGTGGGGGAAGACTCTTTAGACTGTATGCACACTCACTTATATGAGCTGCTGGACTCTGGAAGCGGCTCATAAACAATCCCACTGGAAGGTTACTGCAGCTAGTAGGGGTGGATTTCTCTAACATATATGTTCATGTTGCAGGGAATGATGTATGCTACTTCAAACTAAACATAAAAGGCATATTCACTGTGAAATAGGCTTATGATTAAATTAAACACCACTATTGTTGGTGGAAAAAAATTCATTGGAGAATGAAATCCTCGCCTAGACAGAATAATCTTGCTTGGAGAGTATTTAACTATGCTATTCTCACAGATGAGATGGTGAAAAAGCAACAAATTCATATGGCCTCAAAATGTTATTTGTGTAACTCTGATTTTGAAACTACCGATCACTTGTTCTTCCATTGCCTTTTTGCCTTGAATGTGTGAATGTGGGCTTCTGAGTTCTTTGATATCTCTATAGATTACTGGAATTTTTCTCTTATCTTTAAACTGGGTCTGGATAGAAGTTCTTATGTGCAGGACCTTTGGATTAATGCTTCACTTGTTGTTATCAACTACATTTGGAGCACTAGAAACAAGATCATCTAGCTTATGAGTACTATTGCAGCAAAACAAAGTTTTCTCACTCAAGTTAAAGAATCTGATATGGGATCTAAGGGTAAGATGAATAACAGTCACCAGGATCTGAAAGTCATTGCTAGCTTGGGGGTTCAATTTAAACATAGGAAGCCGCCTGATATTAAAGTCTGTTACTGGGGTCTCCCAATGGATGGAGTCATAAAAGTCAATACTGATAGAGCTAGTAGAGGGAATCCTGGCAGAGCATGATTTGGAATTGTATTTGGAGACCACCTTGGCTCAGTTAAAGGGGTTCTATGCAAAGGGATAGGGGTGGCTACTTCTTTTATGGTAGAGTGTGAAGGTATTCTAGCTGTTGGAGAAATAGGTGGACTAAACTTCTTATAGAATCAGACTCTGAGTTAGATGTGGAGTCTTTCAATAATATTTGTATGCCTTGGCAATTTAAAGCTAAATGGACCTATTATACTACTAAGCTGGACATTCAGGTTCAGAGCACTTGGAGAGGTTAATTTTGGAGCTGACAATGGGGTTAAGAAAACAGTAGATATGCAGGAAAGGGAGGAAGTTTGGTCTGGTCACATTAGGAGCATAGAAAACCCCTACCAGGCTTACTATGGATTCAATCAATATTTTTCTTGCTAAGTGTAAGATATGTCTACTCTAGCTAGTTTTAGCTGTGTTGAATATGCCAACTCTAGCCCTTTGTAATTTGTGTTTTTCCTTCAATATATTGCTCACCTTTTGAAGAAAAGGAAAAAGGATAGAGGGGTACACTTTGAAACATCCATTTTGGAGTTTGTTTCATTTAGTGTCTAGTATGGGTGTCGGCACTATCTCGTGGTTATCCGTCGTCAGTGAGTGTATATGGAGCGACTACAGCTGGACTGACACTGAACAGGTAAGTGGGTTTCTATCTCTTCATTATAGAATATCAAGCCCTGAATATTCTAAGGAGAATGAAAAATATGAAAAATGTTTGTTTTATCATAAAACAAAGTTTATTTGAAAACAGGAAAAATATTCGAATATTTTATATCTTGCTCGAATATTTTTCGGTAGAATAAAAATATTTAAATATTTTATAATCTTGCTCGAATATTTTGTTTCTGCTTAAATTTTTTCAAACTTTGATTATTTTTCTATTTGTCGATTTTTGTCGACAATAGAAAAATATTCGAATATAATAGAAAATATTCGAGTAAGAATCGCGAAACTCAGTTTTTTTTTTAATAAAAGAGAATTTTTCTTTTTTTCTAACTGAACTTCTCTAAAAACTGAAAAACATAGGGCTTGTATTCTAGAGAGAGAGGAGATTTTCTTTAAGAGATTCAAGAGAGAACAACAACTCAACCTTGAATCAATCAATGATTTAGAAACCCTAACTTTGATTTGAAGAACTTGTGAGATTCAAGATTTGGAGCTTCGACGAGAAATTGGAGTGAGGCGTTGCGAGAACGCTAGGCGTTGCGAGGACGTGAGAAGTTGCGAGAACAAAGAATTGATTGCGGGGAGTTCGATTATAAGAGGTAACCACGGGATGTGCTTATTGAGTCTGTAAGTAATTGAATACTTGTAATTTTTTTTCAATATTGAATTATTTTAGCTGTCGGGCGATTCGATAGCAACCTGTGGGTTTTTCTCCTGAGAAAGGTTTCCCGCAGGGTTAAATTTTTTTGCTTGTGTTCTTTAATTTCCAATTGCCTGTGAACACTAGATAATTGTATGGATTCGATTTAGGTTAAGGTTAGAATATTAATTCTAAAGAATTTGGACCTAATCGATTTAGACTTAACACAATCGAAATTGATTAGTCTAAAGCATCTAGGAATTTCAGGCAGGATCCCTTTCTTCAGACATTCTCCCCCATATTGATTTAAGAAACCAAATAATTAGGTCTAAAAAAACAATAACAACTTAACATATATTTTCTCACACCATATATTGGGCTTCAAGACGCTCACTTTTCAATATAGTTCATCAAAGACAGGGCAGGCGCAATCCAACACTATTTGTAAATTACCAAGAAGACCCTTTGTCTTAGTTGGAACTGTCGGCAAAGATAGAGCATTTCCATGAGACCACCAACTCCATTATTGTATTTTTAGCAGCTGTACCCTCTTTCTTTCACCTCAAGTTTCCTACCCTTTGACTTCCAGTAACTACTAACTACTTATTATTACTGTAGCAACAATATCATCCAATCCAAACCGTTAATTTATCTTCGAGAAACAGAAAACTAAATCTCCAAATATATATTTTTTCCACTCTACTTCAGTACAGAGTACTCAAGTCTCAACTGTAAATTAAAGAAACCAAAACAGATCGAAAAATGAAACCAACCAAATTGGGAAATCAAAATCAGATTTTATTTGATTGTTGTTTGCCCTAATTTGAATTTGATTTGGAGTGTAATTAGTGATTGAATTAAAGTAAGTGAGGATTTGAAGTTGAATTGAGATATGGGAATGATTTGATTTGGATTGATGGAGTCAAGAATGGATCAGTATGAGATTATGGAACAGATCGGTCGCGGCGCATTTGGTGCGGCGATTCTTGTTAATCACAAGTTTGAGAGAAAGAAGTGAGTTTTTTTTTTTTAGTGTTTTTCCAAGTAGGAGTGATTTATGTTTATTGGGTATGTTTTGATTTCAGGTATGTTTTGAAGAAGATTCGGCTGGCGCGGCAAACCGATCGATGCAGGAGATCCGCCCATCAAGAGGTTTCACTGTTTTATTTTATTGTCTTGTATGTGCATGGTTTATTGGTTTTGTATCTTACACTGTGTAAGTTTGGATTGTAGATGGCTCTTATTGCTAGAATTCAACACCCTTACATAGTGGAATATAAGGAAGCATGGGTGGAGAAGGTGTGTGAGAGTATCGCTTTAGTTGTTTGTTATTAGCGTTTTTTTATGAGGTAACTTCTTTAACTAATTAGAGGATGCCAATGTAGGGTTGCTATGTTTGCATTGTCACTGGATATTGCGAAGGTGGAGATATGTGAGTTGTATTCAAATCCAAGGCTCAGTTTGTTAAGTTATGTTTTTGTTTGTATTGCTAATTTCCTCTTAAAACAGAGCCGACACAATGAAAAAATCAAACGGGGCATTATTTCTGGAGGAGGTAGATTATTTCGATCCTTACTTGTTCTGCTTAGCTTAATAGTCTAATTGGGCGTCGAGACATTAGTGTTTTCTATCTTTGGGCAGAAACTCTGCAAGTGGTTCACACAGCTGCTGTTAGCTGTCGAGTATTTACATTCAAAATATGTTCTACATCGAGACTTAAAGGTTTGTGAATGCATTTGAATTTATCTCAACACTATTGAAGTTGCATGCTAATTTTTTCTGGTTCCTTCTTGGTAGTGTTCCAACATCTTTCTCACTAAAGAACAGGATATTCGTCTTGGTAAGTATATCATGATATCTCTGCAAGATAATTTGGAGTTTGATTTGTAACTGAGCTAATAGGTTTGTATGTTGTTATGCTCAGGGGACTTTGGTCTAGCTAAAACGTTAAAGGCAGACGATCTGGCATCTTCTGTAAGTGTTATATTATGTTTAATGATCTGCTGTATTAGTTTAGTTAGTGTAGTGTAGTATGTTGTGCATGTTTGATGTTTAGAAGAGTAGTACATGTTAATGGATGAACTTCCCCAAGTTCCTTGTTTGAGGTAGTTAGTAAGTACTAAGTACACATGTACTTTATGTATGTATCTAGACTCAATTGAGTCCATTAATGAAATCATCCCAAGATTGCAAAATTTCAATGATGTTTTCCTGGTATCTTAACAAGTGTGAAAAAGTACATTAAAGAGACGTCCATCCCTTTCGTCATTTTCATGTGGTGGCCACTATCTGATATAATCCTTCACTCTCTTTAAATCAGTTATTGTATTGAGTTTCGAATCTGAGAATCTGAATAACCCTTGTTGTCACTTGTACTGTTGTACATTGTTGTATCACTATTTTTGTCAGTCTTTGTGTCCATCTCATTTATATTAGCTTCTTATTGCTGCGTAAGAGGTAAACCAACAAGACATGAGTTGGTTTTTTATCCAAGTCATATTTTTCACTTTCGAAGTATTTAGCGGAACTTCACTCCGTACTTAAGGCGTTTTGGAGTAGACTTACTTAAAAAATTCACATCTAAACTTAACAGTCGGGATTTTCCTCTCAAGTCTTACCTCAATTAATCTTTTGCTTTCGATAATGATTAATGGAGTACTAGTTTATTAGATCATTTCCCTTTCTAGTCCTAGGATCACCAAGCTTTTTATATTCTTATCTTTAAAATCCTTTCAGTCGGATATCGAATACCTCTCTTATGGGGAGAGATAAGACATGATTTGATATACTGATATAAGAGTCTCTCTCAGGCCTACTTAAATAAACCCCTTTTCTTTCTCTATATCTCTTCCTGGTCTGTCGAGGCCCTAACCTTTCCAATTTTCCTGGAGAAACCATCATCCTCGAAAGAAGAATTTCTTTGTCCATATTCATTCTTTCTTATCCTCTTGTATAGAATGAATCATTATATATTTTTCTCTTTCTTCTCATTGAATCACTTTCTTATTTTTCTTCTTATTTCTTCAATTGGCTTAATAGATTTCCAAAACAAAATTACACTTGTCGTTTCATTGAGGTCTAATACACGTTTAGGAGTTTGCCAAAACCAATCTTGACTATCAGAGTTACATTTGAGTCAAATTAAAATAAATCGTCTCTTCTTTTTTAAATGGCTCGGCATGCCTACCTGATTTTGGCTTTAATAAAACTTTTAGTCACACTGAGGTCAAATTCTAATTCTGGGCAAATGGTGCCCTTACTGTTTCATCTGTATGATTGTCACTTCTTGGAGAAATATTTATGTACCAACCGGGTAACTGAAACTGGAGTTCTTTCAATAATTTTATGCAAACCCATGCGGACTTCTGAAAACGTACTTAAACAAGGAGATTTTGTATTTAGATTTAATATGACCATCTCCAATAGACCCCCGATGGGAATCCATATTTGGATTAATCACTAAAAGTGGCCTCCAATAGTGGGCTCGGAATCCAGATTCGGAGTTGGAGCCTTGGTTTAACGCTCCAAATACGGAATGGGGGTGGAGCGCTCCCAAACAGATCTAGGCGCTTAATGATTAAGCACCTAGAATCTTCAATAATGTAAAAGTAGGTGTTTAATTTAAAAGCCAGGCACTTAAACCACCAAATCATTTGGCGTTTTAAGCCAGCCCAGCTCACATCATTTGGAGCACTTGGGAAATGTTGTTGGCCTCCACACCCCTACTCCGAATTTGGATCTGGATTATTGCCTGGATTTGGAGCAGCAATTGTTGGAGATGCTCTAAAGCTTACGATGCTCATATATCACCATTGGGGGGGGGGGGAGATATGCGCAAGAGTTGTGTATTTGATTTGTGTGGCACAGATCTATTTTTATTTTCTTTTGGCGTGTTTTGTCTATGATCTACAACGTTCTTTTTTCCATCACGCTGGAAGTCATCATTTCAACTTTGTTTTTCGTCAATTGTTGTGTTGAGCCTGAGTCTGATCAAAGACTATTGGAGCAAAAAACGGCGAGCACCAATTTCGGATGATGAGCTCTAAAACTGTTTGAGATGCTCTTACTGATTCAGTGATGATTAGCTAGTGAGTATATATGTTATGTATATTATCAACCCATGGCCATGGGTAGATTAGTTATTTTAACTTCCTCGTGTTTAGAAGAGTAGTAATTTTTTTTGATAAATAGAACTTCCCCATGTTCCATAGAGGTAGTAAGTATTTTCCATACTTGTAGTATTTTTTTTTTCACCTAACAATGTTAGTTGGGAAAGATGTAATAGCTCTTAGTGATCACGACATATATGACATCAAAGGACGTGTTTTGCTACGTTAACGGAATTGACCTCTAAAGATTGTTTTCTCTCACTACCGATGCATTATTTCATCAAAATGTTTCTATTAGGCTTTTATTGCATAGATGCATTGAATTAAGGAACACTCACAGTAGAAAATACTAAAGTAGAATACTGGATATCACATTTTTCTTCTTTGAGTCGTATATTATTTGAAATGTAGAGTCCCAATTAACCGAATTACAACTTTCTGGTGAAGAGACATGAATAAAGTAAAAGTGCTATTTTGGTTGTTAATGTTCATTGTACATCTTTTCCTCAGGTAGTTGGAACTCCCAATTACATGTGCCCGGAACTGCTTGCAGATATCCCTTATGGCTTCAAGTCTGATATATGGTCTCTAGGTACAAACACATTTTATCATTTACTAAGGCCCGTGATACTAATTTCCCTATTGTGGTTTGGACTTAATTTGCTTACAACTAAACAGGGTGCTGTATTTATGAGATGGCTGCTCATCGTCCCGCATTTAAAGCTTTCGTAAGAATTTTTCTCTCATTTTACCATGAAAACTCTTGTGACATTATATAGAATGCACAGATGGTATAAACTTTTTTTTAGTGCCTGTTCCTGGAAACGTCTCTCATCGAACTAAAGCAGATGAAATACAACATTTTAGAGGCCACTGCTTTTCTTCTTCTTTTGGATGCTGGAGTTATCAAGTAATGTACCTTAATTGGTTCAACAGTCTGAAGTAAATATGTTATGGAAGCTATCCAAGAGAAGCGCTATTCTAGTTCACATTTGCTGTCTTGGTACCTCGAAAAGTTATCAGTTTCTTTTGTCTCTACATATCTTATTTTTCAAACCCTTGCAACAAGTGTCTTTTGCGTGTAAAATAGTGTTTCTGTATGACCTCGTCAGCTCTCACACTATTCACAGAACTACTAGTAACTCAAAATATGGGTTATCTACTTGTATTTCTTCTTCTCTACATATCTTATTCTTTCAATTGCTGTTTTGGTTGGTATAACCTTGTCTGTTCTGCCTAGCAAAAAAACTTGTTTATTCTGTCGTCACACACATAGTGTTGGGGTGAACGTGCAGAATACATCACCCTCGCGCAATTTGGTTTCATCCGTTATCCTCATGGCATACAAATAATCTACCAAGAAACTAGAAACAAAATTAACATGCACACAAAACACAATATTTGCCGGAGGTTCACCCTAAGGCTACTCCCCCCACCAAGCTAGAAATCCACTATGTATCCAAGTTCAATTACAAGCCCTCAAGGGATTCCAACAAACATGGAAATCCCTTATCTCGCAATAATCCTCACATAGATTTACAAGAGATAAAAGAAGCATAAGAGATCCATCAAGAACTCGAAGATTACCTCAACAAAGACCATGTTGCATACCTTCTTCTTGAAACCCTTCAATCTTCTCTTTACCTTGATTTCTCTTCTTAGCAACCAAGATGTACTTCCTCTCTCACCATCAAATCCCAAGAGAACAACACCCTCCACCTTCTTCCTTGTAAAAACCAACTCTTTACAAGGTCTACCACAGAGGCTACATCTCTACTAGATTTCAAGTTTCTCTCACACAGAGGCTTTTAACTCACACACTGTGTTAGGAAGCTTTGAACCCACACTTTATATTTATAGACTCTCTATTAGGTCATCACCGAAGTACGCATTACGCGACAAACCATCGCTTTAGAATTAATCTCTTTAGAACGAACTTAAGCAAAAAACCAAACAGAGCATTTTTCGTTTGAACGACTTCATGACTCATTCGAATGACTTCCCTGTTTTGAGCCGTAACCTAACACATAGTTTGCACCATTATGTTCCTAAACAAAGTTACCATTTTTGGTATTATTTGGCTCGAGTTTAGTTCCGGTTTTAACTCGTATTCATGGAGTTCTCTCTACATGATACTCAATTCAAAATTGTTTTGGATTGCCCAATAGGCCCATGCGTACATCCAAGGGCCTATTGTAACCCTGATAATAGGTGTTCATGGATATGGTGGGAAATCCATGGACAATGCTTTTAAGAAATATACTACTTCATTACAATTACATTATAGATAATTTAGTTTACTACTTGCAAAAAGAAAAAGTCACTTATCCCTTCAACAATATGTTTAAAAAATTCAAAACAATGATTAGTGTGGTGGAAAGCTTATTCCTTATTGTTAAAAACTACGTGGAAGCAACGATCTAATTCACAATTAAACTAAGCTAAAACTCGCCTTTGAATTAAACTCACTTAATCGCTTAAAAATAAAGATTATAAACCTAGGGTTTATGAGTTTTACCCTAAACTCTACATAACTCTCTAAGGCTTAACCTTTCTCTCCCTAAAGCCAACATAAAAAATAAACTACTCTTAGACTCTCTTTTATAGGAGAAAAGACCTAACACAAATAGAAACCCTAATACTAATCTAATTAGGAAACTAGTCCTATTATTCAAGGAATTAAATAAAATAGAAATAACTAAATAAAAAAGGTGCGCACGCGACATAGGAGACGTGTTACTCGTGGTCGTGGATGCGACCACGATTCCTATCAACTATCCCCATCTCCGACCACGATTTCTATCAACTCTCCCCGTCTAAGAAGAGTTCAACCACGAACTCTGGCGAGAAAATCTGCAAAGCATCAACATGAAGCCAAAGGTGCACGCTGAAAATCTCTGGAATATAGCCACAAATTTTACCGTAACTTGCTAGTATACCCTTTGGACGTTGTAACACATCATCTCGAAGCACATGTTGCTTCATTGTTTTACAAACTGCGGATATTATGCGTTGTACTTGCAGTCGCTAAAATGCCAGATCCACAAAGTTGAAAGAATGAGCCAAAAAACTTATGCAATAAGGGTCAACATATGGAGTTGTTGTATGTACACTTTTTTGTAAAAATGTACTCTCTCCCGGTTCCCATATGTGCCTATGTTTATAGCCAAAACTAATCTCCCTTGGGGGTGCTCCGGACGAAGCATGAATCTATTGACTCCACTGTTGTGTGGCACGGGAATCGGTAACTATTGTTGGAGTGGTCATGCTAGTACTAGCTTGGTTTGGTTCAAGTTTGAACTGGAGTTACTTTGGTAACATAACTGTTTGACCTATTTTATTAACTTAGTGCTGACTCGGCTTAGGCGTGCTCACTGCTGGAGCTGGTAAGTAAAATTTGGCTAACACATGCCTAGCACGCACTGCTCCTCCTATCTCTTTTGCCTTTCTTCTTCCCCACGGATCAACAACTTGCTTCATCATTAAACCCTCTTTAATGACATGCTTCTCTTGCGATTTGCTTCTCTTACGATCTATTAAGTAGGCTGACGTGGCTGGAAAGAAACCAACGACTTAAACACGTGCTATTCACTTGTGGTAAAATTCAGATTTGGTGGATCTGGGTCTGGGGGTTTGGACTTGGGGCTTGGGCATTGGGCCTTGTTTGGGCAGACGGGCTGCTGGAGCAGATCTGGTATAGCTTGAGTCAACACATGTTGGCCACGTGCCTGCCTTCCTTCTCTCTCACGACCTGGTTTCTTCGCCCTAGTGCAACCTGCAAAATCAACGACCTCTCCATTGAATCCGATCGTGCTTCCAGTCCCATCCTTGATTAGGGAAGTCTACTGGACTTTGGTGATTGAACCGGTAAATCCTCCATCCTCTTTCTAGGGTTTCCTCGATTTGGTGGTGTTGTCTTTCGTTGGAATTTTTGATTGGTAACTTCAATCGGGTGGACTTCGCACGCCATAATCATGACCCATTCGTGGGACCATGGCCATGAACTCTCCAACGCATCTTCGCCTACCCCGCCCACAAAATCGGTCGCACGGGGAACCTCTCTCTCCGTCGGTACATCGTGGTGGTTAATCTTCAAGCCATCTATATCGATTTCAACACCTACACTCGTTCGAAACCCATCTTTTATGACATTAGAGTTCTCAAGCATCTAAAATGCCAAACGCCTCCCTTGCCATCTCTTTTTAAACATAAAAACATTTTGCGATCCATGATGATTCGGAATCCATACTTGATCCTTATGTATAACTCAATAGCACTAAAGAGGGTAACCTAAATTACAATTTAAAAAAAAAAAACTGAATCGTATAGAAGATAATTGTTAACATTCACCCTCAAGCGGGTACGAAGATATCAAACAGGACACCACCTAATTGAAGGTAAGTTGACCAACCAATTTTGCTGAGAACTTCAGTAAGCTATTGATATGTAGGAACAACTTACAATGCCGAATGCATGGACAGAGAATAACTATTTGCTAATAAAGTGTAAATCTCATAATTACCATCTGCCATCACTAAATTCTGCTTCAACACTTGAGTGAAGAACTTTGCTTCTTGTTCCTCCAGGAAGGAGCGGACCCAGGAATTTAGTACTCCGAGGACTAACATAAACATGCTAGAATTCTGTGGGTCGTAGCCATCAAGAAAAAATGCTGATGGTATACTGCAGGGGTGTTTTAGTATTTTTCTCTTAATATGACTAAGTAGAAATTTGTTGTTGAAATTTGTAAATGGTGTTTAATAAGTATTTGTGGCTGTAGTTTAGGAACCTTTGACTAGTATAGAAACAATATCTTGTACATTTGAATTTGAGCACTATGGCATGATTAACCACAGTAAATGATATTCTCTTATGTGCTTTAAAGACAAGTGTGTTGGGCTGTTTAGCAGCCATTATTACAATCCATTATTACCTGGAGAGGGGTTGTCAAATGGTCCCTCCATGCTGCAATTAATCTTGTCTCATGACATCCATTTCTCGTGATTTAGGCTATCTTTATCTGCATATGTCATACCTACACTGAACTCTTTGGCTTCTATATTATGTTCTTTGGTTCGCTTAAGCTTTACTGTTCATCATTCAAATTAATCAGATTTATTGCTCTAGAGTTAGCTTTAGCAGGAGTTTCTAATTGGTTTATTTGAATGTCTGTGATATAAGGTCCATATCTTTCTGTTGGTTACAGTAAATTTTAGTGGGGAAGTTTAACTTGTTAAAAGTAACAATTTTACATCTTGTTTTCAGGACATGGCTGGACTGATTAGTAAAATAAACCGTTCATCCATGGGTCCTTTGCCTGCTTGCTATTCCTCTTCCTTGTTAGTACAAATGATACCAACATTATGCTCATCATTTGATTTTGCAGCTGCTTCTTATATTGTCAAGGTTTCTTTTTATATTGTAAACTTCCTAATTTTGTTCTTGAAAATGTCTGAATATCATTTTGTGCAGGAGAACACTTATCAAAAGCATGTTGAGAAAGAACCCCGAACACCGGCCAAATGTAAGCCTATCAAAAATCTCTTATTTAACTTCAACTCTGTAATCATCAACACTCTTGACTTTTCTCTAACAATCAGATGTATATCTTGATCAGGCATCCGAGCTTCTAAAGCACCCTTATTTGCAGCCATATGTTGAAATATACCGCACATCCTCCAATCCCCCTATAGTCTGTTCTCCACAGAAGCCAATATCAACTGCACGCCGTGTTCAGAAGAATATGGCCGAAAGTCAAGGCAGTAACAGTTCTAATAGCGACAAAGATAGTTTGATTTCAAGTGAAATAAGTAACTCGGGTTTGGTGTTCGATTATGATCGTAGGACTTCGGATAATTCTTCGACTGGCGACCGAATGGACTGTGAGCAGGCAATGTCAAATCAAGAAAGCGGCACATGTACGCTTGATGTCAAAAGAGATGAAACAGAACTCAATCATGATAGTCGGAGACCCAAAATTGAGTCAAAGCAGCCTAAGATCATAAAGAATATATTAATAGCTCTAAAGGAAGAGGGAAAAGTTAGAGAGGTTAGTTCCCCATTAAGAGGAAACCGTCTAAAGGTTGGCGGTGTATCCAGCCAAAAACCTAACCAAGAAGCAACAAATAAGATCCCGAAGCCGAGTGTATTACCTTCTGGTATGAAGTTCAATGTAGATGCAACCACTGCTATTCAAGGAAAGGCCACTGGTGATCCTGTGAAACGGGTTCAAGGATCACATCCTTTAAAGCATCAGGTTTGAATTGTTAAAAATCTTGCTCTCGCTCTTCAGTATCCATATATTGAAAAGAAAAAAAAAACTTCTAATCATTACATTCCATGTATTCTCTGTTACAGTTGGCAGCATTTGACTCCTCGCCGAAGATTAAAATCAGACAGGATGCTGGCTCACCTTCTACTCCTGTAAAACAAGTTGTGGAGGATGGAATTCCTAGTAAGCCAAGACAACGGCCTCAGGTTTCCAGTATAGTCAGACGAGCTACCTTTCCAGGGCAGATGAGACCTACTGGAGTCAATTCTCCGAACCCAGTTAGTAGTGGCATAAAGCTCACCCCAAGTGAGATAAATCAAAATCGTGAAACAGCTTCTAAGTCAAGCCTCATCCCAGCATTAGAAAAGACTCCAGTTGGAGAATCTCGACCAATACAAACAGATAGTAGCAATTCAGAATTGTCAGTTTACCACCATGAGCTCCGTGATGTGGTAGCAGCCTTTCCTCCTGAAAGAACTAACCCAAGCCCCAGTGATGTTAAATATTCCGCAAGAGACGATCTTCGAGCATCAGAAAAGACCCCAGTTGTGGAATCTCAAGAACTACAGACTGGAAGTTGGAATTCAAAGTCGTCAATTTACTATCATGAGCTCTATGATGCAGCCTCTCCTCCTGAAAGAACTCCTAACCTAGGCCCCAGTGAATTTAAACACCCTGTAAGAGACATTATGCAAGCATCAGAAATGCCCCCAGTTACGGAATCTCAAGCAATACTGGCAGATAGTAGCAATTCGGAACCGTCAGCTTACCATCATGAGCACCATGATGTGATAGAAGCCTCTCTTCCTGAAAGAACTCTGAACCGAAGCCCCAGTGACCTTCAACATTCTGCAAGAGAGATTATTCGAATGTCAGAAAAGACTTCAGTTGCGAAATCTCGAGCAATACAGACAGATATAAGCAACTCAGAATTATCTGTTCGCCATCATGACCTCCATGACACAAAAACAGAAATTAAGTCTTGCGTAGAGAATTCATTTCATCATCTTCATGTAACGAAAACTTCTGTTGGGGAATCTCGAGGGTTAGAGACAGATAGTAGCAGTTCAGAATCGTCAATCCAATGCCATGACCTCTGTGACGAGATAGCAGCTTCTTCTCCAGATTTCAAAGAACAAAACAGTACTTGTTCGTCGAACTCGATACAACATCTTTATGAGAAGAAGCAGATTGGAAGTTCAGAATCTTATGTACCTTGTCGCGCAATTGCTTCTTCTTACCCACAGTCTAGCAGTCCCATCAATATGCCTATGGAAACTGATGTATCTAATTGTAGAGCTATATCAATCTCAGCTGAGACCTTCGAGCGAAATGGCGATCTTCAGAAGAGTAGTACTAGTTGTAATGAGGAAGCAAGCTCAAGTCTAGGTCCAGAGCTCTCCTCAAGTTTTGAACAAGAATATATATGTAAAGATGATGTTGCCCCCATAAGCAGCAGGCCTGATGTGATGCCTGGATCAAGGATTACTTCAAAACCCAGTGCAGATGATAAGTTCAGCATGCTAAGTATGATTAGACCTCAGTCTAATACCACTTCTATACCAAGTGGCGATGACAAGTTCACTGTAAGGGAGCTCATATCATCCATAACAGACCTAACACCTACCTTTATAGCTACCCCAAAAAGTTCACGAACAGAGACAGGACCTCCTGTTTCTAGTCCGATATTTGACAAGCCATCAGCTCCACATCTCCCACCAGCCTTTGATGATGTTATTTACGTCATACGACACAGTAGTTTTCGCGTCGGGAGTGAGCCACAAGTTTTGGAAACTGTAGAATCTGGAGGTCAGAATATGGATATGGGAAAGCCGATAAATGTAGCAAGGGAAGAAGTTGAGATGAAAAGCACTGCAACATCATCTACAAAATCATCGAGCTGCTTTGATGCAGTGTCATTTAGATCACAATTTTCTGATGGAAATTCTGGCATTAAGGAAATGGATGTAAGAAGCAGCCCTTCTGTTTCAAAACATGAACTCTCTGAACCAATAAGATCCAATCCTTCTGAAGTTGACACGGTTACAGCGAAGGAAGAGGAGATCCCCCCTGTAAAGGAAGTTTTGGATGTGAAGTCATCTAGACAGAGGGCAGAGGCACTCGAAGGGTTGTTGGAACTGTCGGCAGATCTGTTGCAACAGAACAGGTTGGAAGAACTTTCTGTTGTTTTGAAACCTTTTGGGAAGGAAAAGATTTCTCCGCGAGAGACTGCAATATGGTTAGCAAAGAGCCTTAAAGGAATGATTATTGATGATTCTGGACGAACGCCTTGAAAGTTCACAACCTGGCTGTAAGTTTCTTGGCCTTTATTTTCTATTGTTGTTTGGTACCTTCGACTATACCACGCTTTTCACCAATTCAAGCGCATTTAAATAGTAAACAGAACGAACTGTTTTTTTTTTCTTTGTATTGCTTATTTTTTGGAATTGTATATAGAGAAGCTTAAAATAAATACAATTTTTGGGCCAAATGCATAAATGTTATGTTTCAGTAACATATTGCTTAAAAGTCCTCATGTGAGTGTATTGCAATGACTAAACTATAGTCAAATCAGAATTTCTTATTTGTATTTTTACTAATTTAGTTTTTATTGTTGTGCTCCGTTGCCAACTTTTGATGGGATTATTTTCCCATTGTCCTCCATGTACTTTATATTGTATGCAACAGGGAGGTAGTAATCACCATAGTAAAACTACTCTGAAAATAATGTAACATTGATTTTGTTTGTGTTTTTTTCTGTCTAAACATGTAAATGTGGAGTTTGCATGCAAAGATGCAGGTAATTAGTACTATGTTGTTAGCATATGAAAGGCTGTGTTTGATTGCTTAGAAATCGTTTTCTCTCTGTCCTTCATTTACCCATTTGTTTTGTCTGCAACATTGAGGGACGAAGAAGGATAAGTCCCTATACATTCAGCTTGTATCCGATTTTTGATGTGGAATAATAAGACATAAGATATTCAAAATTTGAATCAACAATGCATACAAGGAATTCAGACTTGGATGAATAGTCCAAGAGGGGAATAAAATTTGTCACTTTAGTTCGATCATAAATCAATAATGCATAAAACTGAGATCTGTCACACTCACAGGAAAGTGAATTTTCGATCCCGTCTTAAGACCAAGTGCATTGTTTTACCATCAACTGAATTATGATTACTAATAGGGAGATGTTGTGCAAATGCTATGGTGTACCATGGAAAGTTCCGTTGTAGTTTATCATGTTTTGCACTTACATCGGCAGCTATTTACAGAAAGTGCGCTGAGTATGTTTTGGGGCTGTCGAAGCAATGCCAACTTGGGCGTTCTTTATACTCATGTACTTGCTAAAGGGATACCCATAAAACCAACGGTAATGGGTGAAGCCAAGCAGTAGTGATGGGTGAAGACATACATGTAACCTCTTTGGTTGTACGAACAAGTATGGCAAACTGATTTTTTATATATTTTTTTAATAAACAAAAGCAATGAGTACTTGATTTTTCTTTGCTCTACTACCGTATTTCTGCCGGCATACGAAAGGTTGAATGAAACCCTTTAAACTTGAACTTCTCGGTAAGATTTCAACAACGTTTTAGCCACACCTTGTAACTCTAGCCCAAGCATAATCTTAGTTTGCTGTGATGAGTCCAGGGATCAACGCTTTTAGGCAACTGTAGGTTCCATCTCCAAATCATTTGACAATGAGAGGAGTAGCCTCAAGATCTTGTATAAGGTGCGAGGCTTGTTTTGCCCAAGGTGGGACTACATATCTAAACAAATCCCCCACACAAGCTCCCATTATCCATATTGTACACACAGTTTGTCCCTCCCAACACACACAACACAACAATACATTCTGCATAAATCCTTTATTTGTAAAACTACACCAAATTGCAGACAAACCTCCCAGCACTTATTATTAGAAAAAAAATCTCTGTTTCTCTCTTATTCTATGCAGGAGACATTATTCCCTCTTCACACTAGAGGCACAACAACTAGTAGGTCCACTCTTTTGGCAAACCCATCTCTGCTAGAACTGTCTCATGATGTTTCACCACCACAACACCAGCCTTCTTCCCTTGATGTTTCTCTTCTCCATTTCTCAAACCTACCAAATTAACCAAGGGTCAAAAAAACCAAAACATGCAAAAAACGAGAAGAAGAAGAAAAAGAGAGCAAGAGCACTGTTTTTGCATGTTTTACTTTGTTTGTTTGCAACATTAGTAGTGGCAGCAGCAACACGAGGCAAGAACACCCCAGTACCACCTGATTCTCTCATAAACCCACCAACCCAAAACCGGTTTAGACCCTCACTCTGGTTTTCCTGCAAAGAAAACCCAGTACCACTCCCAGTTTCCGGCTTTTCAACTCTTTTAACCATTAGAGATGGTTCAATCGGGCTTGAACCAATTCGGTAATGGTGATTCTGAGTCTGACTCATACCAAACCTGGTTCTGGGTACAACAGCCGGTCTAACCTGGTAAAAAAATCAAAAAATCAGAAGAAGAAAAATAAAAAGCCAGAGAAAATGAGAAAGATTGGGAGAGAGTTTCACCTGAAATGGGTTTGGGGGAAAATAACAATAAGGAGGTTGTGTTGTTGTGAAGTGGGTTTTGGTTTGTTGAAGCAAAGGGCAATAATAAGTTGAGAGTTGTTGAGGCATTTGAGAGTTGATGTTAGTCCAAGCTTGTTGATCTGGTGAACCATTTGAAGGGACATCATAAACATTCAAGTTTGGGGTAAACTCTGCCATTTTTTTAAAAAATTTTGTGAGGGAGAGAGAGTTTTCAAAACTACGTTACAAGTTTCTCTTCTTTGTGTGGTAGTGGTAGTGGGTGCTCATTTAACGCCCACTACTACTAACTTGTACTGGGACGTTTTGCTTCAAGATGATGACCTTCTAAGTTCCATTTGTAGTTTTGTACACACTGTAACTTTTTGTTTCATGGACTAGACTACCCTTTCAGAATTTGAAACAAATGATTAGATCATCTTCACCAGTGCCTGGTGCTGGTATCATTGCCTGATTTTGATTGCAAAAGGTGATTGCTTAAGAGAGGATTCTAAGGCTAAAGACACAAGAGATGGTCTATAATCTACATTTAGTGCCTACTGTACCATTTTGGGTGCTTGCTAGATGAGTTATAGACCTTTCACAAGCTTCGAGCTCGTTAAAAAGTGTTATGTGTCTCCTCTGCACCAATTATACCGCAATATTATTGTAAGGACGGATATTTAAATCCCTTCAAACTTAATAGCAAATACCGGCTGGCTTGATTAATAAACTCTGGAAACAAACTGGTTGAATTGTACTCATTAAGCATGTCGTTATTGTCATTCCAATTCACAACCAATGTTAAACAAAATGAAATGCAAAAATTCCCCAGTTTATGACCTTAAAAACGCTAGTCTTCCAGCTTCAAGTTCAGTAACTTGTACCACAAGTTTAATACCCAAATGCTTTCCTATGATGCTTTGACAAAGGATAGTGCTCAAAATGTAAAAAATCAGACAATACATACAAACTAATGACAAGGGAAAGGCATGACCCTATACGCCCTTGCTATCATTAGCTAGCCGGTGCAGATCTCACCTGTTCACCTTGTAATGAAATCACAAATATCAATAGGGGCCTGGCCAAAATGTACTTAGTTATTACTCAATGTTTAAACCAAACAATTTCATTAGAAGACAATTAACAACAAGCAATAAAATGTTTCTCCAAAAAAAACAGAGTATCATAGTAATGAAATGCCAAAGAAAGCATCACAACTAAAAAAAACAAAATTACCCTCTTCAGTCTTCACCTACAAAGGTATGGGTCTCTCTATAACTCTACTGTTGTAACCATTAACCATTGATTCATTCACCATTTAATCTTCTTCTTTTTACCATTTTACCCTTCTATTGTATACCCCAAAAACTATAACCCCCTCCTCCTCCTAGTCCTACTCCAGTCACAGCAATGCTAATCGGACGATATCGAAGGCCGAGCAATCGGACCAGCCGGTGACACAAACTTCCCTGTAATTACCTGTTCATAGACGCAATGATGAAATGGAACAACCCCAGACGACGATCCCGCGCAAACCTTACAGTAAACCGCGCCTCTGGCGACCCCAAACTCCGATTCTCGATACCCAAACATGTTCGGCGCAGTCTTCATTAGGTACTTCTGCCTCTCAATCTCCAAGTTCCTCAAATGTGCATTGTAATCCACATTGTATCCCAACCCCCCGGGGTCACGACGAAGGAGAACCCTCTCTGGGGGTGACAAGACCGAGTTGTACCCATCGATGGGCAATGGCGATGATGGGGGTGACGATGTTTTCGCTCTGCGTTGTTGCCTTGGGGTTCGACGGATGGCGTGGAGATAGTGCTCGGTGTCGCGTTCGGCGAGGATCTTGGCGAAACTGGTGGATTCAGTGATGGGTATTGTGCGGATATCGGTGGGGTTTCCGGTTCGAAGACGACTAATGAGAGAGACTGAGAATTGGTCTGGTGAGAGACCGATTCGGGGAGAGAGAACGGAGATGAATTTGGGGAAATCGAGAGACGGGGTGATTGGGATCTGACCTAAGATGGTGTCGCCGAATCCGTCGTAGAACTTAACGGTGAAGAACACCGAATCCGCCATTAATGGAACTTGAGAGAGGTGTTTGGGTTTTGAAGAAATTAGAATTTGTTTTAGAATTGGAAATGTTTTTAAGAGAGTGAGGGAGGAGGAGGGAGAACTGCTGCAGTGGATATTTCTGGAAATAAACTAATTCTCGTTAGCTTGTGGCTCAAGTCACGTGGGATAAAGACGAAAATGGCCTCGGAAAATATAGCGAAATTAGTAAATCGGAAGAGTGATTTGGTACTTTTGAAGTTTTTTGTGCGTCGGTTACCTGGGGTATTAATTGCGGGGTTTCAGCATGATAAAAGAGGTCGTCGAGTTTACCAGACGTCACTCTAGGACTGGGAATGGTTATACCAGTGAGTGAGTGAGGGAGGTGGATTATGATTAAAGGGGATGACACCTATTACTCAGGGAGGAGGTCAATGTGCGAGATTTTCAACTTTTCGTTAGAGTTGGTGTTTTGGGTGAAACATCTTTAATAGAGTTTGACACTGGTCTTATACATTTGGGATCAGCCTGGACTAGTAATTACTTTGGCAAAACAACTTTCAAAGATAAGGATTGAAAGAGTTGTGCACCTATGTTTTCGCAGATCCAAAACTTACTTGAATTCTAATTAAAATCCAAGTCTAAATCCAATTTTTCTAAATTAGACCAAGTTCTAGATTTTATCCAACCCATTAATAACCTAAACTTAAATAATCCAATCGCGAGCAATTTCCAAAATTGTCTCATCAAACTGTCTCCGAAACCTAACATTAGGAAGAAAAAAAATCAAACGTCTAAATCACAAACGCGCCTTTAAATTATAAGAAATACACCTCCCGTCAAAATTCAAGCGCGAGTAGCTTGCCGTACAGGAATCCTTTTGTCACGCCCTAAAATCCAATAATCGGTAGCTAGACCAATTATTATCATTCGGGATGTGCAGCTCGGGGAATCCAACCGATTCACCCCCACAAACAACCGAGCCATAGACAAGTTCAGACTCAATCATTGACTATAGCAATATTATCAGAGTAGGAGAAATAAAGCAGAAGCAAAGATATATATATACATCACCAAAATGTAAATACAATGTCTCAAAATACTATACAGCGGCAAAAGCTGGAATCGTACAAGCAATACTAATACAAGAACGGATTTGCAGGGGTCAAGGCTGGAACCAACAGCTGTACTCTCAGCCAACAGCAACTACTCAGCCTCTGAAAGGGAGAAACAAAGCGAGAGTGGGCAAAACCACGGCTCACTAATGCCCAACAAGGCTAAACAACAAACTAATATAACAGGTGGAGATATAGAGGAGAGATGAGTGAGATATATGCAATATTCTAAAGCACAGAGATCTATAAGGATAGAGGAGAGGAATAAATGTATAAGTGCAGAATAGTGTGAAAGAGGAATACCGAAGTGCAGTAATGAAATGATATGATATGATGATGATATGCTACTAAATTGTCCTAATGTGAATGTTATGAAACCAAGAGCTAGACCTAATAAATCAATATAGTGGGCTGATCAACTGCTAATGCATAATAACCTTAACGAAACCTCAATTGGATACAATGGTACGATTTCTTGTCCAAGCTCGACCAGTCTAAAGAATATTATCACTTGATCAAAGTGTTCCAGGCTTTGCAACCCACGGAGCCAACGTCCGAACTGTATTTCACATGTTCCAAGAAATTTCAACCTCACCGAGGAGAAGACCTAGTTCTTGAGGACTGTCTCATGCCATCCCACACTCCTAGATGGGTGAATAAACATGATAGTACCTGTCGTTGGTGACTCACCTACTATTTCAACCCGATGTAGGAATCCTGATAACCTATCGAGGGTCAGCCGACGTAGAGTTGGTTTATGTATCCGATCCCGTTAGGTTAAAGGAATAAAATAAACTCACACCGAAACCAGATCCCAAGGATCAAAACACTACAGCCGCCCTCACGGCCCACACACAGGATAACCCTTGCCGAGAGAAGGACTAACAATCCTAACCCAACAACCACAACCTGGCCAACACACATAGGATAACCATCTGCCTCAGAGGATGGCAACAATCCAAACACAGATGTTAACAGTGACTAATTGACCAGTCACAACATCCAAGCACAGACTGACATTAACTAATTAACCAGTCACGACATCCAACAGCATCAGTCTCTACCGACTGGAGCACAACAGTCAAGCACAACCCAAGAGAATGCCCCAAAAACAACCCTCCTAAGGGACAAGGAGAAACACAGTCTATATGTCTAAGGATAGGAAACAACAATACTAAAATCAACAATTTTAATAACCGGAACAATATAGTTTAACAACAATCACAAACACCTCAATGACAGTATGTACAACTCTAACTAACACAGGTTAACTAGTATAGTAATTTAGCAGTGAAGGGACACTCGCCTGATAAACCGGTTCGAATCCCGCAGGACAAACTCGGAACTCCAACAAACCGAAACCCAACAACAACAGGACAACTCGCGGCAACAATCATACCCACACCAAAACCCAACACCTGCAACAACGCAACTACGCAAATCGCAAAACCCCAAAATAAATTCACAAATACAAACCCTAGAAACACGAATCACAAATCAGTGCGGAGAAAGGGGAAAATACTCACCGATGAATTAGCGAAGAAAACAACCCACAAGCAATGCCAAACACTACGGAGGAGAGGATTAAGTGAGGGAGGGTTAGTGGAGAGTGAGAGAGGGAGAATGAGAGTGAGAGGAAGAGAAATGAAAATAAAAACTAAAAAGGGGAAAAACAACCGCCAAGTCGTTCGAACGACAAGGAAGTCGTTTGAATGGACAAGAAAGTCACAGAAGGGACACAAAAGTCGTTCGAACGGGACAGGAAGTCGTTCGAACGAACCACCCTCAAAGACTACAATTCCAGGGGACATGTCAACTCGTTCGAACGATTACAAATGTCGCTCGAACGACTTTTACAAAACTTAAAAAATACAAGGCTTCCCCCGGGATCACGAGATCCTCTGGGGTCACACCACCCAGGACAAAAACGCAACAACAACAACAATGATGATGACAACAACAATAACACCACCAAGCCACTACGGGCCTCCTGAGGAAACAACAACAACAATCTCCTCCGCCCAACCACCAAAACCATCGAAAACACGAAAAAGGGAATCTAACTCTAAAACCCTGATAAGAGAAAAGGAATGAAACAGCAAGATGTACGATATGAATATGCATGTGTGTGGTATGATGTATGAATAAAAAAAATGATAAGAAACCAAATAAAATAAAATAAGAATAAATAAATAAAAAACAAATCTGGGACACTACATTGTCAAACCATCCGAAAAATAGTATCCATGATCCAGGAGGATCTAAACACTAAACCCCTCCAAAAGACGCAAATCATTCGAACGAGCCTTATAACCGTTTGAACAAGAAGGAAAATCAAGCCAAAGGTTTTGCTGATGATTATAGGCAAAGTTGCCTAGTTCGTTCGAATGAGCCTGGGAACCGTTCGAATTAGTCGAAGATCAGAAGAAGGATTCTAGCTGTATCGTTTTCTATGCAAAATTGCCAAGTTCATTCGAGCGAGTCTTGAAGCCGTTCGAATGAGTTGAAGAACAAAAGAAGCGTTCTATCTGCATAGAGTTCCAAGCAAAATCAAGGAAGTCGTTCGAATGACTATCGCAACTATTTATAATTTATGTTGTTTTAAGGGCAATTTAGTCATATATTGTAACTAGGAAACTTGTAACCTTAATAAAAGGGTAATGCTAGGCAATACAAAATATATCCAAATTGTAATCTAGAACTTAGGGTTTGAAGAGTAATTTGTTGTAATAAATCCAATTGAGCAATACAAATTCCTATTGGGAAATTATCCCGCCAAATCGTTCGTTATATGTTAATTCTACGTTTAATGTTAGGCTCTAATTAGATTGTGGATTAATCTATCACACTTTATTGGAACAATTTTGTCAACGTGAGACTCTACTCGGGCAATTCAGTCACACTCTGCTGTAGACGGTCTTAGATAGATACCATTGGGCTCTTGGGCCAGTGGTGGTTGTACCTCTCTACCTAGAGAGGGGCCGTGGGTTTGAAACCTCATGGGGCTGGAAACTTAGGGTTATGGATCCTAGTATAAAACCGGCTTGCCTTGCAAAAAAGAAAAAAGAAAAAAAGAACGGTCTTAGAGCATGGGCAGCAGCCTCGCTAAGTTAGCAAGCCACCTAGGCATAAATTCAGAGAAAATATGACATGTAGCTATAGTTAATTTTTTTTGCTTTTCCAGGGTGGGGATAGGTGTCAGTTTTTAATTTTTTAATAAAAAATAATATTAATTTTTTTGTGCGCCAATTGAATTGGCGCCTAAATTTTTAAATATTTTTTAATAATAAAATAATAAAATTAATAATAAAATATATAAAAAAAAACACTGCGCCAATTCAATTGGTGCATGAAATATATTAAAAAAATAAAAATAATTTTTTAAGATATTTTTTTATAATTTGTTTATGTGGGCCACTAACACCTCTGACGAAAACAGGTCGTCACAAATAGCTACTAATTTTTTTGAAATTTAGGAAATTTGAGCGATAGCGACTATGAAAAACCAAAAATAAGAGAATTTGGATAGCTATCGTAGCGATAGCCCATGCTCTTAGATAGTAAAATTTTCTTTTTCTTCTACTTCCTCCCCAAACACTTGGAGATGCTCCAAGTATCAAATAACTCACCAAAATGTGGAAGAACGAACCACCCAATCAATAGCACAAGCATAATGGTTGCTTTGTGTAGATTAGTTTCCTTAAACACACAACTCTCTCGCCATCCTCTCCTTTCTCCGGTAAGCTGCAAATTATCTACCTTCTCTCCCCTTTCAGTTTCAGCTACATTTACGAAACTGCCCCTCCTCCATCAAATCCCCTCCTCTAAGCTCGTCTCTTGCTCATCATCAGTTGCATCAGTAGTAATGGAAACTTCACCACAAGGTTACAGAAGAAATGTTGGAATCTGTCTCATCAACCCCTCTAATAACAAGGTATCTTTAAATTTGTACTTTTGAATTATGGTTGTTGGGTTTGATTCATTATGTGCTGTTGTTGTTGTTTTGTGTGATTTTTACAGATTTTTGCGGCGTCAAGGATCGATATCCCAGGCTCCTGGCAAATGCCTCAGGTAATTTTGAGTAAATTTGATTGATTTTGATTTTGCAAGTGTTTGTTTTAGTTGGATTATTAGTTTCTAGATTGGGACAATTAAGTTTGTAAGATCCATCCTAATATTAACTATGAAATACCTTGCTTAGAAATCGGTAAATGAGTTTCACTCCTAGTCGTGTAGATTCTCATTAGTCGCTACATTTTCGTATTTATCTTATTGTGCATATAATATGTCTAAGTTGTATTGGGAGTTGCATCCTATTGTTTTGGAAGGAAGTAGAATCAACGAACCTGTTACATCTCTAGGATACTTGAGGAGTGAAGACGAGGAACCCCTCAGAGGTCTTTCACAGATTCATGTACAACTTTTGAGTGTACGGTTCTAGTGTAGTTAAGGTATTTCGGTGAGAGTTCTGATGGAGGGTGGATGTTGTGGGTGAGAGCACTGAACTCGGGGAGACGTTGTTTGGGAATACTTATTATCAGATTACGCTTATATGGACTATTGACTTTCTTAGACATGGTTCCTCAACACATTGCGGGTTGAAGGGTTCTTACACACGCTGGAACATCATGTGCATGTTCAATGGCTCGTACCAATGGGCATCTGTGGATGTGGTGCAATAAGATTGAACTGTGTACTGACGGGTGATGCAGGTGCATATCGGTTCGACTGACAGGTATATCCCCTCTACCGAATTCCTAACAACCCACAGATGTATTGGTCTGTCACCCTATGATATGACTGGTTGACTTGAATACTTGATTGTTGTCGGATCATTTAGTATCTATTATTTCTAGGACTTTTTATATCTCGATTATGGTCTGTTTCGCTTAGGGTTATTTCTAGTTCTTTAAATAAGGTAGGAAGCTCAATAGGAACAGTTTGAATTTCTTTGACTGTAAATATTTTTTGCTTTCATTCTTTCTTTTTGCTAGAAGAAGATACGTGTATTTTTCGTGGATGGAATTTAAAGAGGTCATACATATCTGTCAATAGAGTTGCATTTATATATCTACTTTCTTCTATAAATTTATTTGTGTCCTTTTTTAGTCGATAGTTTGTTTCATTTTTTATTGCTTCAATATCTCTTTTCCGTGGATGGGATGCATAAATTGTATAGGACTAAAAGACGAACTCGTTATTATCTGTCTAAGGAGGCGTGAATCGTGATGTACTCCAAGACACTTTTTTGCTCTGTCAATCGATAGGTTAGGAAGGACTGAATAGATTCCTCCCACCGAGCGTGAAAGAAGGCCAGTAAGTAACCGAGGAAGGAAATTCATTTGGTGAGATGGAAACTACCATGACATCTTGGGGCTTTGGCTAAAAATGAGGTTGAATCATCTTCTTAATAGGAAGAAGGACAAAGTTGAATTCTGTACTGAGATATTTTGGACAATACCCTAGGGTTCCGGATTCCTCTTAGAAGTCATGAAGAAATTGCAGACTTAGCAGGTGAAAGTTCATGATCACTGTATTCAAGAACATATGATTTGGATTCTTTGGAATTCACCACATTCTTCAGGGGAGAACGATGAAAATGATTACCTACTTGTGGAAGGTGAATCGGAAATTTGAATCGTGGGTCAATTAATTCGATGCAATGCAATGTGGGTATTTTTCTTTTCAGGTCTCAGTATTAGAATATGGCATATTATATTGTGAAACAAATCTAAAGCCCATTGTAGAGATACGCATGTCTATTTCGTAGTTATAACCTCCATATAACCTCTAGTTGGTTAGGATAACTTCCCAATGTTGTAACTATTTAAACCCCTAATTCGGGTCTATTCAAATCAATGAGAAACAATCTTCTTTTTTCACATGGTGCCAGAGCCTAGCTTTGCTTAACAAAACGACATTGTTGTTTTGTCCTTTTTTCTTCCATTTGTATCTCCAATATCTCTCATTCAAAGTTCTTTTCCTTTGAAAAAGAATGAATTCGTCATGGATGTTGGCTTCATCATCCTCAACCGTTGCTCCCGCATTTTTCACCCTCATTCAATACCAACAACATTGCAGCTTTTCCATCAAACTTGATGGTTTCATTTACATTCTCCGGAAAACCAGTTCATTCTTATCCTATTAAGTCAAGATCTTCTAGGATATGTGGATGGTTCAATTCAACCTTTACTTCAATTCATCGACCACAAAGATTGTCCTATCGTGAATTCGGATTGGATTTCTTGGAAACGCGACATTTGTCATCTCCTTATTTGGTTAAATTTCTACTTTAACCGGGTATGATTTGGCTCAAGTGACATGGCTTCCAACATCCAGAGATGTTTGGGTTGCTCTTGCAACATCTTATGAGCAACAATCTGAAGCACGTGCCGTCAAACTAAAAAGTTTTCCTCGTGCTCTGATTTCTTCAAGTCAATTAAAAGTATCGGAGCGCTTGCAACCGTGAGAACCAATTACCGACAAATGATTTGGTCATGGCTGTTGTTCATAGTCTTAATTATGACAATGATTTCTTTGTTGTTATGATCCTGAATCGTGGTTCTTCCATTACTTTTCATGAATTGCGCACCTTGTTACTTTCTCAAGAACACTGTCACCAACATCAACAATAACGATTGTTATCATCTTCTTCCGAGAGTTCTTCCACTACTCTTCTTGCAACGTCCAACTAGAGGCAATATCCTCGCCAACGTGCTAACGTTTGTGTCAATCAACGTTACGCCAATGACAACTCTCAAAACAGTGGTTTAAGTACAAACCAAAGCAACTATCAAAGACATTAAACTAATGGTAGTTATTGTGACTGTGGTCATGGGACTTCACTAACAACAACTCTCATGATTAACAAATTGCTACAAGTGAAGCCTAATCACACTACTATAGAGTGTTGTTATCGCTTCAATCAAGCATGTTCTTATACTTCCATACTACCACATCATTATTTCGTAACAACAAAGACATTAAACTAATGGCAGTTATTGTGACTGTGGTCATGGGACTTAAACTAACAACAACTCTCATGATTAACAAATTGCTACAAGTGAAGCCTAATCATACTACTATAGAGTGTTGTTATCGCTTCAATCAAGCATGTTCTTATACTTCCATACTACCACATCATTATTTCGTAACAATTAGCATCAACCACGCAACCGAGTCTCACTGGTATCTAGACTCTAGCGCAACAAGTCATAAGTATCGCTCAAAGTCTATTTTCTTTTCATGGTTGACCGTCCCTAAATTTATGAAAGATAATAACTGTGCATCTATTTTCTTTTCACGGGGCTTCGCGGTAAATGATCTTACAACGGTGAATCGAGTTCTTGAAGGGCCAATTGAAGGGGACTTATACCCAATCTTTACTCAAAAGGATTATGTTGAGAAGGCTTTCTTTAGGCAACAAACTTCTCTTAAAAGTATGGCATAGAAGATTGAGACATCTAGTTACTAAGACAAATAATTGTATTTCCTTTTCTCATCATTTGTTTCCTAATAGAATTTGCTTGTTCCAATCTAGGAACAATGTATAATTATTGTTTTGCAAATCTCGCGTTCGTCTCCTTGTTCTTTATATCTAATTCACATTGATTTACATTCAATCTCTCGAATCTTCTTTTTTTGGATATCATTACTATGTTTTTTTTGTAAACGATTATAGCCGGTTCACATTGATTTACCCTTTGATTAGAAAGAATGACGCCTTGCCGTGTTTTATTCAGTTTAAAACCATGGTTGAGTATCGCTCAAAGTCTTCCCTCCCATCATCACAACACATCCTCAGATATATCCATCGGTGAAACTATAGTTATTCTCATTCATATGTTCCCACTAGTGTTCATTCTTCTTCACCATCCACTTTTTTTTTCCAATCCATCTCAAGAAAAGAAGACATTTTTAACATCATTGCGTTTTATGGTAACAAGGAGCCGAGGACATGCAATGGTACTTGGCTTACTAAGATTTTCTCCTCCACTAAGCATCCACTTCTAGTTGTGTTCTTATCTCAAGTACAAAATAATACACAAATTGAACCCTCTTGTTATTCACAGGTCTGCAAAGACCCTTGTTGGCAAGCGGCGATGAATGATGAATTCAGTTGTTAATTATTGGCTTGAGGATTGTTTTGATATATATATCTCTAAGAGGGGCACCACTTCGAGTCTTAGAGCTGCCCTGGTTAGGGCGGCTATAGAAGTTGGGAGAGGAAGATCCTTCCCCTTTGGTAAAAGATTCCTTTATATAGGCATTAGTTGGTTATGGTTCTTGTCCTAACCATCCAACTTCCCTATCTACCCCTCCGCCCTCCGACTTTGGCGGGTAGGTTAAGAGTTCTTGAATTATCTTAAAAAATGTCCTCATTGCCCCTCCTATTTTTGATTGTTAGTTGCTAGTGAGCTACTTGGCTCGCCATATAACGAGTTAGCTATAGGTGAACATCTTTGTCCCTTCAATCGCCCCCTCTCATTTCTCCTCAGGTCCCTAGGAGTGGTTGAGAACATGACTTAGCTTTTCCAAGATGTTTGAACATCTCCACTATCTTAAAATCTAGGTCGCTACTTGCGAGTTGCGGCCTACTTACTTATTACTTATATGTGAAGGCTTGGACATGTCCAAGTTAAAATCTTGATTGACACTTGCGATCTACTTATTACATCTATGATGAAGGCTTGGACATCTCCACCAACTTAAAATCTAGGTCGCTACTTGCGACTTACTTATTACTTATATGGTGAAGGCTTGAACATCTCCACCAACTTAAAATCTAGGTCGCTACTTGCGACCTACTTATTCCTTATATGCCGAAGGCTCAAGCATCTCCACCAACTTAAAATCTTAGACGCTACTTGTGGCCTACTTATTACTTATATGGTGAAGGCTTGAATATCTCAAACATCTTAAAGTCTAGGCCGCTCCTTTTGATCTACTTCGCCTCCATTTGGATTTGCTTTATTTTTCTAATACTTGTTGAAAAAAATTAAATTCGTGGAATGGCTCTCCCTGTTTTTGGGTTCGCCTTATTTTTCTAATACTTGTAGAAAAATACAATCTTAAATTCTTGGATAATCTTACCTTCACTTGGGTTGCTTTATTTTATAAATACTTGTAGACAAATGCAATCTTGAATAAGCTCGCTCCCAGTTGGGCTTACCTTGTTTTTCTAATACTTGTAGACAGATATAATCGTAAATTCGTGAATAAGCTCGCCCCTAGTTAGGGCTTGCCTTATTTTTATTACAATCATACATTATTTAATAAGCTTGCCCCCTGTTGGGCTCGCCATTATTCGGGTGTCGTGTTCAGACTTTGAACAAGGACTCTTAGGGGGCTCATCCTTTGCAGGGATCACGCCGATTGTAGGGGTCCCATTCATACTTTAGTCAAGGATTCTTAGCGGGCTCGCCCTTTGCAGGGGTCATGCCTAGCTTAGGACGTCCTGCTCATACTTTGAACAAGGACTCTTATGTTTGTGGGTCGCCTGCACTTTGGGTTTACCACTACTTATGGTATCCACTTAGGGTGTTCTGCTTCCCTTTGGGAACAAGGACGCTTATTGTTATGGCTGGGCCCCCTTTGGGAGTTCACCTATTCTTGAGCTTTGAAGTGAGAAAGATTTAGTACTTCTTATTTGGAGTATTGGCCAGCTCCTTGTATAAACCATTGTTCCTACACTATTATGCTTCAAAACAGGCAAACAGCGTGGCGTAATGTTGTCTACACCATATCTAAAATCGTAGCCAGGCTTGAACCATACGAGCCTTGGAACTTCTTAGAATCATCCTAGCACCAATTTCAGAGTTCCGAAGCCATTATCAAAAGCTTTAATTTCTTTGAAGCGGATCGATCTTCGGTTAACGGTAATTTCTCATATGAATCGTGCAGAGCTCCAATTCTTGTCATCGTTGTTCACAGTATACTCAATAAATGCTTTTTTACTCCATTTGCTCGATTTGTTGTCAGGGGCATGCACTCGTGCATCACGTCTTCGATCATCGTGGCGAGTATAGTAGGTTGCTTCAAAATCCAATAATCACCACCTTGTATTAGGTCTTCGGAAATCCTCAACGAGCATGGTGATCATTATACTACATTAACGATCCCAACTCCTTCTCCTTTCTTCTTAGACAGTTTGTTGGGCGATCAACAAGCAGTAGTGAAACACGAATTGAACACACCATCCGCGTAGTTGTTGAGTAGCCGCAATTGTCAAGTTTCAATTTGCTAGAACCTTTATCTGAGTGAATGTTGGGGCCTATTCAGCTATTTATTCACATGTGAGCTTCTTCAATCTCAAATGGAATAGTTTATAAATGTAGGAGTTGAAGTAGCAGTTCATTTCAGTTATCATAATCTTTACTTTTCCTAATAAGATGATATTGAAACGATGCTTCCACCTCACCTTGCAATGATGGGAGAAGCCCATCTCTAGACATCGCCATCAGAATTCAAGGTGGAAGGATGGTATTTGGATATAATGTCTGAACATCGGCAATTTTTTTTATTAACGTCTGAAGCTCCTTTGGGATAAACTGTGATGCTTTATTGCACGGGTAAGTGTTGAACCTTATTTTTCTTCTTCTTGTTTAGCTTCTTTGCTTCTTCTTGTTACAAAACACGTACTCTTAACACTGCCATTTTGAAGACTTGGGACGAGTGCTTTTTCGTCCTGTCTTCAATGAACTCTTTTGGGATACCCCTTCGACTTAGGAAGTGACGCTCGAGATTTAACAAGGGTAACCTTAAAATATCAAAATAAAAGTAAATAGAACAATGATTATAATTCTTAACTGCACAGGGATTATTCACTTCACAAACAATGATTCAAAATATATATTAGCTTGTTTGATATTCTTGTAGCTACGGCCTTCAATTTCGGAAAAGATAAGTCCGCATAGTTATAATGAGGAAAGCTCATGCTATGGCTTTCATTACTCTATATCTGTATCATGATACGTCTGTTTGGTATCTTGAAATTAATTTACTCTACAAATTCATATTAAGTAGTCATATGTACATCATTTAAATCTTAGTTTATTTAAGCAACCACCGTACTGTTATGTTCAGTATCTTAAGATAATACTCTCCAAATATCTGAAGCTTTTAGCGAGAACAATAAAGCTTAGTCATATATACTAAGTGTTATCTATAAATATAAGCAATAATAAAACTTATTGTTTATAAGAATAGAATTCTTATCTTTGCCAGCCATTGCCCTTTGACGTTTGAGGTGCACGGTTGCTTATTTCATGCAAATCACATAACAACTCGACCTAAATATACGGTCATCGAGCGACTAGAGTTATTCCCCGATTTATGCAAGCAAATAATGGAGCATATGGAGAGTTTGTTGGGGGCTACAAATTCTGCTTCTCATGTTCTTAAAAATCTTATAAGTGGTGAGTATATTATTTTTTGAGCTTTATATAGGCGTGCACTTCTTCTAGCTCAACTAGCATTGAACTTTTCTCCATTGTGACAACTGACGACTCTTTCATGGTGGATCGCTGGTTGTGTGTATCTGATGAACGTCCAGAAGTGTATCCTTTTCATCATTGTCATCGTCCTCACACATCCTCATAACAGATTTACGATCTAATACTTTTCACCCCTATAGCATCCTCTTGCTGACGGGCGGGCGATAAGTAGGTTGTGTTTATACTCTTCATTGAAAAGAACCTGTGTATCCTTATCGCTTTATATTTTTACACTTGGGATGTTGCGTTTCATGTACGAATGTCTCATCCGATATGTTTACCTGGGGAGAGATAATTTGAGCTGTACGCGGAGTGTTCTTTCGGCCAACTTCGAAACTTAAAGCAGCAGCTCCTATTAGTTGTGCTTTTTGGTGCGGAAATTGCGGCATGCGACTTTGTTAAGAACTCATCAAGCAACTCGACCCGCTTCTTTGACTTTTCCAAAGCTTATATCACTTGCTTCTTTTGGAAAAGTAGCTCCCTTGCTTCACTGACATTCCAATGTGAACTTCATTAGCTGCCTACCTTCGAATATTTTCAGCTGCTTTTGATAATCTTACTAGTCTCACGTGCGTTCTTTGCCTAATTTCTTGTGTTCCCATCTTCGGTATGGAGTTGATTCAACTGAGTTCGTGACTGCTCTATGTTGGTTGTCATGGAACCAGTTCATCTTACATGAGAGGCCTTCGAGGAATAAAAATTATCGCTTAATGCAAATGAGGAACCATGTCTCTTTCTATCTCAAGTTTAGTTACTCCTTTGGTGCACTTTGAACAAAGAACTTGCTCGATCCGCTTAGTTGTCCTTGTTGAATTCGATTTATATATGTGATCGCCCCTAACAGAGGGACCTAGTCACCTAGGCAAATAAGCGATGTAAATTAAAGCCCGCTTTTATTATTAAGACTTAGGAAAGAACTGAATGCATATGAAGGCTCGACCCGATATTGGGGTTTAGCTTAATTATGAATGCATTGTTGGGGTTACCATGCTTTTTGAATGTTAACTTAAGAAAGTGTACATATCTTCAATGACTTCTTTGGTTCCCATACTCTTTGAACTCGTATGCTTCTTGCTTGAACCAAGATGGCACCTTTACCTCACTGCGGCATTGGCTACAGCTACAAAAATTGAAATGAGATTTCAACTCCTTATAGGGTAGCGACATACTGAGCAAGCACGATTTCCATGCCTTGTTCTATCCCCGTTGCCACAAATGTAATCTCTTTATATTACCATTGTCACGAAGAGAGCTTCGTGTTGTATCTCTTCAACTATATTATCGAGCCAATTTGTTGCATAATCTTCTTGAGCTCCAGCCAATAACGGAATAGCGGCACATCTCTTTGAGAAATTAGGGTAACTTGTTGAATTTTATAATTAAAACCTCGTTCTAGCATCAGATCAAGCACGTGGTGGGAATATCTTATTGAGTTAAACCGATGATGGTCGAATTATCTTATCGAAGGATCTTCTTTAACTATTTGGATGTGACTTGACTTTTGTAAAACTTTTTAGCAGAGGTGTAATGGAAAATAAAATTACCAACTCATAGCTACTTGAGCATGATCACCGACAAGCTTGCTTCACAGATCCTCCAATTGTTACCAAACATTGACAAATGATTGTTCCTTGAGGGTGGATTGCTAAAATTATCTCCATTAGGTAATAAACCAGGTGGAGTTTTTTCACTGTTGTATAAAAGCTTATACAGTTGGTTTTAGATAAGCAACAATTATATTGGGCTTCATGTACTCTTGGTAAGATGACTTCCCTGACTTTTCAGCACTAGGTAGATCGTACCACTAATCTTTGGCTAGTAATTGTATTGGTTTCCAATTCACTTCTCATTATAGAATGAATATGAAATTATAAACTCCTAGCTACTTGCATCTAAAAGGAAACATCGAATACGATAAATTGGGATAGAAGAGTTAAGAAACTCATCTCGCTTAGTAACTTCTTCGAACACTTCTGGCTTGAAAACCTTGTATGGTAATTTATTCAGACATTTCACGCTTGGAAACCAGATCCATGGTAACGAAATACGCAAAGTCGCCACCTCATATCATTGAAATCGCCTCTATTGTTAGGTTGTTGAAATCCTTCTCATAAAAACATTTGTGGTCACTAACGGCAGCTTCTTTGTTGTATTAAGTTGTTTTTGGTTGCAGAATTGTGTACTCCCCTTTCGAATTCTATCGTGTTTGCAGATGCTTGTGAACAAGCCCTCAGTTGGAAAAACCTTTGAAATCTTCAAATTAGTGCTCTTGCAAACTCTATCGAGAGAAAAATACTGAAGAGAATATCTCCACTCCATATTTGTGATTCCCTCTTATCAGCTTGTATAATTTTTTCTTCTCTAGTTTGAGACCACAGACCGCGCCAATGTAGTCTAGTGATTTACTAGATACACAATTGTGGTTGATTATTGACTTAATGATTGTTTTGCTATAACTCTCTAAGAAGGGCACCACTCCGAGTCTTAGAGTTGCGACTCAGCTTCCCTCCATTTGACATGACTGATCTAGGAGATCTCCACTTCTTCCTGGGCATCGAAGCAAAACGTACTTCTCTTTGTCTGTATCTAACTCAATCAAAATATTTACTGGATTTACTTACTAAAGTTGGGATGGTTGGTGCCAAGCCTTGCAACACTGTAGCAGGTCACCAATACCTACCATGTTATGATGGCGATCCTCTTTCAGACTCGATTGAGTTTCGTAGTATAGTAGGTGCACTATAATACCTTTCACCGATTCGGCATGATATTTCTTTCGCAGTCAATCAAGTTTTTCAATTTATGCACCTACTCGATCATCTCATTTAGTTGCGGCCAAATGCATACTACGCTGTGTAAAGGGTTCCTTAGGACTTTGGATTTTTCTCCTCTATGGTTCAATCCATCAATTATCTGCATTTTGGGATGCTGATTATGTACGTAATCTGGATAATCGACAATCTACAACAGGATTTTATATTTTTCTTGCTCATAACCTTATCTCTTGGAGTATGAAAAAGCAACCGACGCTCGTTCAAGCAGAGAAGACAAGTCTCGCGCTCTTGGTACTACTGTTGCCGATATGTCACAAATTTATTACATTCTTTGGGGAATTGGTCGAGATGCGACAAGACCGTGTTTATTGTACTGCGATATTATTAGTACAACCTATATGGCGGCCAATTCTGTACTTCACGCTCATACAAAGCACATAGAGATCAATTATCACTTCCTTCGAAAGTGTGTTGCTACCGGTAACTTTCATGTACTTTACATCTCCACATATGAGCAAACATCGGACATCTTCGCCAAAGGATTTAAATCGCCAAAGTTTGTGAAGTTTCGGAGCAAACTAATTTCTGATATCAGATCATCAGTTTGACGGTGTGTATTAGACCACATGGCATATTACAATGCGAAATAATGTCAAGCCTATAACAGAAACCCATGCATGTCTATCTTGCAATTATAACTTCCGTGTAACTCCTGTGTATGTGTAACCTATAGTTTATTATGATAACTTCCTAATGTTGTAACTATCTAAACCCCTCGTCCGGTCTATTCAAATTAATGAGAAACAATATTTTTTCCTTACGTTATGCCTAGGTCGTGATATTGAGGCTTTTCTTTTTATTATTTCAAAAGAGTTGCCATTTAGGAGATACTGGAAAGAGATTTATATTTTGTATGGATTCTTAGAGATTTTGATTTTTTTTTCCAGGTTTAAGATATTATGAGATTGAGGGATTTCAAAAGAATCTTGATCCTAGTATTTGTATGTACAAGCCTCTGTCCAAGCATGTGGATCCATCTTTGTCAACTTTCAATAGGAGGGTTACATTTTAGCGACATCCGTTTATAACTCTTTTGTTTTCTGTAGGGTTCAAGGTTCGAGAAGGTTTTAATACTGATTTTGTCCAGTTAACAGTAGTCTCTCAGAATCTCACATAAATTTATCCACTAACGTCATCTTGGACAATCTTCTTTAGTCCCATTGATCATTGATATTTATCAATAGAGCTAGTCTCTCAGAATCTCACATAAATTTATCCACTAACGTCATCTTGGACAATCTTCTTTAGGCCCATTGATCATTGATATTTATCAATGGAGCTGCATTTGTATTTCTAAGCTCTCTTTTGATTTTCCAGCATTCAGTGTTGATCCGATAGTTTGTTCCTCTTTGCTTGTTCCTTTTAAACGCGTTCTTCTTCAACTTGTTTGCTTCCGCCAAGTTAAGTGTTATCAGTATCTTGCATATGGGGCTGATATCCCATGGGGTTCATGAGGTCAGGGGCCTTATCGTGTTATTCCTATCTATTGGTTCTTCTTGGAATTTCCATTTGTTCGAAACCATGGAACTGCCTTTAGCTCACTTTTGATACGTTTTAGTCCTTTTCTGCACTGGTTGTTAGGGATGCTTGTGTAACTGAAAGGCTGATGATCACCCAAGTTATAGTCGTGCTAAGCCATGTAAGGTTGTACTAGTATTACTAATAGAAGAGGGTAGAACTCGTGATATATTGTGATGGGAATTATTGTATTTCAAACCATGTAAAAAAATATAAAAATCTGCATTTGTTTCACGGGTTTCTTTAGAGTTTGATAAATCAAAATAGAAAAAATAAGTGACGGTCTAGGTAACGACACTTCACTTTAAAAAAATAAACGTGTCCGACACTAGACACTTGGACACTCGGACACACGTGTCCAACACTATTTACAAGGTACTTAACAATTTTCTGCCGTTTTCGACACCCTTATCCGTGTCGTTGTTACCTAGGGGATGGTGTGATCATACTCTGATAGTTAACGGTAGTATCAGGGGTTTTTAGTGACAAATACACTGGGGGACTTTCTTGGCACTAGGTAATTTTTCAAATAGTCGTAAAAAATAAGGTATTAATTGTGGGAAGGTATCAAATGCGACATCATTGCGGAATCAATGGTCTCTAATAATTTAGTTTTTCCAGATCTAACCCATTTTGTCTTTTAGCTTTAGCAATCGTTTATTTACAATTGCCGTCTCCTTGGTTAGAAGGTCTGAGTCTGAATTGTTCTTCTTGCTGAGATATTTCTAATTGAATTTTTGTTTATAGGGTGGTGTTGATTTAGATGAAGATCCAAGAACTGCCGCCATTAGAGAGTTGAGAGAAGAAACAGGAGTTACTTCTGCAGAGGTTATTGCAGAGGTTTGATTTCTACTAATTTATTAGTATTTTGTTGAATTCCTCGGGCATACTGCACTTTGCTTTGGTTTATTAATTTACCCTTGCAATCGTGTTGGCTCTTAAACTTCGATTTATATTTCTTACGTTTAAAGAATGAAGAGACTAAAGTATATCAAAATATTATGTATGCCAACAAAGAACAAAATACTGAAGGTTTAACTTTATTTCCTTGAATCAGTTTATTTCCTTGCTGTCAATCTTATTATCCATCTTAGTAGTTGGCAGTCAAACTGGATGGTGAAGTTAAAACTTTCATGTATGGAGTTAGAAGTTAATAGCAAGCTGAAATGCTCCATTCTTATTATTTGTGCAGGTGCCACATTGGTTGACATATGATTTCCCACTAGATGTAAGGCGATATCTCAACAGACGGTGGGGATCAGACTGGAAAGGTCAAGCACAGAAATGGTGAGGGCACTACCCTCAACTGAATTTCATATTTGAGCAGTTCAGTTGATTTCTTACAACACCACATAGTCGTGCAACCACGTAATGGGACTCAGAGTCGTTTTTTTGGAAGTTTTGGTGTACCTTAATAATTATTTCTCCAAATAGAAATTAGCCGGGGTTGGGACCCCTTTGAATATATAAATGAGAAAAATAGTAAAAAAGAGGTTCTACCACTCTACCAGAAAAGCCTAGGGAAGAACACTAGAAAAAAACTTACACTCTCATATAAGATTCCACTAGCATCTTCGTCAGCAATCTTCTTGAGGTCCTCACCAAAGGAGCTAGGGCTGATCTTCATGAAGGTAGAGTTAGGGTGAATCCCTGCAATGTGATCAATAGCTCTATTGGCCTCTCTGAACATTTGAATAATCTCGAAGTGATTAAATCTTCTAATCAAGGCCTTGATTTTATTAAGCAAAACTTTAGCCCTCTAAGAGGGTTTTGTTGGTGATGTACTGTAAAGCACAAGTGGAGTCGCTAGCAATTCTAAGTTAAGTGAAGATCTTTCTAAGAGCAAGCAACCGTCCCATTTCAATACCCTGCAACTCATGGAAGGCCCATCTGACCTGAAGCAGCATCAGCCTCAGGTATTCCAATGATAGCACCAAACCCATCAATTCCATCTTTCAAAGAGCCAGCAGTGTTGATAATAAACATATCAGCAGGAGGTTTCCATGCAGAAAAGGGAGTTATTGACACTAAATTCCTTGCTAACATTCAATCTGCTCATGAACACTCTATTACTCTATTAGTTGGGGTATCAAGAATAACAATATTATTGCTGGCCATTTTGATTAGGCTGTCACTCCTGAACTTGTACAACACCACCTTAGCACTGTATTGGAAGATTCTTTCATTCCTCACTCTCCAAATTTGATATAAAAAGCATTGAAACTTAATTTTTGTAACTTGCCCTTTAACATCAGATCCATTAGGATGGTTAATATACCAATTAATCACATTGTTCTGTCTCAACACGTTCCTCTTATACTCTATGGCTTGAAGTAGAATAATGCCGGACCTGTTGTAGTTTCTTTCTTTTTTATCCTACTTCACTTTCATTCCAACTTACTTCTATGACTTTCTGGAGTTTGCCAGCGTTGAAGCACCGAAGTTTGCGCGGGGATATCAAATTAGCCAAATTCTTTTTGGAGCTTGCCTGAAACATCTTCAAGTTACAGAATGAATTATCTGTTTCTTAACCACTTCATAGAAAATATTTTTTTCGGAATGGTTCTTGTTAGGTAAAGTTATAGAAAGGCTATAAGAAGATTTGCTGTCAAACAGTCCCCAAGTAAAATACTTAACAAACATTAATTGGTTAGAAAAAGGACGTGCAAGCATTTATATTGTTGATACTGCTTTATCTTTTCTTCTTTTTATCCGATCTTTCAAATGGACGAGTTGGCTTTAGATTAGTCGATTCTACTGTTTATACTGTCTTTCAAACTGCTCAAACTTTGACGCATTAGTTATGCTTAAACATATTTGAACATAAGGGTCAGTTTGAAAACATAAAGGAAAAGATGAAGAAAACACTGTTGTGCGTTTATCAGGAAAATTGAGCAGAGAAGAAAAATAATTAAATTAATTGGAAATGGAGCCTGTGGAAACTTATCTGGAGCATGTTGAGATCTTCAATCGCAACCGAAGAAGTAGCATTCAAGGTTAATCAAGAAGATGGTCGGTAAACCAGCTTAAGTGAGTTGAAGCAGGTCTAAGCCATCTCAAAGTCTTCCTAAGCTAGAGAAGGTCCAATCCTAAAAGTTAACTAAGACCATTTTAGGCCTACGAAAACTTCAATCTGGGTTATGATGGCGAACCCTTATATGTAGGTTTCCGGACACTGTTAAGTTGGCTAGCGAAAAGCTGGTGTGGATTACGGGTGTCGGGGCTGAGACTAAGCTGAGCTGACAACTTAGTTAAAGCAACTAGGATTTGGTCAAAGTAAGCTAAACTGTGTTTGTATGAAATGTTTGAGATAAATTTCTTTTGAAAGGCAAGCTGGGGGAATAGAATCCCCTAAATGTATAAAAAAAAACAAGTATGTACAGGGTGGGAACAACTCACCACCCCTTGACAAGCGGGATGAGGGCCTTACACAAAGAGGTAACAATCAAAGAAGGAAAACCAAAAAAAAAGTACAACCTATAAATACAGAAAGCAAAAGCACACCACTGAGAGATCTTATATACAATCTACCACTTGCATCCTCAAGGTTGATAAAATTTAGTTCTTCATAGAAGTATTTTGGATCAATTTCTTCATACCCAATAGCTGCTGGTCTTGCAAGCAGACCTGCTGCTCTATTAGTTTTCCTAAACTGATGTTCAATATCACAGAACTCAAACTGCTCCATGATATTAAAGATATCTTTCGCCATTCTTGTCTGTCCAATCTGGCCTAGTACCATTTTTAATGAGATTCACAACATTCTGGGAATCTGTGTAAACACATACTCTAGTAACATTATCTTTCAGAGCAAGTTTGAGACCCATGGATACAGCTTGAAGCTCATGATACAAGACTGACTTAGGCTTTACATGCCCAGCGCAAGCTCTTACAGGATCTCCATCCCAAATTCCTAATAATAGCACCAAGGGCACGTGTATTAGCATATGAACTATCAGTATTGAGGGCATAGCTGTTGTTAGGAGGTTTCTTCGATTTGCAGGTTATGTGATACTTGTTGATCCATGTAGCATTCAGGTTCCAAGCTTCAACTGTTCTAATAGCTTCTTCTTCAGGTTGTAACCCAAGATTCCTAGCTTGTAGCTTGTATCTGATCTCATTCTTGATCTTGTTGTAGATGACAGCAGGTGTAAATTTAGTATTATTTAACACTATTATTCCTCTCCTTCCAGATGTTGTAGATGCAGGAATTAAGAGTGTTCTTTTTGGATATACTAACAAGGTCTGAAGTCTGAACCCTTAAAATTTAGAGTGCACCACTTTATTTTTGTATCCCAGTCAGTGGGGGGATCTATTGTATCCCATCAGAGTTAGCAGCTTGGTCCATATAGGCTTTCAGAAGCTGCAGCCCATCATTATGTGCTCCTCATACTCCTCTGCATTCCAACAGAAGAGGCGCTTGGATTTATTCACAACTTCTCACTTCAATAGCTTGTTCTATGTCCTCAGTTTTTGTTGATAGTAAGCCAACTGATAAAACTGGTTCTAGGTATGTTGCCTTGAAACCACACCAGTTTAGTCCACTCAGTTTAGGCTTGACTGCTCTCATTGCTTAATAGGTCTCTTTGAGAGTGAACTCTCTTTAGCAGCAACAGTCCAAACTCTATCATCATCTTTCGTCTCCACTTGAGTATGTTCCTCCAGATCCAAGAGCTGCTTTGGGGTATGGTCCGACTCCAAAAGTTTTTGTTTTTACTAAGGTTTCCATACACCCAATCCACCCACAAAGATTCCTTTCTAGAGACTATGTTCCAAAGGTGTCTAAGGGTGGCAGCTCTGTTGAACAAAGTGATGTTTTTGATATCTGGCCCTCCCTCTTGAAAGGGAAAATAACAGGTTTCCCAGCTTATCAAGGCCAGACCACAGAAAGTTCTTACAAATACTGCTCAACAAGTTGATAAGTTGATGAGTTGATGGTAGACTTAGGGGAAAGAAAACAAAAACTTCAGTACACATGCATGCTACTGAGAATAGTCTTCAAGAGTGTTAGTTTTCCTGCATAAGATTAGTGCTTACACATCCAGGAGTTAATTTCTGATAAAGCTTTGCGGCAAGAGGAAGGCAGTGAGAAGCTTTTAACCTGGTTAACATCCTTGGCAGGCCAAGATATTTCACTGGGAGGTTACCTTCACATATCTGGAGAATGTCTGCCATGGCCTCCTTTTCATTAATCTCTAACCCTGAGAAGAAAGTCTTATCTCTCGTTGAGTAGTTAATTTTCATGCCTGCAAAGTTATTGAAAGCTAAAAGAGTACTAGCCACAGTTTCTGTATTTTGGGGAGTACCTTTCATGAAGGTCAACAAATCATCTACGAAACAAACATGAGTAATGCTAGGATTTGTTCCTCTTGAGTGGGAAATCATATTTTTATCACTCATTTTTTTAACATGTGAACCATTAGCAGAAATAGAGAATTTAGGAGTAGTTATGCACTCTTTAATCCACTCAATCATTTTAATAGGGATGTGGAAAGCAGCTAGGGTAGTAAGAATGGGATACGAGCTGACAAGGTCATAGGCTCTGCACAGATAAATTTTATAAACCCCCGATCACTTGTTCCACAACAACATAGCAGGTGATGGGCCTAAACTTTTTGAAGGTTTTAGAACTGTTGGTCTTAGAGATAAGAGATGTGATTGTTGCATTGACTTCTTTGAGCATTTTGTTAGATCTAAACAAATTCCTAACTGCCTTTTAGAAGTCTATACCAATTATACTTTAAGTTTTCTTGAAGAAGAGGGAAGTAAATCCATCAGGTCCAGGAGCCTTATAATTACCAATGGAGCTAAGCGCTTCAGTGATTTCATTGTCAGAGATGTCACTCTTTCACATAATTGGCCAAATTGTCATCTATAGTCCTTATGTCTAGGTCTTGGTGGGTTGAAGAGCCTGTCCCCACACGGCTTAGGATATTAGTGAAATAGCTAACACTATCATCACCAATCTCTTTATCATTGTCGAGGACAATGCCATCTTTTTTCTCATTGGTAATAATTTTATTCCTAGCTCTCCTACACAACATAGATTTTTGAAAGAAACTGGTATTATAATCCCCAAGATTGAGCCATTGAACCCTAGACTTTTACTTTTTAAGGGTTTCATTAACTTTCAAGTAAAAAATGTACTCACAACATTCTTTTCTTGATGAGCTAACTCCTGCTTGCTTGAGAGGGTCAGTTTGAAGGTTCTTTTGGATGAGTCTAAGGGCATCTTTAGCATTTCTAAGATTATCCTCAATGATAGTATACTTGTGATGGAACCTTTCCTTAAGCTTGTGCTTAACTTTTTAAGCATAGACACAAACTTATAGGTATGGTTCCCCTCTTTCTCACACACCCAAGTGATAACAGAAGGAGAAGAACACTCTCTGCTCATTTGAATATGTGTTTTAAGTTAGGGTTAAGGCAACAACCTTTACAAAGGGGAAAAGAGTAAATACAGGTAAAAAGACATAAAAACCCTTGGGCAATACAAGCTAACTATAACACCCCCCGTCAAACTCCTGATGGTATAGCAAGTAACATCGAGAGTTTGCTAAGGAAAAAATGGAAGCGCTGCACATTCTGAGACTTCGTGAAGAAATCAGCCAGGTTCAACTGAGACTGAATGTAAGGTAAAGATAAGGTCTCCTTCTGCAAATGATGGCGAGTAAAGTGACAATCAATTTCAATGTTCTTTGCTCGCTCATGAAATACTGAATTATGAGCAATCTGGATGGCACTTTTGCTGTCACAATACATAGGGGTAGGAGAAGAGAGAAAAACTCCTAAGTTAGCAAGAAGCCAGCGTTGTCAAACTATCTCAGCTGCAGTCACAACCATAGCTCGGTACTCAGCCTCAACAGAAGATCGAGAAACAACATCCTACTTCTTACTCTGCCAATATATAAGAGAATCACCCAAAAATACACAAAGGCCGGTGGTCGACCGACGGTCAGTAGGATCCCCCGCCCAATCAGCATCAGAATAAGCTCGAAGAACTAATGATGAGGATGATGGAATCAATAAGGTCTGAAATAAAGTACCACAAATGTACCTTAGAATCCGAATGACAACAGCCCAATACACAGTTCTAGGAGCCAAAACAAACTGACTGACAATATGAATAACATATGTAATATTAGGCCGAGTGATAGTCAAATATTCAAGGCTATCAACAATGACTCAGTACAAAGTAGGATCTCCCAAAGGTACACCATCAGAAGGAGTAAGACGCACATTAATCTCAAGAGGAGTGTCACTAGTCTGAGTATCAGTAAGTCGTGCTTTCTCAATAACATCTACAACATATTTAGATTGAGACAACAAGTAGCCTTTAGGAGACGAGGCTACCTCAATGCCCAAAAAATAACGAAGAGAACCTAGATCATTCATCTCAAACTCACGATGTAGCTAAAGTTTCAAAGTGGAGATGCCAATACTATCATCACCAGTCAAAATCATATCATCAACATATAACAAAATTTTTTTATTGCCTGCTACTGTTGTACGCACAAACAAAATGGAATCATGGTTATTACTGCGAAAGCCGTACTGACGAATAACTGATGAAAACCTTTTAAACCCAGCACGAGGTACTTGTTTGAGACCATACAGAGCCTTACGAAGTTTGTAAACTTCACCAGGCGAATGAGAAACTCCTGGAGGAGTCATACACTTCCTCAGTCAAATCATCATGCAAAAATGCATTCTTTACATCCATCTGATATAACTCCCATTGTCGAGCAGATGCAATAGTAATCAAGAAACGAACTGTGGTCATCTTTGCAACGGGAACAAAAGTCTCCTCATAATCAATCCCATACTCTTGCATAAAACCATGGGCAACAAGGCGGGCCTTGTATCGCTAAACTAATCCATCAGATTTTGTCTTTATTATCCAACGACTACTAACAACATACTTCCCCAAAGGTAACGACATCAAATCCCATGTCCCTGTTTGGTGTAAAGCAGATAGTTCTTTATCCATGGCTTGACACCAAAGAGGATCAACACATGCATCTTTGTAAGAAGATGGCTCAGAATGACCATGAATAGTTGCTACAAAAGAAGCAAACTCAGTGGAATAACAAGAGTTGGAAAAACCCAATTTATCAGGAAGACGACGATCACGCACCGGATAACGTCGAGGAGCTGGTCCAACATCTAGGGGCCAAGTTTCGTGGGAGGGGAAACTAGCTCTTACACCATGGGGTTTATCTTCGACTAGGGGCTTAAGCAAGTATATAAGGCGATAATAGAGTATATTACTGAACTAACCCACTTGCGTGGGGTCCTAGAATTATTTTCTCCATGACCTCTAGTGAGGATTTAAATGATTGATGATATATATTGAGTTAGATGACAGATCGAATAGAAGTAGGTTACAGGGTATTCGAAGGTAATCTTGAGGGGGGTTTTCGAGAGAGTTTTTCTAACCCCTTCACAGTGTCACCTCCTTATTTATAGGAGATAGGAAAGGGGTGAGTCACCATGGGAGGTCAGATTACATGTATATCTTTTGGGACAGCTGTTACATGGAGTCGATTCTGACACTGTAGTTGTCTGGTGGCTCGTTTCACTGTTTTGTCTGGTGAGCTGGCTGTCAGATGTGTCTGCCTTCGACCATGTATTACCATGGTCGAAGTCTCTCTGGTACTGATGCCGAGTTTTAGTGCTGACCGTATATCTTCTGGTGCTGAGTTTTTGGCAAAGATAGCCAATTTATTTTTGCTGTTGCTTCTCCTTTTGCTTTTTGTTTGTACGGTGGGGGTAAGTTTGGCTGGGCCGCCGGTAACGGCGTAACTGCGGGAGGATGTAGTAGATGTGGCTGGAAGTTCGGCAAAGTGAAAAATTAGGAGGGGCGAGGGGGGTAGTAATCTAATATTCGGTCGTAGGGCGGCCGATTTAGTGAGGGTAGATAATATTATAAAATCGAACTTTGATACTCGAATATATCGAACTAATGTCGATCCTCTTCTTTTGCAGGGTATAATGCGTACCCGTCAAGTTTTGAGGATGAGGTTGGTAGATGAGGAGAACGAAGTAAACGAACCGAGTATATATGGTCGAGGTCGAGGGGGTGAGAGTAGTGATGTGGAAGTATTAGAAATTGCCACGGATGCCTCATTGGCTATAGTAGCACCAGAAGTTAGAGCATCGACTATGAGCTGTTGTAAGGCTCGAATAGTCGGAGAGAGTGACGAAGAAGAAAATAAGGAGGGAGAAGGAAGGGGGAACGACAGTATTGTCGAACCTTCGGGTGATGAGAGGGAGGAAGGGGAAGAGGAGGGAAGTGATAGTAGGGAAGATACGGACGATTCGGGGACAACTCTGGGGCCAGTCTCGGCTCAGGAAAAGGCGAGGCTGGATCGGTTCATGGCAAAACGCGGATTGTCGAAGGTGGGTGTTATTCTGGTGCCATTAAAGGCCGAGTATATGTTTAAGGATTTCTTTTAGGAGGGAATTATGGCGTTCAGAGGCCAAATTCGCCTAGGGATGCAACCCCCTCTTCGAAAGCTGGTGAAGCAGGTGCTGAACTTCTGGGATGTAGCCCCATGCCAGATGAACGACAACTTTTATGAAATGATGAGGATTGTCGAAGCAATGAATGTGGAGTTGCAACACGAAAGGAAGTTTTTGATCGAATGGTTCGACGTAGTATCGTTCTATTCGAGGAAAGCAAATAAGAAGGTAGAGATATATCACATTCAATGCCATTCGGACAAACCATGGTTATTTGACCTGTTCGACTGGGCGTGGGTGGGATAAGGATTTAGTGGTGGTGAAGGGGAACTATTTGAATGCAGAGGGGGAGGTGGAACAGAGGCTGAAGCATAGGCTGTACAATGCAAGTAAGTTAATAGTCTGAGTATATTGATTGTGTGGTTCGAACAAACTGTTGATCTTGTTTTTCTTATTTTGTAAATCCTACAAATAATGCATTGAAGAACCCGAAGACTTATATTGATGAGCTGATCAACCAAGACAAAGAGTGGGTAAATAAGGTATTTTGTAAGTTGGGTATTGTCAGAAAGAGACGAAAGAAGACGGACACGTTACTGAGAGACGTTCCTGTTACTGCTGGGCCATCGAGGAAGAGGAAAGAAGGAGGTACATCGACAAAGGCAGGTGAGATGGATTGCGACAATTTGAGTCGAAAATCAAGCTTTGTACCGAGGGTCGGCGAGGAGGGCCTGGGACGATACGGTCGAGCGTTCCCGAGACTGTTCTCGATGTACCTCGGCAGGCCAGCAAGGGTAAAGGCAAAGTCACGGCCAAAGCTTCGACAGTGCCTGGGTGATATCTTTTAATAAAGCACAAAAGGTATCGAGTGAAGAACTGAAGCAGGACAGACTTGAGCTCTTGCAGGGGACCATTCTGTCGCTGGAGACCCAGGTCGGTGTACTAGAACGAGATAAGTTGCAGATTCGAGCTGATGCCGCGAGGGAAATTGAGGCTGCGATCGCCAACTGTAATCTGAAGGTAACAGTGTTGGAAGCGAAACTGGCCAGCAAGGATGAGCAGCTGCAGAACAATAAGGCACGTTTCCAGGCGCAGTACGACGAGGAGTGCAACGTGACCACTGCGCTGAAGAAATTTGTGGATGGGTTGGGATATGACCCAGAGACTTTCGACCGCTATCCTTCAACGGAAGAACCTTCTGTCGAAGATGTGGCACCGACGGAAGGGATGGAAGTGGACCCTGTAGGTGGAGGTGCTGGAGATGTGGTAGCTGATCCACGGTCGAAGGGGATGGTGTTGGCGCTGGAAATGCTGTGGTCGAAGGTACTGTTGATACTTCTGGAATGAACCCCATTATCGAAGGCGTGGTGGTGTTGCTGTAGTAGATCATGTAGAAGGAGTAAGTGCGGCCAATCCTGTGTGAGTGGGGTATTTGGAGAAGGTACTTTCTTTGGCTTTTGTCGTCTATAATGAACTCTCTCTCCTTAAATTGCTGGTATGTTGAATTTGAACAATGTGTACTGGATAGGTAGAATTTGAACAATGTGTAATGTAGTTGAATTTGAATTGCTGGTATGTATTTTACTTGACTTGCTGGTAGATCTGTATGATGGTATCTCTGTGTGATAATTGAAGTATAGAATATGCCGGACTTCGAAGATCGCCTCCGGGTATATCTAGCCGCGGGTTGGAGCCTGGACGAAGCAAGGTATGGTCGACTGCAAGGCATCCCCGAGTATCCGGTCTATCGACCATTCATGCCACTCGGGTTTGCTTGAAATGGATCCTTGAAGAACTTTGAGGTCGCCCCCAAGTATCAGTCGGGTCGAAGGGTTGACATAATACTTAGGTTTGACCAACTTAAGAAGTTCACTGAACTTCGAAGGTCGCCCCCGGGTCTAGCCGCGGGTTTGAGCCTAAACGAAGTATTATGTGGTCAGCCCCTCCAATGCATCCCCGAGTGTCTGATCTGTCAACCATTCATGCCACTCAGGTTTGCTCGAATTGGAACCTTGAAAACCTTTAAGGTCGCCCCAAAGTATCAGTGGGGTCGAAGGGTTGACATGATACTTAGGTTTGACCAACTCAAGAAGTTCACTGGACTTTGAAGGTTGCCCCTGGGTCTATCCGCGGGTTTGAGCCTAAACGAAGTATTATGTGGTCGGCCCCAATGCATCCCCGAGTGTCCGGTCTGTCAACTATTCATGCTACTCAGGTTTGCTCGAATTGGAACCTTGAAAAACTTTGAGGTCGCCTCCAAGTATCAGTCGGGTCGAAGGGTTGACATGATACTTAGGTTTAACCAACTCAAGAAGTTCACTGAACTTCGAAGGTCGCCCCCAGGTCTATCTGCGGGTTTGAGCCTAAACGAAGCATTATGTGATCGGCCCCAATGCATCCACGAGTGTCCGGTCTGTCGACCATTCATGCCACTCGGGTTTGCTCGAATTGGAACCTTGAAAAACTTTAAGGTCGCCCCCAAGTATCAGTCGGGTCGAAGGGTTGCCATGATACTAAGGTTTGACCAACTCAAGAAGTTCACTGGAGGTATGACATGAAGCTCAGAGGAGAAAAATATGCTTATTGATTATGCTGTATTTATATCAGTTGAACAAGGTGGTGGCCGCGACCTATTGTATCAGACTAATTGCATTGTGTTCCAAGTGTTGGGTAGGGGCTCCTCAGCTTCTGTCATCAAATAATACGATCCTTTGTCGGTTTTGTCGTACACGACATAAGGTCCTTCCCAGGATTTGGCTAATTTGCCGGCATTGCGAGGCTTTGAAGAGGGTGTGACTCGTCGAAGAACCAAATCTTCAATATTAAAGCTTCTAGGTCGAACCCTCTTGTTGTATGACTTCTGGAGAGAGAGATGATAACGGCCGAGGCTAGTTATGGCTCGGTCTCTAGTTTTATCGATTCATAACATATTGCATCCAAGTTCGAACTCGTCATCTTCATCAGGGATGTCAGGGTCGCGCGTTGGCACTTTGAACTGAGTAGGCAGGACAACTTCGGTACCGTAAGCCAGGAGGCAAGGAGTGCAGCCCGTCGCCTTTCTTGGTGTGGTACGGTAGGCCCAAAGCACATGTGGTAACTCTTGAACCCATCGGCCCTTTTTCTGGTTGACGCGTTTCTTAAGACCGTCGACTATAGTTTTATTGATTGCTTTGACCTGACCATTTCCCTGTGGGTAATAGGGTGTAGAGGGGGGAACGGATAATGTTGTACTTTTTGAGGAAATTGCAGACTTTGTTCTCGACAAACTGTAGACCGTTTTCGCATCGAATCATGTGAGGGCAGCCAAAACGTGTGATGATATTTTCCCATAAAAACTTGATGACTTCTTCTTCCTTGGTTCGACATGGAGGCACGACTTCAACCCATTTAGTAAAATAATCTGTGACCACTAGAATGTGTTCTCTGCTGCCCGAAGCTTTCGGGAAAGGACCCATTAGATCGATGGCCCACCGCTTGAATGGCCAAGCAACTTGGCTGCAATGGAGGTCTTGTGAGGGGCTTCGAATGTCGTAAGCGTGACGTTGGCATTTGTCACAGTGTTGCGCATACTCTTCAGCTTGTTTCTTCATATTGGGTAGAATAAATCTTGGGTTACGGCTCGAAGAGCCATAGATCGACCAGCAGTGTGAGCACCTCAGTTGCCTTCGTGGAGTTCGGTAAGTATGGTAATGGCTTCATGTTGGGAGATGCAACGGAGGTGTATGTCGTTTGGGGATTTGCGGTGTAGACCGCCTTGGAGAATAGTGTATCGTCGGCAGTTTTCCAATAACGGACGCTTGGCCTTGGGATCCTCCGGGAGGGTAGAACTATTGAAATATGCAAGGAAGGGTGTGCGCCAGTCTTCGAGATCGAGACTTTCGCCCCCAGTATTGATGGCATTGACTTCCATCTGGTTGATACCTGGGTGTTCGAGTACTTCGATATGGAGTGTTCGAGATTCAGACTGGCCTAACATGGCTGCTATATTGGCGAGGGCATCGGCATGTCTGTTTTTGCCTCGAGGGTAATGTGTAATAGAAGATTTTTTAGGGAAACGTTCTATGCGCTGAGGAACAAGTGTTGCGTACTCAGTCATGCGACCGTTTGCTTGATTTTCGTCGGAGTACTGTCTCTGAACAACCTGGGAATCGGTAAATACTGCAAGTTTGGAGACACCAAGTTCAAGAGCGAGATCGAGACCATGTATCAAAGCTTTGTATTTGGCCTCATTGTTGGAGCATTCGAAATTTAATTTGACCGCCTTCTCGATTCGGTCATTGGAAAGAGTAACCAGGACAATACCTATCCCAGAGCCGTTGGGTCCGGCAGATCCATCGGTAAAGAGACGCCAGCCCATATTAGGGTTCCAAGGGTCGCTTTGTTCGGGCTGATCTTTAGGTAAATCGTCTTGGTGTTCTTCCCAGTCGAAGTCTTCGACCGGGAAGTTGGCAAGGAAATCAACAACTGCCTGACCCTTTTGAGATATCTGTTTTTCGAAAGTGATATCGTGTTTACCGAGATAGACGGACCATTATTGTACCCGTTTGGATTTATCTTTCTTGCTGAGGATCTCTCGAAGAGGGTAGTTGGTGATAACACGTATGGGGTGAGTTTGGAAGTATGGTTTGAGCTTTTGAGCAGTATAGACAAGTGTAAGGAGCAATCGCTCGAACTTGGTATATCGAGTTTCGGCAGGTGTCAAAGTTTTGCTGATAAAGTATACGGGTTTCTCAATACTGGTTTCGAGTCGAATAAGGACCGAGCTAATAGAAGTATCGGTTACTGCGAGATATAAGAAGAGCGTTTCGCCTTCGATGGGGGTGCTTATGATAGGTGGCCGACTAAGGTAAGTTTTGAGTTCGAGGAAGGCCTGTTTGTAATCGTGTGTTCAATTAACTTCGGGGTTGTTCTTTTTGGCCTTATGAACGCCTTGGTCGCGTAAGAGGGAGAAAAGCCAAACACAACGATCAGAGGATTTTGAGATAAAACGGCTTAGGGCGGCTATTTTGCCAGCAACCTCTTGGATGTCTTTCTTAGTTCGAGGGGAAGGCATATCAATGAGGGCACGAATATTAGTGGGATCGATCTCGGTACCTCGTTTGTTGATGAGGTGGCATTTGCACGAATATTAGCGGAATGAAAATTGGCATTTGCCTGGATTCAATTTCATGTTATAAGAGCGAAGTATCGAAAATACTTCGGTTAGGTCCTGTATATGGGTATATTTTTGGAGACTTGCATAACATGTCGTTAATATAAACTTCGACCGACTTGCCAAGCAGTGGTTTGAACATGGTGGTAATAAGGCGTCGGTAAGTGGCACCCGCGTTTTTTAGGATGAAGAGCATGACGTTAAAACAGTAAAGTCCTTGTTCGATTATAAACGATGTTTTAAGTTGATCCTCGGGGAGAAGGGATACCTGGTTGTAACCTGAAGCCGCGTCCATCATTGATAATCGTTCATGACCGGCAGTTGCATCCAGGAGCATTGAAATGATCGGGAGAGGAAAATTGTCCTTCGGTGTGCGTTTATTAAGGTCTGTGAAGTCAACGCAGATTTGAATCTTGCCGTTCTTCTTAGGGACAACAACAATGTTCGGGATCCAGTCGCCGTATTTTTCTCTGATGAAACCAGCGGCCAAAAGTTTTTCAACTTCGAGGTTCACCGCTTCTCGAATCCTCGGTGCCAAAGTGCGCTTCTTCTGCTTCACGGCTGTAGATTTAGGAATGAGGTCAAGTCGATGGCCAGCCAGGGTGGGGTCGACGCCGGGCATCTCATGGAACGTCCAGGCGAAGACATCTTTATTTGCTCGAAGGAACGTGGTGAACTCGAGGCTTTTGTCGGGATCCAAAAAACTACCAATGAATGTACCTCGATCAGGGCCATCGAGTTCGAAGTACACAGTAGGTTTGACAGGTGTGGTAGAAGGGTTCGATGGTGTGGGGAGAGAAAGAAGCATTGATTGTTATGGCTTAACAAGTTTTCTGGTAAGATCGATCTCGGGGTGCTCGCATGAGCGGGTTAGGCGTTGGGAGCCTTTCATGTTCCAAGTGCCACAAGGGATAGTGAAACGCAATGTCTGGTGATAGGTAAAAGGTATGGCCTTCATGGCATGAAGCCAATCACGCCCTAGAATGCCCAGGTATTCAGATTTCTTGTCGATGACGAGAAAACTAGTTTGGAGGGTAACTGGACCGGTGGTGACAAGGAGGCTAAAGCTTTCGACAGCGACTTCGGTACCGCCGTTAAAGCCCTTGAGTTCGACGTTCACTGGTGTAATGAGGTCTGTTTTTTGCATGGCGCGGATGGTCTGGAGGAAGAGGACGTCTGCTGCACTGCCCGTATCAATAAGCATAGTGTGTAAGACGAGATGTTTGATCTTGATCATGATGACCAAAGGATCGGAGTGGGGGAAGCGGACATGAGAAGTATCACAATCGATGAAGGATATACCTTCGGGTCGAGGGCGTTGGCTAGATTCTGGTAGAAGGATGGGTAACTTATGTTGGTAAGTAAGCTTACAACATTCTTCGACTCGTTTGCGCTTGCTTCGAGTACGACCACTGTCGATGTTATTAGCTTTGATGAGGTGGAGTTGGAAAATATGTACCTCGGCTGGGTCGGTATTTGGAGCAGGTTAGGTCTTGAGATACGACCCGTCGAGATAGCTGGGGAGATTGGCGACATATCGATATAGACGACCTGCTTTAATAATCATTTCCAGCGATCGTTGTAGAGCATAACATTTTTTTGTGGGGTGGCAGTTGCATTTATGATTTTGGCAGTAGGGCTCATCCTTACGGACCTCGATGGGGAAAGAGTACGCCAGATAGGATCGGCCTGGATGTGTGTGATAAGGGTGCTGATAGGAGCAATGAGCTTCTGTAGGACCGACATGGGTCATTTTTTTCGGATTTCAGAAGGGGTAGCATCGGAGTGAGGGCGTTTGCGGCTCTCGTTCTCTTGTGAGACAGGAGCGACCATGGGTGTAGGCGATGGTCGAGGTTTGTTGTGGTTGGTGGTCGAGGCTTGCCCCTGGCGATTGGATTTACGGAGGCGTTCGAGGTCGATGTATCCGTTAACCTTGAATAGCATCTCCTCAAGGGTTCGTGGCTTTTGAAGCACGATGTTCTCCTTAACGCGACTGTGGTTTGGCAGAGCGTTGGAGTACGCGAGCACGACATTCGCGCAGTCCAGGTTTTCGACTTTGCGCGACTCATCGAGAAAACGCTTGGTGAAAGCTTTAAGCGTTTTGTTGGGGGACTTGCGAAAGTTGAAGAGAGTATCGACTCAGACCTCACGGTCTTTATTAAAGGCAAACTGGGAGATAAAAAGGTTCGACAACTGTTCGAAACTTCAGATAGAACTATTAGGGAGGTTGTGGTACCATTTTAGAGGGCTATTAGTGAGACTGGTGGGAAACGTGCGACACAAGATGTGGTCGGTTGTGGAATACAGGCTTAAAGCATTTTAGAATTCGAGGACATAAGATTGAGGGTCGGTATTGCGGTATTTGCTGATTTTAGGGGTATGGAAATTTAGAGGTACCTCGACAACGAGGAGTTTAGGGCAGATGGGGTTGTTTAACCGACTCTAGGAGTTCGGTGTGGGGCTCGTGCTGATGCAAATAACGGCACGGATTTTTTGATCGAGTTCCTGCTGTGTAAGGTAGGTAGGACGAGGGGGAGATCGCTGGGGTCGAGGGTGATGAGGCCGTGGATAGGGGGCATGCTCGGCGCTCCGTTCGCCAAGGCTTTCCCGAGCAGGGCGCCATGTAGGGTGGCGAGAAGTGCAAAGTGTAAAATCAGAGGAGTCCTCCGTAACGGGGACACCAAGATGGATGGAGCCGGTGGGTATGGTAGTAGGGGCACCCTCGCGCCAAGATGGACGAGGGGGACCTCGATTTGGGGATGGGGCCCAAGCCGGGCGCGGGCTGAACCGCGCGAGAGGGCGGGTTCTTGAGATCGCAGAGGAGCGTCTTGGGCCTGAATCTGTTGAAGCTCGCGAACAATATGACGCAGTTCGTCCAGAGCACGATGTTGTCGGTCGTTATCGTCTAAACGACGTTGCCGTTCAGCCTCAAGTTCTTGTCGTCTGTCTTCACGCTCAATGCGTAACTGGTTGTTATGGCGCTCCTCGGTTTGAGCAAATTGTTGGCTAATGAGGGCAAGTTGAGCGGCTACTCCGTCGGCGGAGTTTCTGACGATGGCAGAGGCTGAGCGAAGGGTGGGGGCGATTAAGTATGGTTATAAGGGGAAAGAAAGAGAAAAGAGGAATTGGGCAGGGTGGGTGTAGCAGAGGCGACACCAAAGTAGGGGCCAAGTTTCGTGGGAGGGGAAACTAGCTTTTACACCATGGGGTTTATCTTTGACTAGGGGCTTAAGTAAGTATATAAGGCAATAATAGACTATATTACTGAACTAACACACTTGCGTGGAGTCCTAGAATTGGTTTCTCCAAGACCTCTAGTGAGGATTTGAATGATTAATGATATATATTGAGTTAGATGACAGATCGAATAGAAGTAGGTTACAGGGTATTCAAAGGTAATCTTGAGGGGGTTTTCGAGAGAGTTTTTCTAACCCCTTCATAGTATCACCTCCTTCCTATCTATAGGAGATAGGAAAGGGGTGAGTCACCATGGGAGGTCAGATTACATGTATATCCTTTGGGACAGCTGTTCTGTACGTGGAGTCGGTTCTGATAGTAGTTGTCTGGCGGCTCGTTTCACTATTCTGTTTGGTGAGCTGGCTGTCAGATGTGTTTGCCTTTGACCATGTATTACCATGGTCGAAGTCTCTCTGGTACTGATGCTGAGTTCTGGTGCTGCTGACCGTCTATCTTTGGCTTCGACTATGGCAGTTAGCTTCGATGATGCCTTCAAGTGTTCGATTAATCTCGGAAGGCTTCGTGGACTTAGTTACTGTCTTGCTGGGCTTCGAGTCTCTAGGTAGGCTTCGATGCAGCCTTCGAGTATTCGACTGGTGCTGGAAGGCTGCGAGTAGGCTACTGCACAACAGAAATAGGGGTCATGTGACATGCTCAGGAATTGGCAGTATAGCTAGCCTATCAGATGTATCAGAACTAGTATCATTAACAGGGAAATGATCAACATAGAGCAACTCCGATTCGTGAATCTCTCGTGATCGGTCAGGAATCAAAGGAATCAAATACAGAGGGATACGCTCCAAAAAGACTACGTGGCGGGAGACATAGAACTTTTGACCAATGGGATCATAACATCTGTAACATTTCTGAGTATCATTGTAGCCAAGAAAAACACACATGATAGATCGACGAGAAATCTTGTTACGGTCGACATTGTGGTACATAACAAAACATGTGCAGCTAAAAACCCTCAAGGACGAATAATCTGGAGGTTTGCCGAACAAACGCTCATAAGGAGTAATGCCAGAAGTCAGAATTGTTGGAATCCTATTGATTAGATGAATAACTGTAAGGATTGCCTCGCCCCAAAAGATACTAGGAACATATGCTGAAAGAAGCATAGATCGTGCAGTCTCCATTATATGACGATGTTTTCTTTCAGCAATACCATTTTGTTGAGGAGTTTCAGTACAAGAAGACTGGTGGATAGTCCCATCTGAGGCAAGTAAATCTGTAAAATCTCCAGAGGTATACTCTCCTCCCAAGTCACCTCGAAAGCATTTGATAATAGTAGAAAATTGTGTTTGAACCAAAACTTTAAATGCTTTGAAAATTGAAAGAAACTCAGATCGTCGTTTCATTAAAGACACTCAACAGTAACGAGAATAATCATCAACAAATGAAACATAATAACGAGACTCCCCCTTAGTGGGATGGGGTGCAGGGCCCATACTTCAGAGTGAACTAGATCAAAAGGTGTAGAAGTGACAAACGTACTAACAGGAAAGGGTAAAGCAGAATTTTTTTTGAGTTTACAACTAGAACACTCAGAAATATCATGACAATGAACATTTCCTAAAGTACCAGTCGAAACTAATACTTTTACCGAGATCCTGACACATGACCTAATCTAGCATGCCATAAATAAAATATGCTAGACTTTGATCCTAAATGGAAAGAAGACGAATCAACATAAGAACTAACCGAAACTGTTCTAGCAGATGGCTGAAAATTTTCTAAAACGTACAAGCCGCCATCTCTATGACCGGTCCCAATCAGCCTCTGAGTATGACGGTTCTGCACAAAACAATGATAATCATAAAAGTAAACAAAATATCCAGAAAGACACAACTGACTAACAGAAATCAAACTCAAAGTGAGATGGGGAAGAAAATAAACATCTGTAAGGGACAAGTGTGGTGTGGTGACAGGTCCAACTCCAACTAAGGGAATAGATGATCTATTATCTGTAGTGACACTAATGATGGACGAAGTCGGAGACTGATGCATTGGCCGAACCACTAAAATTGATTGAGTAGGTATAGTAAGAGCCCCCTTTTCTATCTGCGTCCTCAAACGATCCTCCTCCGCAAGAAGCTCACTAACTACATAATCAATACTAGGAAGAGGATCTCTATGAAGAATTGAACCCCGAAGAGACTCAAAATCATCACGTAATACAACTAGAAACTGCACTAATCGTTGTTGCTATCTATATTTGATCCAATCAACGCAAACAGTTAAGTCTTAATGGTGGCTCAGTCAAGGCTAGCTGATCCCACAAACCAGCATCACATTATAAAACTCTTGAACACTATGATCATTTTGTCGAACCCCTCTAACGCCAACTTCCAGTTGATATTGCCGTGCGAAATTCGATTTAGTAAATAACTTATTCAAGTGATCCCACCTCTCCTTCGCTGTTTGGAATTTGGCTAACTGAATACCAATTGAGATTTCAACCGAATTGCCGATCCACGTAATGATCTTTGAGTTATTCATTTGCCATTTTTTTAAATTAGCTGTATATGTCAATTTTTCAGGATCCAACGGCTTTGTAGTTGTTCCATCAACATAATCCCAGAACCCTCGATCTATCATGAAGTGGGTCATTTTATCGGCCTAATACCCATAATTAGGTCCCGTCAGTTTCAAGCTAATCCCTTGGAAATTTGATTTTTCATCAGTCATCATTAATACAAAATACAAATTCAACTACAAGAATTCAATCCCGCAAACTATCTGCAAACCTGAACAAATAATCACAATCACACACCCAATAACCACAACTTGGAATCCCACCTACAAAGAAAGACCCAATCAACGACACAACCACCGCTGTGAATTCGTCAAGTAATTACCACCACCCTAAACCCCAATCACCACTTGCAAGTCCCCATTCTCAATAACACAAACATCACATACCCAATCACCTGCATTAAGTAATTAAGCAACAAAAATCTGCAGCAATTTGGGCACAAATAACAGTCCTAACAACACCAAGAATCACCCCAATTACCACCTGCAAATCCCTAATCTCCACCACATAAACCACTCCTAAATACTTCAAGCACAAAACAATCAAGCAAATTACAGTCATACTGTACCAAGCAAACCACAGTACCAAAAACTTGAGAGAGAAATACGAGCAATGACCAACCTGTGATTTGACGAAGGAGTTTTGCAACCCTAGAATTACTTCCGTGAGCGATGACAAACAGTAAAATTGCAACCTAATTACGCGAATCCGAACCCCAAACACAATCGAAGAAGAATGAACCCCAAACACGATCGAAGAAGAATCACACTCAAATCAAACCTTAATTTGCCAAAAACGAAAAAACCTTGCTCTTGATACCATGATAACAAAAGGAGAAAAACACTCTCTGCACATTAGAATGTGTTCTAAGTTAGGGTTAAGGCAACAACCTTTGCAAAAGGGAAAAGATTAAAAACAGGTAAAAACACATAAAAGCTCTTTGGCAATACAAGCTAACTCTAACACCAAGCTTGTCGACCACTTCCATGAATTCAGGGTCATCAATCCAATAATTAGACATTTTAAAAAGTTTAGGGCCTTTACCACTTTTATTAACAAGAGCTAACACACAAGGAGAATGGTCAGGCACTCCTAGAGGTTGAAAGTTAGCTTCAGACTCATTGTAAGAGCAAACCCATTCAGAGTAAACAAGTGCTCTATCAATCCTGGTAGCTACTCTTTGGCTAAGGCTATTCTTATTATTCCAAGTTAGAAAATACCCTTTGCACTTACAGTCCATCAATCCAGTTTGTTGAATGCAATTGAAGATATCTAGGAGCTTCCAAGGTCTCACAGGGCTGATTCCCACTTTCTCTTGTGACTTGAGAATGGAGTTGAAATCTCCAAGCGAGGCCCAAGGATGTGTCATGTAATGAGAGAGCCGCACAATAGATTGCCGAAGCTCCTTTCTCTTGAAGTGAATAATATTGCCATAAACAAATTAAAAAAAGAAGATGTTAATGTTGGCTCTAACAACAGTCTTTATGGCTATCATTTGTTCCTTCCACTGTGACATTAACAATATTGTGATCCCAAAACACCCAAATCCTACCTTTCTCAGATTTGTAGTAGTTGTTCACAACAGTCCAGTCTGAACAAATTCTCTTAGAAATGAAAGCAAAGTTATAAAGCTTTGACTCTGATTTCCACAATGCCAACAATGTTGATTTTATTAATAATTATTCACTTTCTCACCTCCACTTGTTTAATGGGGTCATTTAGACCTCTAATATTCCAACAACCTGCTTTAATCATTAATTTTTTTTACAGATTTTCTTACCTAACTTTTACTCATAGACATTGTAGTTAGTATGATTCATGGAGTACAAACCCCGTGATGTATTCATTGGAATATATGTGCACCTTAAGAGAGGACTTGAGTTGAGAATGAGTAGTATCTTGTCTCATCTGCCTCTCCTTGTAGGTTAAACCACCTGCACACCAGAGACTAAAGAAAACAAAGTTAGAATGCTCTCCCTTCCACTCAGTGGGAGAATATCTAATAGTTTCCCCAGTAAAACTCTTGTAAATCATTCATACAAGTGTCAGTATCGACAAATACTCAGGGACAACTTCTCAGTGAGTCTACTAAGAGTATTAAAGACAAAACATTGATGTGCACTCCCTCACCCTCTCTTCTCATAAAACAGGCACCTAAGGGAAACTGTCCCTTAGGAGTATGCACTCTAAAGAACTTCAAGAGCCTGCAAACTGTACAAGAGTAAATAGAGTTAGAAAAATCCTAAAACTCTCTAGGTGATCTGGGTGGCAGTGTGTACCTTGAGAAGGGTTCACCATCAGACAAGCCATATAGTATAAAGTCATTAAGCTCTTGTACTTCTGTAATGCCCCGAATTATTTTTGGTCATTACTGGAGTTTTTATTATTTTTATATTGTGAGTTTTATTATCATACAATATTTAGGTAGTTGTATTAGCAAAATAGCCCCCATGGTATGGGATCACACCTTAGGAGTTGTGCTTACACCTTGTGAGGTTAAGAGTGAAAGAGTTCTCACGTGAGCTGCAAGCTAGGAAACAAACCCTAACCTCCACCTATAAAACTAGAGAGAGAAAGTATTCAGCCCATTATACCGCCTCATTGTTGTCAAGAGAGAGAGAGAGAGAACTAGTAAGAGCACTATCATACTCTGTCACCACAAGGGAAGAAATAGAGAGAGCGCGACTCATCTTTAGTATCGCTTTAAAGGAGATCAGTAGGAAGCAACTACAACAACTACAGTAGGAAGCAACTACACTAGGAGAACAAAGGGTATCACCCTCGCCTATTTCCATGAGTTTATCGAGCGGCTCTACATCCGTTTCTCGATTGTTCGTCGTTATATTTTTCATGTACATTATCCAAGGCAAGTGCAACTTCTCTCTTCTCATTTTCATGTTGTGTACAAGTAGAATAGATGAAGATTTGTCATACTGTGGATCTAGGTTTCTTTATGGTCCTTTTATTTATGGTACTTGAGTAAGGATACATTAACCTCTTCATTAGGATCTGATTTTGTTATTGAACCATGAAGATATTTTAGGGTTAGTGGAAGCTACTTATACTCGTTATATTTGGATGCCAATGACCTGTGAACATATATATACTACGACTTATTAGAGATGGGATTGTTTAATGCGTGTGTAAACAACCCAGCTTATATTCTGGACCAGGGACCAACATTTGATATAATTAAGCTTAAGATTATGCAACTCCTATAGTTAGAGTAGCTTGGTTTAAGAAGTGAGGTTGTTGAGTATTGTTACTAGATGATGAAACACTTACTTTGTGTTGACTATGATAAGCTTATGATATGTCATAATAAGATAATAACTCAGGATTTTAGAGAAATAATCTATGATCAAATGTTTGAACGATAATGACATGGAAGTTCAGACTATTGCATCTGAGAATTAGGTTGGCTATTATTCTGTCTAAGAGCTAGTACTTGAGAACCTTGAGTTGAGTAGAGCGACTCGACTAATGTACCCTTTATGAACATTGGTCGCACACTAGAGTTAGTGTTAGTGTATATCTTGACTAATAAAATAAAACACAATGTGTAACGTAACAAAAGATATAAATGGATATACAACCATATGAACAAGGACTTGAAGTGAATGTAAATGATAGGGGTTTCTTATCGGTTATGTCTAGTGGTGAACCATCGGCATTTCCATGGGTATAAATCCCTAAAAGAACATTGATCAGGTCACAAGAATTGGCAGATTCCATGGCATTTCCATGGGTACTAACCCCTAAAAGACATTGGTCAGGTTGAAGAGGGTCAGGTCGAAGAGTTTTACATTAGGCATCTCCGCGGGCATTAAACCCTAAAAGAGACATCCAAAGAGTTGTTGGATTATTATTTCGTACAGAGGACGAAAGAGCATAATTACAAAGAAACTCTATCAGATACACGACATTTCTAGAATGTTACTTCACCTTTATCATTAATATTGTTGGCGCCAACATCTTATACACTTGCATCATATCATCTAGCCGTATTGAACTCGCAATGTCTTATAGTTAGTTATTAATATATTTTTGACATTTATTGATTGTGGTTTGTATTTATATAGTTAGTTCTTGTAACATATTGTTAACGTTTAGAGAGTTACCGTACTTGCTTGGCCGTGGCTTGCTGACGCCTTGCGCAATATCATTTCAGGACCAGGTTATTAGTAAGCGTTCAGGACCGCTGGGGTAGTAGTTGGGAGCGTGTTGTTGCGACGTTTTTTTAGTTTATTTCCGTTGATGTGAGACTCCATATATTTATTTCCTTGATGGTATGTTGAATGGCAGATTTGATAGGAGTTGGTTTTAGACTTTTATTTTAAATCTTGATATTTCCGCTGCGTATATTGAGTGAATGTAGATATTTCATTTTGTTGGATTTCTACATCGTTGGGGCTCATCTGTTTGGGATGCCCGACCTGTTCACGGCCTCGAGATGTATATTCTGACAAGGCTCGGAGTATGAATTTTGGGGCATGACAACTTCATGGTAAATGCCAAGGCTTCTCTTATGACAAGTAGACACTCACTCTCTCACTTCTAAGTTTGACTAACATCCTGGGGGATGGCCCCTGCAAGAAGAAACAAAAATTGAGCTCCATTGTAATCTTAATTGAACCAAAACTCCAGCTCCAACCTGCACAAGCAACACAGTTAGAAAAAATTTCACCTTTACACTCAATTGATATTGCCTCCTTTAACTGATGGGTTTTTACTGTCTTACACGCAATCTCCCAACCCTCTCTCAAACCAAAGGTGGTGTATCTTTCCTTGGTTGGTTTTTCTTTATAAAAGCCAACTTTTTTGCCCTGATCCTGCCCTTTTTTCCTTCCTTCAGATTCTTTCTTCTTGGGGTTGCCAGCTTTGTTTGTAGCACTGTTACTACCACTTGTCTTAGTACCACGCTGTTGACCTTGCAGGGCTACCTTATTGTTCTTTTTGCTGTTCTGACAAGTCTGGGCCTTTCTTTGTGTGAGAGTAGTATTACTTTCCTTCTTCTTGTTGTTCTTGCTCCCACTATTGTTGTTGGTTGTTACAGGGTTGAACTCCCGTTTACTTGTTCCTCCTTCTCCCTCATTCTCAGATATACTAAGGATATCAAATTTATTATTGCTAGTTGATGCTTTTCTTGTTTTTTTTGGCTTGGGAACTGACCAATCTTGGTCTGCACCTGCTTGTAGTTTACCTTCCTTCTCTTTGGCTTTACTTGGGTCTATTTTTGGTGAATCCTCACATGTATCAAGAGCATGTCCTAATGTAGAGCAATGAATACATCTAATGGGTATCTAAAGATGCTCACACAAAACTCTAGCTTCTCCTGCTTCACCATAATAAACTAGGATTGAACTAGGCCATTCTCCATCTGCAGCTACCTCAATACACACCCTTGCAAAGAATGTGGTAAAATTATTTTTCTGTGTACTAATCAAGATGCATAGGAATTCCCAAAGCACTAGCAATTCTTGCAAGCCCATCCAGTGACCTCATATGATGTTGTATGTTTCTAAAGATAACCCAAATAGGTTTAGATCTGAAGTTTGTAGGTTTCATCTCAATGAAAGGTCTCCATCCCCTTATAAGGATTACCTACCCTACTAGCAATATGAAGAGCCCCCATCTCTAAAACTCTCTCTATCTTGAGGATTTGCAAATTTGAAGAAAAACATGTTTAGACTTTGTAAACTCATCTCAAACTCCTCACTAAGCTCCCATGTCTTTGTGAGGGTTTCTTTGACAAAAGGGCAAGCCAGTCTCTCCTCCCAACAAAGCATCCTACCAAACAGGGTTCATTTGTCTTAATATTGCATTGAAACTCTTCCTGTCTGACCTTATTTCCCACTTTCCCATTGACCATACCAGGTTTCACATAAGTTTGTTTTGATCTACCTCTGTTTGCAGAAGGATCAGATAAGAGGGATGCCCGACACTTAATTGGTGTTGGTATTGCTCTTTTTTCCTTAGCTCTATCAGGCTCTTCACCGTCATTATTATGTTGAGCAGGCAAAGCAAGTACAGGAGCTGTCTTTCGTTTAGGTTCAATACCTTTTTCTAGAGTGAGCTTACTTGAAGTTGCTTCTCCTCTTTGCCTTAAATCTGCATTATTCTTTCTCCTCATTACTTGCCTCAATGTTGTGGCTAAAGTATCAACAGTTTCATTGACCACGGGGTTTTGTTGTTGGGGCTCATCTGTCATATTAAGGTTCTCTTACTCAGTACTAGCATGAGGGTCAGGTTCATTAACATTTTCTTCAATGCCAGCCGTCATATTATGATCACTAGCATCACTCACTTTCACCTGACCTTCTCTCCATGAGTTGGGCTTACACTTGTAGCTTCAAGAGAAGGGTCAAAGAGCTCTCCTTCCTCATCCTCTGTATTAGTAGTAGTCCTTCCCACTGAGTCATTAATAGAATTGCTATGGCATTTGGAAAAAATACCATCCCTCTTTGTTCTCAAAATTACAGCACTCCATGATACACGTTCTAAATTACAATTTGTTGCAGGGCAACTAACCTTTTTAGGGAATATTATGTGAGCAGCTACATCTCCAATCTGTCATCTAATTGATCCAATTGCAGTTGTGCATTAGCAACTTTCTCAAGAGTGGGGTTTGGATCTCCATTGAGTTTTATCGCCTCGTCGTTACTTAAATTGCAGTTTCAATCTCCATTTCCTTTGTTTGCTTTATCAGAGTTGATTCGTTCAGCTTCCTCCTGTAGCTTGAACATTGAATGGTGCATCTGCCTTTGTTTTTTACCCTTTAATGGAGACCTCGTGCAAGTTTCTTTTTGGATTCTGCTCTTTCTATTTCATTTGCTTCCTCGAATTTGATATCTAATAATATCCTCCCCAGATCTTGAGCTTCTTGGGTGATTGGCTCTCCTTTTTTAGAAGATTTGATAGATGAGAGAGATCATGAAGTTCGATAAGTGTTGGGGCTGTATAGTTAGGATTCTCACCTTCATAGAGAGGTGGACTGTGACCTTCAAGGCCTTCTTCCATGGCTGAAGGAATTGAACCAGGTTCTGGGTAGCACGGGTAGAGGCCCGTAATTTGAAACTTCCACCATACAGCTACAGTAAATTAATTAAGTTAAAGGTTTGAGATATGCTAGTACAAGGTCGTATGAAGCGGAGGATGTGCAGTTAAAGCTGAAAACTGAGTTCAAGCAGGTAGGAGTTGGTTTGGTCATAGTTGGCTACAATTTACGGGAGCTATCGATTGCTGAAAGGTCTGCCTGTCCTAGTACGAGTGTTGAATGCTGGGAAGCTGTGTTCAACTATTTTCTCCCCTGAGTTAGACGTAAGAACCCAGAAAGGATTAACTGAGCGCATCCGTGACCTTCAGACCATCACCCTGGCATAGATTCTCAACATGCCGTATGTACCTAAGGAAAACATCATATAAACCAAACATCCTTGGTTTGCTGAAACTGTCACTGAGTCTTATGCTCAGTGCTTTTGAATCAAATCATTTTTATTAGTATTTGTCGGCAATTTAGTCTGACGAGTGAATTTCTATATTATTTTGGGGAATGGAATTTCCGAAAGGGAGCCGCCATGATTATGGTTGCAGGAGGGGGAGAGAGGATTAAATAGAGCAGATTAAGGTCAAAATCTTGGGAATCGAGGAAAAAACCAAGCAGCAGGTGGCGGCTAGGGTTAGGGTTCTCGAGAGACGACTCTCATTACTTTTTGATCTAATTCCCTTTTTTCACCTTTTACCTTTTTCACCTTTTACTCCCTTTCCGTTTTCCATGGCGGCTCCTTCCACATCATCGGCTCCCTCGAGCTCGGAGGTCCCCTCTGACGTCACGAATGGAGGTCAACCATCCTTTGCTTCGGTTGTCTCTGCCCCCACATCCAAATCGCTGCTTGAGGAGTTCTGCCCCGATGTTTGGTTCTCTACCAAAGAAGGTTTTCCTTCGATCTCCTTCTCTCCTCATGATATTCGAAAGCCGCTGCTGCGTTTAGCTCCTCTCTGGTGTTAAAATTTCCTGCAGGGAGGCCCACCATGAAGGATATTCGAGACAACATCGAGCTCACTTGAGGTTTGCTCGCTCTCCCCACCATTAGCTCTCTGGATTTCAGGCACATCATTGTGATAATGGATTCTGAAGAAGATATTGTCAAGGGTCTGATTCGTGAATCTAACATGATCAAGAGTTATTTTTTCAAAATCTGTCGATGGTCAATCTCATTGGATTTCAAGAAGGATCCTTCTGTTGCTCCGGTTTGGGTGCAATTACCTGGTTTGCCTCCCTGTTTCTTCAACACTGGGCTCATCAAACCGATTGTGGCCAAGGTTGGGAAGTATTTGGATGTAGATCAACCAACTAGAAAGCTTACAAGGCCAAGCACCGCAAGGGTTTGTCTTGAAATCGCTCTTACCACCTCTCCTTTGTCTAAGGTCTGGGTTGCTCTCTCAAGCACCAGTGATTTCTGGCAGCGACTGTTGTTTGAGAAATTGCCTAAATTTTGTTTACACTGCCATATCCAAGGGCATGTAAAAGACAATTGCCCTAGGTTTAAGATAATTGCAGCTGAAGAAGGTGAAGAAACACAAAAGGATGCACTTAAGGAGAAAAAAGCCAAGAACAAGCTCCCCACTGGGTTAGCTGCTCAAACCAAGAAGAAAGCTGGTGGTGTCAAGAATGGGGATCAATCCAAGTATGGCCTCATGCTGCAGGATCATATAAGGCTCCTGATAAAGGTCTTAGCCCCAAATTGAAATCTCCAACAGATGCTAGAAACAAAAGTGTTGAAGATACTCAGACAGTTGGAACCCCTTTTGATTGCCTGAAGGATATCGCAGAAGATGGGTTAGCAGCTGGGCTTGAGACTGATATTAAGTCAGAATTTGAGGCAGTGGATCATAATGTAGAAGTGGAGGCCAGGGAGAATGCAATCTCACACTCTGACTCTGAACTTCTAGTTACACCCAAAAAGCAAAGGTATAACCTGGTTTTGTGCCTTTCAACACTGTCACTAGGGGCAAGATTGCTCCAAAAAAGTAGTTTGCTTCCCATGTTTGGTCCAATAATTGTGTGGAATTGCAGAGGTGTTGGTAACAATAAAACCGTAGGCCACATTAAGAAACTCGTGAAGGAACATAGAGTGTCTGTTGTGGTTCTTCTAGAACTTTTTCTGAGTATTTTGCAGTTAGATTATGTGGCTAGTAGAATAAACTGTCAGCATGCTGTCTCTAATCAAGATCATGGTGGCAAAATTTGGGTGATGTGGAAAGATGATTTCCATATTGATGTGCTTTTTTCTAGTGATCAAATGTTGCATTGTTTGGTTACTTTTAATAATTCTTGGAGTACTTTTGCATCTTTTGTGTATGCTAAGTGTGAGTTTAGAGATAGAAGGTCCCTATGGAGTGATATCATAGCTTTGTCTACTAATATGAATGCTTCTTGGTTCCTTGCTGGTGATTTTAAAGCTGTAAGAAGTCAAAGTGAGAGATTGGGGGGTAGACCTGCATCTAATACTTCCAGAAGAGAGTTTGAAGAGACAATCCAAATCTCAGGCCTCTTTGAAACCTCATACTCAGGATCCTCTTTCACCTGGTGTAACAACCATGCAGGTTCTACTAGAAGTTGGGCAAGATTAGACAGAGCCTTTCACAATGCTGATTGTATCATCAATTTCCCCACACACAGAGTTGCTCCATCTTGAGAGGGTATGTTCTGACCACTCACCACTTCTATTCACCTTCAAATCAGACTCTTATCAAGGCTCCAAAGCTTTCAAATTCCTCAAAATGTGGTCCCACCATGAGAACTTTGTGCAACAAAATTGGCCTAAAGGAGTATACGGCAATTGCCTTTCATCTTTTGCATATAAATGTAAGAAACTCAGGGCTGCCCTTAGACAGTGGAATGTTCAAGTATTTGGCAATGTTCAGCAACATCTTCATAACCTTCAAGACAGAATAGTGGCTTTGGATCTTCAACTATGGAATGGGTGGAATGATGCTACTGGTGTTGAACTCAAAAATGTAAAATGGAGATTCCAACACTGCTTATTTCCACAAAGTTACTAAGGTAAATAAAAAGCTCTCCTCACTCCGCTCTTTCATTTTACCTGATGGAACCACCACTAGTGATATGAACCTAATTCATGAGCATGCTATTAATTACTGCAAAACACTCCTTACTGCAACTGATATCTCTCCTGATGAAGATTTGATTGGCTGTATCCCTACTCTAGTCACTCCTGAAGATAATGCAATGTTGCTAGCTGTTCCAACTCTTGAAGAAGTCAAAACAAGTTTGTTTAGCATAAATCAAGATAGACCCAGGCAGTGATGGCTTCACCTCTTGCTTTTATATTAAAGTCTGGAACTTTATTAAAGAAGATCTCCATGGAGCTGTTAAAGAGTTCTTTTGTGGGGAAGCTCTTCCCAGATATTACACCTCCTTCATCACACTCATACCCAAAACCAATATCCCCAATGGCCTCAATGATTACAGTCTACACTAGACTCAGTACCATCCTCCCCAAACTCATCTCAGACAACCAAGGAGCATATGTTCAAGGCAGAGACATCTCAGAGCATCAATTTTGCTCAATAAATGGTGGGGGATCTCAACAGAAAAGTTAGGGGTCAAAACATTATGATCAAAGCTGACATGGCTAAGGCGTATGACAGACTTGATTGAAATTTTCTCAAAGCTGTACTTACCAGGTTTGGTTTTAATAAAAGATGGATTGCCCTCGTAGCGCAATGTGTGGAAACACCATGGTACTCTGTGGTGCTGCAAGGGGTCTTCAAAGGTTTTTTCAAGTCCAGGGGTTTAAGGCAAGGTGATCCTCTGTTACCATTGCTTTTTATTCTTGCAGAAGTACTCGCTAGAGGTTTGATACAGTAGTTCTCAAATAATAAAATTGGTTATTTCAACTCTCCAAGGGGTTGTATTGCCATCACTCATCTGCTTTACGCTGATGACTTTATTGTCTTTCTTAATGGCTGTCAGAGTTTCAGTGGTCCAATGCAGTTTCTCACAAGTTATCAAGCGGTCTCAGGCCAAAACATCAATATCAACAAAAGTGGAGTCTATGTTCATCACTCAGTCCCTGCAACAAGGAAAGCAGTAATTCAAAGAAGTTGTGGCATGCAGCTAAAAGAGTTCCCACTGATCTACTTAGGTGCTCCCCTTCATTATGGCAAACTGCTCATTTCCCACTATGAATCCCTGATGCAGAGGTGCAGAACAAAATAGAAGGGTGGTATGGCAAACTCCTATCATTTTGATTAAACATGTATTATGTTCAATGCCTTTACATCTGCTTGCCTCTATAGATGTACCTAAAGCTGTTATGAAAAGTCTAGAAATTATTTTCTCCTTTTTTTTTTCTGGGGAACCTTTGAAGGAAAGAAGAAACGAAAATGGGTAGCTTGGAGTGACATGTGCAAGCCCACTGATGAAGGTGGTCTGGGTATAAGAGGCCTTAGTGACATCAAATACAGTTTTCTGCTCAAGAAATGTTGGCATCTTTTACACTCAAACTCTCTATGGTCCAACTACATGAGTACAAAATACAAGAAAAATGGTGTCTGTGATCAGCTCTTCATCATCTAGATTGTGGAAAAAGATCTCCCCCTTGATTCAGACTGTCAATGCAAACACTTCATGGGCTCTTGGTGAAGGCAAAGTGGATTTCTGGCACTCAAATTGGACTGGTGAAGGCACTCTAGAAGATCTCCTCAACGCAGAATCTACTCAAACTATAAATGTACAAGATATCCTCTCTCACAATGGATGGAACTGGAATCTGGCTCAACCTGCCATACCCTCACAATGGCAAATTACACTCTCTCAAAGGTATTTTCTTTCTGCAGAGGCTGACAAACCTTTATGGGGCATGTCTAAAACTGGAAATTTTACTGTAAAATCTGCTTGGGAGCTGTGGAGGAGTGAATCACCAAAAATTCAGTACATGAATTGGAGGTGGCATCAGGCTCTTCCTGGAAAAATCAAGGTTCTTAACTGGAAGATTTTGCACCATGTTCTATCTGTCGACAAACTTATTCAAAGGGTTTGCCCTATGGTTTCTAAATGTCATTGTTGTGTTCAAAACCCCTCTATAGATATAGAAACAGCTGATCACATTCTTTTGCATGGAGAAATTGCAGCTAAAGTATGGCAATATTTCAGTACTGCATGTAACATGCCCACACATACAGAAAATTTCGAGAGCAGGCAGGAGCAGTGGTTTCAAAGGGCAAATAACTCTTCTCAGATGGGCATTATCATAGGTCTTCTTCCCTTTCTCATTGCTTGGGAAATTTGGAAATCAAGGTGTAAAATGAAATATGATGGCATTAGCATGTCTGTGGATATTATAACTTACAATGTATGCAGATGGATCCAAGATTTAAGCTGTAAGTTCAACATCCAAAAAGAAGGCTGCTTTCAAGACAGGCTATCTCTCCAGGTGCTCAAGCAAAACATCATAAGGGTCAAAAGAAGGTAAATCAGAGTAATAAGATGGATAAAGCCACATGCTGGTGTTTACAAATTAAACTGTGGTGGCTCCTCTCTAGGGTGTAATGGTTTATGTGGAGCTCGTGGTGTGCTTAGAGACCATATGGGTAAACCTCATCTTTCCTTTCTCTCTTGGTCTTGGTTCAGGATCTAATACAGTGGGATTTTTTTTTGGTTTACTTCTTGATCTTAAACTCTGTGATCTGTTCAACCTCTACCCTCTTGTGGTGGAGGTGGAGGTGGACTCTCTACTACTAGTGAATTGGTTTTACAACAAAAGCACAGTTCCTCCTAAATATTCCAATCTTTGGTCTAAGGTCCTCTTTTATGCTAGCAGATTGCACCTTTGTCTCATCCACACTTTCAGGGAAGGTAATCACACAGCTGATGCTCTCTAAATTGGGAAGTGCTCAACAAAATCAGTTTTTTTTGGAAAGTATGGGATCTGCCACAAGGCAAGCAAGAGCTGCCTTCATTCTGGACAAAATGGGCATTGCTCACTTCAGATTATAATTTGGTGTTTCTTTTCTAGGGCTAGGCTCTAGCCCTCCCTCTGTAACTATTTTTTCTCTTATCAATAAAATCTCACATTTATTCAAAAAAAATAAAAAAGTCTGACGAGTGTGAAATAATGAGAAAGTCCGCATTTGATATACAGCTTTAGTCACTAGTGTTCACCTAGCCAGAGTAAGGTATATGAATTGGTAGACACAGCTGTACACTTCCCTGGCCTCCAGACATGCTAAAGCCAATATGGCTAATGTACCTGGAAAAAAGCGTTAGATAAACTAAACTTTATGCAACTTTCTCGGGGCATCGACCCCAACCGTTGCAAATCAGATGTATATCCCACTATTTTCAATTTATTTGAACAAGTTTAAACCCTTGAATTTGCAGGTTCTTGCTTAAATTCACAGGCAACGATGAGGAGATTAATCTTTTGGGTGATGGGACTGAAAAGCCAGAGTTTGCAGAGTGGTCGTGGATAGATCCTCAACAAGTACTAGAGCTAGTGAGTAGTAAACCCCCATTTTCTCCCTTTTGTCCACCCATAATTCCATAAAATAAAGACAGCATGACTAAATCCCCTTTTTCGAGCAGGCCGTGGATTTCAAGAAGCCTGTTTACGATGAAGTTTTGAAGGTTTTCTCTCCTCATCTTCAACCAGAATCAGCTTCACCAATTTAGTCTGTTCTTAGCATAGGTTGATGACATTGATTCCATTTTCTACTTTATTGGACCTCTATGGAGACTGATATATTAATCTGGAACATTCGTAAATGTACATATATTTGTGCCCCATTAGCTTGAAATTTGTGATCTGCTGTATTTTCTCCCATAAAACATCAGTTGTATAAATCCTGTTTGAATGCCCCTTCTTTGTTGAAGTATTTGTTGTAAAGTTTCACATTTTACTGGGACCTGTTTGTGCAATTGACTGTGTACACTACATTTACGAGTAGTCTGAGTTCGTATAAATGTAAGCAGAATAGGTACATCTTTCAGAAAGAAGCCCAAAAAGTCAGAAAATTTCAATTTACTAGACTCAAAGCAGTCCTGAATGGTTATAACATGTACCAACAATGTATTCTATAAAAATCACTTCCTCACCTTTTTGGAATAATGGTTTTACGCTCTTTCTTTTGGCGTTCTCCCAACCGGGTTTGTCTGGGAGCACACTCTTTAGGACTACTTGCTATACTTTAACATAAGCAGATTTCCAAAATGCCGAATTCACTGTCCACACTTCGAAAAGAGTGGAATGTGCTAGACACAAAGCTATCAGTCAAAGAAATAAATTAAACGTGGTTACCTCTGGTCTGGCAAACTATACGAACTTTCATGAATGCTCTATTCCGGTGTGTCAGATATTCTGATGTGTCTTGACAGCGAGTAGCTATTCTGGTGTGTCAGATATTTCGTGGTGCCAGACCAGTTAGCCGCGATGACTGGCAAGAACATTGACATGGCCCCTACAAGAGGCAGGTCCCAACCTTCTCCCCTTGACGGTAGCATAAAAGTGTATGTAGCCATACAGAGTCTAGGCAAATCAACCTGAGAAATGTGGGAACCTGTAGTAGCCACCTCATTGCCTCGATCTTGAGATAACCATCGAGGTCTAGCACACCTCGAAGACTACCACGGGATCTCGAAGACACAGTCACCATAACCACAATATCCAAGATAAACCACACTCATATAACTACCCTGGCCGAAGCAGACCAGGCGGACCAGAAATACAGACCTGGCAGAAGCAGAAAGCCGAGATCTAATCCACAATCGAATTAGAGGCTATCATAATCGAAGAATTAATACAAAGAATAGTATTTGGTGGGTAAAACTTCCCAAAAGGAGCTTCAACCAAAATTGATTACAATGAATTCCTCTCTCGATCTCTCTTGATCTCTGGATCCCTTTTACATTGCCTTGTCTTGCCCTCTTAAAGGTTACAAGTTTCCTAGTTACAACATAGGACAAAACTGCATTTCAAACGACCTTAAAATATGATAAGTCCCAGCTCTGTTCGAACAGAAAACTCAGAACATAGTGTATTCGAAGTCAAAAATTTATTCGAATAGACTTCTTAGAACTAGGTCTGTTCGAATAGACTCAAAAGTCTATTTGAATAGGTTATTCATAATCGTCTCTATTCGAATAGAGCATTTCTCAATTCGAACAGAAGACTCAAAACTTGTTTTGCTCGAATAGAACTTTTCTCTATTCGAACAGATTTCACTTTTGGTCTTCTTCTAAGAGGTTTAATGTCTAGATCCTCTTGGATCATGGCTCCCCTCTTTAGGAGCCTTGAGCTTCTGCTCAAGCTAGAACTGGAGATAAGGGAAAGTGGCCGTGCACATTTCCCTGCTGTACCACTTCGACTTGCTGGGTAGTTGACCTTTCTTCCAAACTCTGAACGACTCAATACTTCCCCTTCTTGTAGTATAAACTTTTCTCTCTAAAATACTATCCTCCTGCAATGGATCTTCTCTTTCCATCCATAAATCATCAACTGACGGTAGGCGAGTGTCGATTGTAGAGTCTTCATCTAGAAGAGACGGCTCAAGCAGCTTAAAATGCTCGACATTAATCACCGAATACATCTTCATAAAAGGTGGCAAATCCAATTAGAATGCATTGTCACCAATCTTCTTGAGTATCGTAAACGAACCATAACGGATAGGCTTGAGCTTTTTACATTCTCCCTTCAGTTGTTCCTTACCCAAATACAACCAAACTAGGTCGCCTTTCTGAAAAGTACACTCAACCTGATGCTTGTCATGTCGATCTTTATACTTCACTTGAGTCTTCTTCAATTGTACTTCAACCGCCTTATGAACTTTGCTTATCTTCTCAATGAAAAGCTAAACTTTAACTTGTTCCTCTTCCTCCTAATTGATGTAATAACTTCCCAAGTATATAAGTGAGAGTTAGTGTATTTCTTAGGCATCATTTGGTGAGTTCAATTCTAGAGAAAACCTAGATAGATCTCAATTTGGTTTTTGAGCGATTGCAACCTTGGATCATCGAATAATTTTTTTTCTCTCTCTATTAGTGTGGACGTGGGCAATTTGTCAAACCACGATAAATTGTGTGTTCTCTTTTGATTGTGTATATTGGTTTAGTTTGTTCATCGCTAATCAAATTAAATTGTTGTTTGGTTTTCGCTGTGTGGCTCAATAATTGGCATCAGAGCGAGGTTTTATCCTCGGTGGTTCCCATAATTTGAGCTAACGTCTTATCTCGAATTAACTTTGTTTTCGATTTAATTACTGTATGTAAATTGGGGGAACAATGGTAGAAGATGAATCAAGTTCCTCAACGGCGTCTAAACGAAATAACGTAACGGTTATGTATAACAATGCCAAAATTGAAGTTGAAAAATTCAATGGCACAAATAATTTTGGTATGTGGCGATGTGAAGTTATTGATGCGCTTAGTCAACAAGATTTGGACGAGGTGTTGGAAGACAAATCTGAGGAGATTGATGAGAGTGTTTGGAAGAAGACGGATAAACGGGCATGTGGTCAAATTAGGTCATGCCTAACTCAAGACATAAAGTACATTATGATGAATAAAACCTCGGTGAAAGAGATTTGGTGGATTCTTGAGGAGAAGTATTTGGTAAAGAACATCCAAAATCGACTCTATTTGAAGAAGAAGCTTTATCGCTTCATTATGAGACAATGATTTCTGTATCTGAGTATTTAAACGATTTCTCTAAGTTACTTGCCGACTTGGCGAATCTAGAAGAGGTTGTTGGTGATGAAGACTTTTTTTTCTTTTTTTTTTGCAAGGCAAGCCGGTTTTATATAGGGATCCGTAACCCTGAGTTTCTAACCCCATGAGGTTTCAAACCCACGACCTCTCTCTTAGTGTAGAGGTACAACCACCACTGGGCCAAGAGCCCAATGGTATGATGAAGACAAAAATCTATTGTTCTTAAACTCATTTCCCGAAGAGTACAAACACTTCGTAACGACGATTACCTATGGGAAGAGTTCTTTGAAATATTCGGATGTGACGACGGCGGTATTCAATCATGAGTACAAAAAGAAGGATAAACGTGAGTTCGTTTAGTCAACGTCTGAAGTATTGATGGCAAGAGGGAGGTCTTCGGATAAGAAGATGTCTAATGGTAGAAACTCTCGATCGAAGTCAAGAGGTTGCGGTATTAATTACAACAATTTGGGTAAAGATGATTGTGCATTCTGTCATGAGATGGGACATTGGAAGAATAAGTGTCCTGCGCTTTTAAAGAGGAAGAAAGGTGGGAAAGCTGGCTCTTTAGTGAATATTGCCCAAGACCGTGGGGTAAATGATGGTAATGAATCTGACTTTTATTTAACCATATTATCGAGTGCATGCATTGTTGATTCCAAAGAATAGATTATGGATTTGGGTGCTACCTATCATATTTATCCTGAAATGGGTTGTTTTTCTAGCTTTAAAAGACTTGAAGGTGGAGTTGTGTTGATGGGAAATGATTATTCATGTAGCATAATGGGGATAAGTATTATTCGTCTTAAGTTACTCAATGGTTTGGTTCAAGAAATTGAAGTGGTTCAGTATATTCTGACTATGAAGAAGAATATTATCTAAACTGGTTTACTTGAAGTGAAAGGCTACAAGGTTGTGTTTAAAAATGCTGTTCAAAAGACTCTTAAGGGAGCAATGGTGGTATTGAAGGGTCAAAGAAAAAACAACAACTTGTACTATTTAGATGGTATGATTATTTTTGGAGATGTTGCTACTGTGGGAATTACGAAGACTACTTCCAAAGATACTAGTTAACTATGGCATATGCATTTAACACATACGAGTGAGAAGTCCTTGAGAGTTCTTGCGAATCAAGGGCTATTAAAAGGTGTTAAGGCGTGTACGTTGGATTTATGTGAGTATTGTGTTTTAGGCAAGCAAACAATGGTGATGTTTGACACGGTTATCCATCGTACTCGTAGAATCCTTGACTATGTTCATTCAGATGTATGATGACCCCCAGAAATGCATCACTTAGAGGTAAACATTGTTTTGTATCGTTTGTTAATGATTTTTCTAGGCGTATATGGGTATATACCATGAGGAGGAAGGATAAAGTCCTAGAAATATTCATGAGGTAGCAGAAGTTGATAGAAACTTAAACTGACTAAAATATCAAATTGTTCCATTCAGATAATGGTAGAGAGTATACAAGTGATCTGCTCTTGCAAGTATGTCAGGATGAGGGAATTGTGAGGCATTTCACCGTTAGGGAGACACTGCAACAAAATGGGTACGATGCATGTTGTCTAATTTTGGAGAAGGTACGATGTATGTTGTCTAATTTTGGGATAGGTAAAACGTTTTGGGACGAGGCTTTAACATATGCATATTACCTCGTTAATAGGTTGTCGTCGGCTGCAATTGAAGGTAAAACACCAATAGAAGCTTTGTTGGGAGAACCTGCTACAGATTATAATATTATTCATATTTTTTAGTGTTCGGCATACTATCATGTCAAAGATGGTACGTTGGATCCTCAAGCAAGAAAAACCATTTTTCTGGGTAAGAAGAAAAAGGTTAAAGGTTACAAGTTATGGGATACGAAAGACTAGAAGATTATCTTAGTAGGGATGCCACTTTTGATAAGACTTTTATGATAAAGTCATATGTCTCAAAGCATGAAGAGAAGAGGAAAAACGAGATTTTGCAGTGGGTGAAGATTGATGCATCTTTACATGATTCATATAGTTTTGTACCAAAAGGGGTGTCATCTATCGGTGTGACAACAATTAATATGCCATTAGTTCATGTTCTATGTAATGAAGACACAGACGAAAGTGAAGCATTTGGAAGTAGAGATGAGAAGACTCCGGTTGTAGAGTCAATTGCAATTAGTAAACCACAAAGGAATGCAAGTAAGCCAAGATGGCTTATAAAGGACATGGTACTTCTAAAGGTGAAGGCCATAGTAGCCTACACAATACCGGTCATTGAAGAAGATGTTCCTTTCACTTATAAATGAGCTATTTACGGTTTTGAAGCTAATAAATAGGAGGGAACGATAATGGAAGAGACACATTCTCTTCTTCAGAACGAAACTTGGGAACTTTCAAAGTTGCCTAAGGAAAAGAAGGTAATTAGTTGTAAGTGGGCCTACACAAAGAAACAATGATCTCAAAATGATAATATACGCTTCAAAACAAGACTCGTAGCGAAGGGCTATGCTCAATGGGAAGGGATTGATTATAATGAAGTTTTTTCTCCAGTGGTGAAACACTCCTCCATTAATATCTCTTTGACCCTGGTATCAGAATTTGATTTGGAGTTACAACAACTCGATATAAAGACGGCGTTCTTACATGGGAATTTGAAAGAAGAGATATATATGACTCAGCCGAGTGGGTTTAAAGTTACTGGAAAGGAAGATTATGTGTGTAAACTGAAGAGATCGTTGTACTGTTTGAAACAATTCACAAGACAATGGTACAAACGATTTAATCAGTTTATGATTGGGCTGAAGTATAAACGGAGTCATTATGACAGCTGTGTCTACTTAAGCAAGCTACGTAGCGGGTCCTTTATTTACTTGCTTTTGTATATGAATGATATGATTATTGCATGTAAGCATTAAAGCGAGATTGACAAGTTAAAGAAACAAATGGGTAAATAATTTAAAATGAAGGATCTAGGTGACGTGAAGAAGATTTTTGGTATGGAGATTCATAGAGATAGAGAGAAGGGAACGGTGTGTCATTCTCAGACGATGTACATGAGGAAGGTACTTCAGAGATTTGGTATTGATGGGAATACAAAACATGTAAGTACGCCCCTTGCCCCTCATTTTAAGCATAAAGCTACTATGTCCCCAAAAATCGATGAGGAACGTGATCATATGAGTCAAGTTCTTTATGCTAGTGCAGTTGGTAGCTTGATGTATGCAATGCTATGTACATGGTAAGATATTTCACAGGCAAGTTGGTATGGTATGCATGATCTGGGAAGAGATCATTGGCAAGCTGTAAAATGGATTCTATGGTATATCAAAGGTACTGTGGATATTGGTTTGGAATTTTGTAAGTATGATTCGATTGATCAGTTTTGTGTGGGTTATGTGGATTTTAACTATATGAGTAATTTGGATAAATGACAGTCTACTACAGAGTATGTTTTTACATTAGGTGGAGAACCGGTTAGTTTGAGATCTACGCTACAGTCTATGGTGGTCTTATCTACTATAGAAGCAGAGTAAATGGCGATTACTAAAGGGATTACAAAGTCCATTTGGGTGAAAGGTTTTTTGCATGATTTGGGCATCAAGATGGACCATCTTGATGTGCTTTGTGATAGTCAGAGTGTTATTGTTTGGCGAAAGATCAAGTTCATTATCAATGCACGAAGCACATCAATGTGCGTTATCATTTTGTCAGAGAGGTACTTGAAGAATGTAAGATTCGGTTTAAGACGATTCACACGAATGATAACCCGGTTGATATGTTTACGAAAGTTGTTTATGGGATTAAGTTCAATCATTGTTTGGACTTGGTCCAAATCCTTCATACAGATTGATATGGCCCCTGACGGGGATATTGGGAACTACGGGCGACTTGATCCACATTATGTAGGCAACCATTGTTCTGGTACAGTCGATTTAGTTATTTTGGACGTTTATTTTTTGGGTCCTTGGGGACATTTGTGAGAGAGTGTTTGATTTATTTGGTTGGTGAAGTTCGGCTCAGATTTGAAGAAATCTTCACCGAGGTGGAGAATTGTCGGGTATAAAGGAGGAATACGGATAGAAGTCGGGTAATAAGAAAAAAAATTAGATTTTCGTCCTAATTTAGTTGAAAAGAGGCCAGTCAGATCCGGATGCAATCCGGACGGCCTTATGATCTAGATTTGCATCCTGATATAAATACTTGGAGGTCTATTGGTTTTTCCTCGTAATCCATACTGTGTCCTAATTGACGTAATAACTTCCCAAATATATAAGGGAGAGTTAGTGTATTTCTTAGGCATCCTTTGGTGAGTTCAATTCTAAAGAAAACCTAGAGAGATCTCAATTTTGTTTGTGAGCAATTGTAACCTCGGATCATCGAATAAAACTCTCTCTCTCTCTCTCTCTCTCTCTCTTTCTCTTAGTGTGAACGTAGGCAATTTGCCGAACCACGATAAATTGTGTGTTATCTTTTGATTGTGTATATTGGTTTAGTTTGTTCATCGCTAATCGAATCGAATTGATGTTTGGTTTCCACTGTGTGGCTCAACACACCACCACCTTAGCACTGTATTGCTTGCTCTAGAATATTATCTTATTCTTCTCCCCAATTATTATAAAAAAAACACTTAAATAATTTATTAACTTGCCTTTTAAGAGTGGACCCGAAGATGTTCAGTACACCAATTAATCTTATTGTTTCTTCTCAACAAACTCATATTATAGATCATAGAATGAAGTAAACCTTGTTGCCTCTTCCTTAAAATACCAAATGGGTGCCATGGTTGCTTCCACAAAGATATGCTTCTACCATTCCTAGCAGTGTAAAGAATTATACTTTTTACATCCTCCTTTTATAGGTTAATGTTTTTCTAGTTTACAGTCTTTTTGAATTTGCATAAATCAAGAATCTTTTTTTCTAATTAGATTTCTTTTGACCAACTTCACCCATAAGCTACCTCTATTAGTGGCAATATCTGCTAAATTATTTCCTTTATTTATGTGCCTAATAACATGTCCCCCCTCAGAAAAAGGAGTGTAGCATTTCTCCTACCTCAACATTGAAGTTTTCTTGTCAACTGGAGCTCCTCCCAACGCGACCTTCTACAAATTCGATTAAGTGTACTAATGGTTGCATGGGGGATCTTGAATCCCGAATTTTATGTAACCTTCTCAGGCGTTTACCCTAACCCTTGAAAATAGATGTATCTTTAACTAATTTTGATTTATTTTAACAAGTTTAAACCCTTGAACTCACAGGTTTTTGATTTATAGGCTAAGGGAGATCTCACCAATAATTTCATAAAATATAGACGACATAGGGCGGATGTGGTGGGTACTATTAAGATTCACAATCTGGACATCACCAAATAATCCACAATCGAATTAGAGACTTCCATAATTGAAGAATTAAATGAAGAACACGAGATTTGGTGGGTTAAATTTCCCAAGAAGAGCTTCAATTGCTCAATTGATTGATTAAAATGAATTAATCTCTTAACACTCTAGGTTTTATTACAACTTGGATCTCTCTCTCTCTCTCTCTCTGGATCTCCCTCCTTTACGTTGCCTAGCCTTGCCCCTTCTTAAAGGTTCCAATTTTTCCTGGTTACAATTTAGGACAAAAATGTACTTAAACGACCTAAAAATAGCATTAGTCGCGGTTCTGTTCTAACTGAACAATTCTCTGTTCGGACAGGTGACTCAGAATAATCTCTGCTCAAATAGAATCAAAACTTTATTCGAATAGACTACTCAAAACTGGTTATGCTAGAATAAAACATATCTCTACTCGAACAGAAGACTCAAAATTAGTTCTGTTCGAATAAAGCTTTTTCTATTCGAACAAACTCCACCTTTGGTCTCTTTATAAAGAGGTTTAATGTCTAGATCCTCCTAGATCATGGCTCCCCCCTTTAGGAGCCTTAAGCTCATGCTCTGGCTAAAACTTGAGATGAGGGAAAGCGACTGTGCCTGTAGTGGCTTATTCTGCATCTCAGACTCATGCTTCATCTTCGAACTACATATGAACTTTTGACCTCATCAATAGAGCATGTGGCACATTAATAGCACATTCAGAAATAAGACAACAACATCAGGAAGCAAATACATCATAATTTTCTCAACCAACACCACTCGTCCAGGATACTCCTCGTGCTCTTGGTTGAGAGCCGTCTTGTAATAGTTTATTTCGCATTCAGACTCTTACTGCATCCTCGACCTCATCAGCATACATGAAGCATTACTAAAGACATCATCAGAATCCCTAAGTCATAGTCAACACTTTCGACCTACACATCAACAGTTTGAGTTATGCACAAACATCAATAAAGCCATTATTTAGCAACAGAGATCAGGACGTTACACAATCTGGTCAAAGAGTATTTTACATATATTTTGTAATGTCCATCATTAAGAATCTTAATGATCGTCAAACGATCATATTATAAGACCTATAAATAAGACCATAAAACTAGACAGAAGAGGAGGGGTTTTTCCGATCAAGATAGTTTAGACAGAAGAATTCTCACTCTAAACATTCTACATACTCAGAACACTCACTGTAATAAGCTAGCAACCTCAATAATATCATCTTCTCTTTCTTAAAATCCTCAAGAGAGGTCGTGGTTTTTAACTTATTCAAAGGTTTTCCACGCTAAATCATCTTGTTAATTATTACTTGCTGTTATTGAGTGATCTAAACACCTATGGTGTAAAGGCTAAGTCTGAATCCTAAAATTATGCTATTACATTTGGCACCATTTGTGGGAAATAAAGTTCTTAAACACACTGTCTCAAAAACCGTTGATTATCTTATCTTAGAATGACACCTCCAGGTCAGGTCATGCCGATCATTCCAGCAAAAGAAATTACCGTACTAGCAGATCTACAGGTCACTTTAAATTCTGAAATAGAAAGACCTCTAGAGCAATAACTAGCAAGTATATAGGACATGCTAATGGTTCTACAGGGTCAGCAGATCACCACCCAGAAGAACAAAGTCGTACAACCTGAAGGCTTGCAGATCTCCATTCATGGCAGAATAAGACCTCCTCTGAAAGGCAATCACGTAAGAGGTACACTTCGATCTAACCATCACCAACAGGAAATGGAGCCCATCCCGATCTAGGAGATCCACCAAGAAGTAGATAGCGTCCTTGCGAGAGTCAGACAGACTGAAAATCTACCTTTAAGAGTTTGAGTTCCAGCAAAAGAACGTCTAAGTGAAGGGAGTATTAACCACAATCCTGGAGAAGGACGCGCCACATGCCCAGCCACTGCAGCTCGGCAATATGTGACTCGGGAACATGTTGAAAGGTAAATCAAAGAATTGCTCGAAGCTCAAACTCCGACTAAAGGAATCCACAACAGATTACTGGAGAGCCCGATCGTATAGGAGTTGTTGGATGGCGAGGTCCCCACCGAGTTCCATACTCCGAAGATCTAAAAATACAAAGGAAATAATCCAGTAAAACGCATCCAAAAGTTCTATGATGCTTTAGGCCTACATTTCACGTCTAACCACATTCTATGCTAGCTCTTTCCTGCCAGCTTATCCGGCGAACCCCTGTGATGGCTCCACACACTACCCGAATGATCCATCGCAACTTTTGAACAGTTGTGAGAACTCTTCGTCAAGAATTACTCGTACAACAGAGAGAAAGAGGAGAATCTATATTCACTTTTCAGCCTGAAGCATATGCCATGAGAGTAGCTCGAGACATTTACTAAGAAGTTTCTGGAGTTAGCTCGAAAAGTAGATCGACTCGACCAGAAGATTATTATTTTAGCTTTCACCAATGCTTTACTCGTCGCCCTAATCCTAAACAAGTCGACAACTCTGGAGGACATGATCAAAAAAGTCAACGAATATATCAACCTTGAAAGAATGGTGTCTGACATGTAGAAAACTCAGAAGTCAACATTGACAGTTCGAGATCAATCAACAAACCAAGATTTTAACCGTGTTGCTGACCAGGGAGAAGATAGGAAACAGACAAAATCTAATGACAAACGACCTTGGAAGGGCAGTAACTTTCCAAAACCCTGTCTTCCCAAGATGAATATAACCATAGCTAGCATTTATCCTATACTTCAGAAGGATAGATTTTTTTCCAATGCATAGTACCTCCAGCCCATCGAGAACAAACCATATTACATTCACCACAAGGTCAGACATCATGAGACAGAATACTGGTTTGCCTTACAACGAATGTTAATATATATTTTTGCAGATGGACGAATGCATGAATACATTGTGGACGTTGAGAGTTACAAGAATGAGAGTTACAAACTTCTTACTTAAGCTGTATAAACCGAAGAACCGATAGGAGAGAAACATTTATACCTTATATCCCTCAGCCACTTCATTGAGACTCGGATCGTCAACCAATCGAATAGAAGTAGAAGACAACGTGTCGGCCAATGTCGCGACCTATCCATGAAAGATAAAGAGGCTCGTTTACTTCCCGTATCCAGCTCTCAATGAACAAGAATTTCTTTCGATAACTGTGATGTTCGTCATATCAATTTTCCGCACCATGATGTTTTGGTGATCATGTTAAAAATGAGAAATATGGTACTTCACACGATGATTATAGATACTGGTAGTACTATTGAACTACTTTTTCAAAGCACGATTGATCAAATGGGACTGGCTGACAAGGTTTAGCCCAGTGACATTGATATCTGTGGATTCAACTGATCTAAAGAAGAACGTATAGGAAAGATTATACTTCCTATTACGCAAGGCCAGTAACAATTGATGCTGTCTTTTATGTTATTAATGCAAAATCCCATTATTTGGGGATAATGGGACGTTACTGGTTACATAATATGTGAGCTATTCCATTAACCTATCATTTGACATTGCGATTTGAATGGATGGCGGCATATATGAAATCAAAGGAAGTAAGAAGTTAGCTTGAGCATGTAAAAATTTTGTTGCCATCGTACCAGAGTCATCATAGCCACAGCTCGCATAGTAATTACTAAAAATAACAGGTAACATTACAAAAAACTATACAGTGAACTCTACAAAAAACCATCTGCCCAGCGCAGAAACCACAGAGTACGTCAAAATTAGTGAAGACAAGCGAGGGAGATATATTGGCACTCTTCTGCCCATAGTAGACTGAGATGCTCTCATCCAGTTCCTTAAGACAATAGTGATGTCTTCACTTGGATGTTTTACGAAATGCCAAACATTGATCCAAATTTGGCCTGCCATAAGCTCAATTTGAAAAAAAAACTAAAGCTGTCAAACAAAAGTAGAGGACTTTAGCACCAAGACTCTGAGAAGAAGTCAATAAAGAGATCCACAAACTCATCAAAGTTGGTTTAATCCGAAAGGCCAATTACCCATAATGGATCTCGAACATTGTAGCAGTCCTAAAGAAGAACGACAAGATCAGAGTGTACGTGGATTTCACGGACCTCAACAAACATACTCCAAAGGATAGTTTTCTGCTTCATAAACCATATGCTCAATTCTATTGTGGGACACGAACTCTTATCCATGATGGATGCTCCATCAGGGTACAATCAAATACCTCTGCTACCTGATGATCTAGAGAAAATAGCTTTCATTACAGAACATGGCATTTACTGCTATAAGGTAATGCCATTCGGTCTTAAGAATGCTGGGGCACTTATCAGCGATTGATGACACAAATCTTTAAAGATCACCTTAGAAAAATGATGGAAGTTTACATTGATGATATGTTGTGTAAAAGTCTTAAGAAGGAGAACCATATTACATATTTACACACTACTTTCAAAAAATTCTATGTTTTTTCAAGACAAGACTCAACTTTGACAAATGCCAGTCCGGGGTCCAGTCAAGCAAATTCTTGGGACATTTGATCAGTAAGCGAGGTATAGATGCCAATCCAGATCATATTCACGCACTATTGTCTATGCCTTCTTTAAAAATAAAGAAAGACATACAGAAGTTAGCAGGCAAGATTGTTGCAATAAATCCTTTTGTCTCGAAGTCTTCAGATCGATGTCGATGGTTGTTTAACGTATTGCGTGAAGGCACAACAAAAAAGAAGTTTAAGAAGGATCCTGAGATCGAGTGGACAACAGAGTGTAAAACAACATTTCAGGAGATCAAACGTTACTTGGGTACACCACCAGCGATGAGTACACCTAATGGGGGGAAAAACTCACCATATATCTTGCAGTTGCCAACGAATCATTAAGTTATGTTCTCATTCGACTTGATGAGAAGACAGAGAAACATGTCTACTTCAATAGCAAAACTCTCACTCCAGCAGAATCCCGGTATACTAAGATCAAAAAACTACTCTTAGCTCTCGTCTACACATCGTAAAAATTGAGACAATATTTTCAAGCCCACTCAGTTCGGGTAGTGACAAATTACCCTTTGCGAGAGATCTTATCCAAATGAGAAATATCCAAATGAGTACAACAATGGTCGGTCATTCTTGGCGAACATGACATACGTCTTGAACCACGACATTCTAAAAAGGGTCAAGCAGTAGCAGATTTTCTTGCAGACTTCTTAGTAGAAGATCCTGACTGGGAAGAAGACAGTACAGATACTAATGAAGAGCAGTTCAAAGAAATGTCAGACTGGATAACTTAAAAGGGATGGTGTCTTTTAACTGATGGATCTTCTGGACCTGCAGGATCAGGCATCAGAATCCTACTTATCACACCTTCCAATAATAGGATCGAAAAAGCAATTAGACTCAATTTCGAAGCTGCCAACAATGAGGCCAAATATGATTCATAGTCTAGAAATGGCCCTCGAGATTGGAGTTTCTGAATTATCTATGTATACGGACTCTTTACTCAATGTGAACCATTGCACAAAAAAATTCTAGAAGAACGGAAAGATGATTGATTACACAGTAGTAGTAGCTGACAGAATGCGCAGATTCAAGAAGATTACTATTGAACATCTACCGCGCGGAGAAAATAGATATTCTAATTCCCTCGCCTATCTGGCAGGAGTCCTCGGCATAGAAGCTCGATATCTCAAGATCGAAGTATTATTCACCCCAGCATTAACATCGTAAGCTCAAATTTTGTTAATACTAGGGTGTTGAAGAGGACGAGAACAATTGGAGATGACCTTTCCTTACATATATTGGAACAAAAAAGATGTTTGACGGCGAACTCCCTAAAGATCCCACCGAAAGATGACACGTTCTTGATAATGCTAAGCGATACATTGTAGAAAATGATCTCCTATACAAAATTTTGGTCATAGAACTGTACCTCGAATATTTATCGAACAAAGAGGCTATAAAATACCTGCATGAACTTCACGAAGGCACTTATGGTTCCCATGCAGCAGGACGATCTCTAGCCAATAGCCCTCTTACTCAAGGAGTCTTCTAGCCTAAAATGAATGCTCAAGCCATTGAACTTACTAGCAAGTGCGATGCCTGCCAACGACACGACCCCCAAATTCGAGCTCCAGTCTTGGAGCTCCATTCCAACAACGTTGTTTGGCCGTTCAAAGGATGGGCCCTCGACCTCGTAGAAGAGTTCCCCACAACACCAGGCAAAAGGAAATACCTCCTAGTTGCAATGGATTACTTTACAAAATGGGTAGAAGCACTCCCGCTATGTCGCACGAGAAGGCAAAATCATCAAGTTTATATGGGAAAACATCATCATTCGATTTGGCTGCCCCTATCTCATCAGAATTGACAATAAACCTCAATTCGTTGGCTCTAGAGTCGTTGAGTTTCTCAATCAACACAACATCATTCACTCCCCCTCCAATCCATGTTACCCATAAGAAAATGGTCAGGCTGAAATCACCAATCGCACTATCGTAGATGGAATTAAGAAGTGCCTAACAGAGAAGAAGGGTAATTGGGTCCAAGAATTACCACATGTATTATGGGTATATCGCACAATACCTCGGGTATCAACCGGATACACGCCTTTCCTCATGGCATATGGTACAAAAATAATCATCCCTACTCAATATTATCACCCATTACTCGACCATACCATGACAGATGAAGAAAATGAATTCCAGTTGTCATATAACATGAATTGGATCAAGGAGACTCAAGACAGAGCAATCATGAATTTAGGAAGATACCACCAGGCTTTAGCCCGATCTTATAAGAAGCGAGTTCGTCATAGAGAATTTAAAATCAAAGATCTCGTCCTCCGAGAAGTTCTCAAGCACAAAAAAGAAGTCAATGCTGAGAAATTGGTCAAAAATTGGGAATGTCCTTTTGTCATTATTGGAAAAAGTGGCATTGGTTCTTACGATCTCGCCACTGAATATGGAGAGCGAGTACCTAATCCTTGGAACACAAGGAGATTGAAGTTGTATCGAAGATAATAATCTATCACAATGTACCTTTATAAAATCAATCTATCTTGTATGACGATCTTATATCATTAAAAGACTTATGTTTGATCCCATACATCTAAGTACTTTTTACTATTTCATACAATACTCTATCAAAAACATTCTTTGTACGTCAATCTTACACCAATTAAATACTTGTGTTTGATTGCCCTACATTATAGTACTTCTCTAATATATCCAACAAGTACTTCTATATACAGATTACAGATCGTTTGTTGCTTTGGCCAAACTAATACTCTATATATTACAGATCATTTGTTGTTTTAGCAAAACTGATCTTCTATACATTACAGGTCATTTGTTGCTTTAGCCAAACTGGTCTTCTATACATTATAAATCGTTTGGTTCTTTGGCCAAACTGATCATCTATTACATTAACAGATCATTTGCTGCTTTAGCCAAACTGATCTTCTATACATTACAAATCGTTTGTTGTTTTAGCCAAACTGATCATCTATTACATTATAGATCGTTTGGTTATTTGGTCAAACTGATTATCTATTACATTAACATATCATTTATTTCTTTGGCCAAACTGATCATCTAATACATTACAGATCGTTTGTTACTTTGGCAAAACTGATCACATATCACATTATAGATCGTTTATGGTTGACGCCAAACCGATCTTCTATGTTTTTATACGTTTGTTGCCTCAACAACTATCTACTATATAAAAGCCTTTGGACTCATTCTATAAACAGATATCCAACTCATACATTATCGTTGGTTCATCATAAGGTTAGTACAGATCATTCTTTTGTCAACAGTCCTATCTTCATATACTCTATCTACTATATTCGTTTAATATATATAAAACCTTATCACAGTCGTTATGCCTCATTCCTCACCAGAGCTTTCACTTAAACTATCACCTGGAGGAATCTCAACATTACTTGAATAACCCTTATACAGACGACGATGCATAAACTCTGGCATCCTACCGACAACAATTTGTTTGCCTTCCTTAATCATACTCTCTTTAAGAGCTTCAATTTTTGACACCATGGGATCCAGATTCTCAGATCGAACCAACCTCATTTCACACTGTGCACCTTGTACAACTAACTTGTCATAAACAGTTATGCTTTCTGCTTCCAATCTATTGAACTCTGCTACAAAGAATAAAATAATTGTTGCCATATCTCTCTCATACATATCACCTGCCTCACTTATACCTATTTAGACAGAATAAGCTCGTTAAGTTTTCTTTGAGCTTCCTTCAGCATAGCCTCCAAATATACACAACGTATATCCACTTTTTTTTTCCTTATATACATCAGTATTCTGATATTCCAATATTGTCATGAATTCGTCCATACTGCAAACCATAGACATTTCCCCCTCCACTTCAACCTCATGGTACTTTCTATTTGCAGTACTGTCGTCGAGACTTATCACAACCTTAAGCAGATTCGCCTCCAATTTGGTATTTACATTACGCAATTCCGTATTCTCCTCTTTATACTTAAAGTTATCTAGCTCTCACGATTAAACGGTATGTTCTAGCATATATACCTTTCTCCAGTACTTATTAATGATTTCGTTATGTTGATTACGAACCTCTTCCATCTTTTTTATCATCATATCAGCAACTCGCCACAATACTTTATAATTACGAGCACGAGCTCGCATATCTATTATCTCTGCTCGCATATCTGTTATCTTCACCACGAGCATATTTACTTGAAATTACAGGTCTTTCACAGTATTTCCTTCCTCCTCTAACACTGCCAATAGTTCTGTAACTTGAGTTTGAGCATATGTCAATTCAACCCCTTGTGGCTTGCTTGTTCAGAGGTACCTACAACTTTAACACCCTTTTTCCTTATCACTTCTTCTAATCCCTCTATCTTTCTCAGTGAAACGACTAGTTCAACCTCTTTTTCTCACAGTGTCTTAGTCACACAGATTCATGTACTTCCCTCTTTTAAATCTCTACCTTAGTTTTTTTCTTATAATTCAGTAACGCTCTGTAGTTCCCCCTGACATGAACTTAGCTCAGCATTCAACTGTTCATTTTGAACGCGTAACGCGTCACATTAACATTGAATAGCTATCAGTTTTACCTGTCATAACAGTTTACATTTATAATAGTTTGCTATAGTTCGCTTATACTAACAAATTACATATCATAGTTATCAAGTTTAAATCAGGAACATGGTATTTGAGTAATATAGATACATCGTTCTATTTATCATCACAGAGAACAGTTTTATTTATCATCAAAAATAGTATACAAAGATCTAACACATATGCAGGGCCGGTAAAAAAAACGGGAATACCCTATTTTTGCCTCTTCGAGATATACGAAGACTGCCCTTTATCTCTCAAACTCTTTTTACTCATTACTTTAACATCTATAGAAGCTGTAAAAGTCACTACCTCCTGCTGGCGTTGTTTACGCCGCGATCAAGGTATCAGACTCTTGACCTTCTCCTCATCCTCTTCTGATGACAGTTCCCTCGACCTAGGAATAGGTTTCTTACTAATAATTTCCCCTATATCTCAACTGAACCACATATTTTTAGCCTTGGCATTCTCAACATCAAAATCCTTCCCACATTCTGTTACGAACTTCCTAAATTCGTTCTCTACCCTCGCAAGTTCTCCCCCATAAAAATCAATAACACTATCTATATGACACTCATGCTCTGTGTGAGCTCTGACTTTTGCTCGCGACGGATACAAATGCTCATTCAATTGCATATGCACCCTGTGTAGTCGCCTACGCATTTCATTTTGCAATACACCTAACGCCCTCACATCAGCTTCTACCTTCATTCAAACAGTCACTTCTTTTGACAATCGTGTCGCTAAAGACATTTTTTGCTCAACATGTTGTGATATTACATCTTTCAACTCCTTTAACTCACCCTCTAATTGTTGCTGAACCTCTATTTGCTCTTTTCTTATCCTGAAAAATATAATTCTCATGACCCTCTGATCCTACATAAAACCAAACATATCAGATAAAGGTTCTACATCGCCCCATACAGAAAACATACCAGCTCAAGCAGAACATTTTCTCGCCTCTAAACTATGACGATTACGTGCTTCTTGAGCTAAAAACATAACTCGTGCTGGGTCCAAAACTACACCTCTTTCATTCAAAAGTACTACATAAGTTTTTTTAAACCCCGTTCACCATTAAATTCGACCTCGAAATACCATTTCAGAGCTATCAACATACTTTGACACCTAGGCTAATCGCTCGGGTCATTAAGACAAGTCAACTCTTTTAGTTTTCGAACTAATACCCTCATTTTTACTTCCTTTCTTAGCACCTCGTCCCTCTCTATTTTTATCTTAGCATATCTACACTGGAGGTCATATAATTCTTTAAATGTTTTCTCATAATTAAGTTTAAATTGCCTTCTCTCATATTTAATTGTATTACCTGCTGAATACGAGCCACGGAATCCCTCACTCTACTCAACGTTCTCTCCAGTTCGGAATTAGTGTTTCTCAATCGCTCTATCTTCTACACAGATTACAAATATCTTATTATCATATAGACATTCAAAAAGAACACATTTCAAAGCATCAATCAAACTCAAATAGTGTATGACAATAAAAGTACAATCACATTCAAATCAAGTGAGCTGTATAAAATCAAAAATAGAATACCACAGAACATTTAAAGATTCTTGCTAATTTTTACCTCAGATAGAGGCTGCAACATTTTCCCAATTGGATAGGCTGGATCAGTATGTTCTGACAGAGGATCCAACATTTTTTTAGCCGATCGGACTGGCTCAGTACTTTATGGTGGAAGCTCCAACATTTTCTAAGGAGAAACAACAGCATCATCCATCACTTCCTCCGCAACCTCTGAAGGGAAAACAATTTCACCATATTTATCAGTCCGGCCTAGCTCCATATCCGCTTTACTCAATCCAAAATCATAAAAGATTAAACGAAGTGATCTATTTCCACTAAAAGTGTTTTGAGTGATTTTGACATAAGGTCATCATGCTCTGCTAGCAGTCTATATTTTTCTGTAACCGCTTTAGCATCTTCAGTTCTCTTATCTTTCTCAAGCTTGAGCTCAGCTTCGAGCTCCTTCATATGAGCCGATTGAGTATCAAACTTTACTGAAAGATCTCCGAACTCTTGGCTCCTCTTGTCCAGACACTTCGTTGCCCCCTTCAGCAGCATTGAGAGCTATCAGTACAACAATGCACAAAGAAAAATTCAATGCAACAACTTTTAGTCCGAATACAAAGACAATTGATGATTTTAAACACATACTGCGAAAGTATGTTTGTGATACTTATCATTGAGCTGCTTCAGATCCATCCCAACCATTAGACAGTATTTTAGTTCGAGCTCCTTCATCTTGGCAGCAGCATTAGGATTACTTCAAGAACTACCCTCTTCCTCATGCCATTTTCTCTTCATCGAGCTCTTCTCGGCCTCGGTAGGAGCAACCACACCCACTTCCAGTCTCTTCTCCATATCTCCAAAGACAGTCTTTGCGATCTCTTATTCTGTGGCCCCCACCCCAGTAGCAGGGGTACTCTGCCGAGCTGCCTTCCCTAACCTCTGAGTAGTCTATTTGGTGGTCTGAGGTGCAGGAGGTGGAAGACTAAAGACATCATCAACAGTTAAATAAGTTTTCCCCTCAGCCATAACTCATTTTTCGTGAGCCTGCTGTACTTTGGGTACCACAAAATCTACCATTTTATCTCTAAGGATACCGAGCTCACCAAGTGCGTGCTTTAACTCGTCCTGATCTCGAGCAACGCAGTCGAACAGGCCAGTTTTATCAGGCGTAAATGAAGGATTGGGTTCTGCCAAAGCATGAAACAAAACATTATTCAATAGCTCGAAGACATGTTATTGGTTATTCGAAGATTGGTCAATGTTACTTACTTAGATTATAATATTTATGGTTCAGTTCAAGCGCTGGTTCATCTGAAACCTGCATACAGTTACCCTCTACCCACATAAGGTGATCGTTCTATGGTCTACCCGCAGATTTAAAGTCAAAATTTTTTGGCCTCGATGAATCACTATACAGGTAACCACTACTTCGACCTTTAACATATTTCCACTTATACAATTTGAACACATCTTCAGCTTCGAACTGCTTATCAGTCCCTTCCTTTCTCCATTTTTCATTCAGTGCCTCACATACCCTCACCATCTCATATGCATTCCCATTCAGCTGGGCAGGGCAACATTGCAATACATTCATGACCCCTTTTTGAAAGAAAGTCAAAGGAATCTTCAGGCCATACACGACCTGATTCAAATAACATAAAAACCTATCACTCAAGCTTGATAGCCCAGGCCATTATAGTACAAGAGATTCACATCCTCACCAATCCCTCTCTCATTCTTCTACTTTTACAAGCAAGGGACTTGGTAGTATACCGCCTTCTCCCCCTTTCCTGGGACATAGGCCCTAAACCAGCGACCTTGGTCCTCCAGATAACTTCCCCGTTCCCCTTGTAATTTTTTTTTATATTTCAAAAATTCTTTACCTACATCTACTTCCTCCGGATATATGATAAATAATTTATTTATCCTCTTTATCTCACCCTTTCTCAATTTTACTGGTTTTCCCAACCTCTACAATCATCTTTACACTATCTACAGTTTCTTCCATGGTACTACACTCGTCCTCCCTCCCCGAGGATGAGGTTTCCTCCGAACTTGAAGACACTAGAAATCTACTAGTGAGAATACTAGGTTTGGAACGCATACTGGACCTACAGATACACACAATATTTTATCATTATCTCTACTCTACATACAGTAAAAACAACCCCACCTTCTACCCAGTCAATACATCTACTTTACAATTTCCCAAAACAAAAAATAAAAATTGATCATTTCAATTTTCCCTCTCCTTCTTCAAGCAAGCATTTTCTCTCTCTACAGTCTATTCATATACCAAAACTTATACACAACAGAATTCTATCATCATGAATTCAAATATCTTAACCCCTTCATTATCAAACCCCTGTACCCATCAATCCAAAACGATACACATACAAATTACTAAGTAACAACAAATCAAACAAACAGAGACGTATGTCACCAACCTGTACTTGAAGAACAACAATCTTCTGTTTTACCCAACCGTCTTCCCGAGAATGACTGCTCCTGTCACTTTTCCACAGGTTTTATATCGCCAGATGAAACTTTCCCTTTCAAATCAAACTCAGAACTCAAACATTTACTCTCTTTGGAGATAAAATTTACACCACTTTTTTTTCACTCTCTTCAACTGTTGATAATTTATGAGGGTGAGAGATACCAGTTTTTATACTCTCCCTCAGTTTTCGAAATGACGACACCTTCAGACATGTGTCAGTCACCCCTACGTCTCTACAGGCACATCTTTTCGATTAAAAGCATCATCATGACTTCTGTGATAACGCCTACTATCATCACGTCTGTCTCTATTGTCTGCCATTAAAATTTCTACACCTCTTCCTCAACACAGTACAAACGACCAATCACCTTACTTTTATACTCTACCAAGATCGTACAATATTTTTAAAATTATTCAATATTCAAAATTCAAAGATATTTATACAGTTGTTAAAATCCTACAACTGTCATCCACAATATCCGTACACAAAATAGTAAAAGATAATACTTTATTCTTATTTAATTAGATCGATGCATCAACTATGCCTCATCTTACATTTATTCGAATACCAACACAGAATACTAAAAATAGATTACTTATTACGAGCTCTCACACTTTGTGCTTACCGAGCTCTCCAGTCATATCTAAAGCAGCCTCGATGGTTCGCCTCCCAACACAAAATTATCTCTTCTCTTGTTGCCCTTGCATCCTCTTCAATAATCTTATCACACACGAGCTGTCGAACAGTCAGTTCCTGTACCGTGGTACTCAGCAGTGACCTATAGAATACATCACACCAGAAAAAGTGATCATATTCTGCATGCTTACCTTCATCATCTAGTCCGGCTAGATTTAATGGCCATTCTGGTAAAACAGCTTCATAAGGCAATCGACAAAAATACCCCTCATGAAGTTCTGCAGCTTTGATATGGAATCGACCATCTGCTGCCTGATGAGCACGCTGAGAATAACTCCTCACGATAGTTAATCATACTACATTCACAACAAAATTATCTCTGTAGAAGATATAAGTCATACCAGTCAAGAATTACTACTTTATAGCCACCGTGAAGATCTTTAGAAATTCATATCACCCCACTAATTTGGTTGAAGGATATATTTTTAAGAAAAGTTCATAGAATAGCATAAGATCCAGAATATTGTGGCAGGTCATTATTTCCATATTATGAAGTATCTCCTTAGATTTTATACGTACAAATATGAAGATGGAAACATACAAAGTCATGTGAATCCAGCGGTGGCACCTACAAACCCTTATCAATTTTATCCACAGTTCGAGACATTCTTTCATCCAGTTCGAAGACACAGATCGCAAAAAGACCATATTTCTTTTTAAACAACCCAGTCATCTTATAGAAATTATCTATTTCCTTTCATCACATTTTCGAACTCCTCTAATTTTTCCAATCTTACCTATCACTACCACCATACACACTAAAATCCTTACAGCTCGGTTTTCCTCATCACACCCCATGATCAACTAACACATATTTTACATAATCCTATTTTACAACAGAAAATTGCACAAACAAGTTCGATACATAGAGTCATGATACTAGAACGAAGATATTTCATTAGTTCGTAAATTTCCCTTACAAAATATTTTACAGATAACAAAATGTTCCTAACAAATCCAGCAGATTACTTTACAAAAACATTATCAGTCCAGACAATATACAGATTACTTTTAAAATTATATCAAGTAATAGTTTGACATGTCTCTTAGCAGACAACAAGGAAAAAGATAAAAATTGAAGCAACTTCCAAATTCTGATCCCATGCTGCAAGGTCCAGGAAATAATTAAAACTGGAAATCACAGATAAAAGATCTTCTTCATGGCCAGAATCTATGGTTCATGGAAGAAAATGATCTCCTCCGTCATCGCCACCTCCTCCACCATAACCCCCCACCTCCCCGCATGCTAGAGACAGACGGAAGGTCCTATTTCTTAGAAATGACCCACTCACTAGAGGGATGCCGGCGAGACTCCCTCTAATGAACACTTGTCGCTTCATCTTCAGTTATAACAGCCTCCTCCGCTAACATCCGAAGCCCATTTTGGCACTCCGCCTCAGATGTCAACAAATAGTAAAACCCCACCATCTGAAAATAATCATCCCCCGCCTCCATCACTTTTTTATATGACATGCAGTGATAGGTAGGCGACACAAGAATCGGTAGGCGACACAAGAATCGGTATCGACAGATGCAGATGTTAGTATCCAAAGTACCGGATACACAATTCTTCCATTTTTCTATGAATCCTAAACTCCCACTATACTCTTAACAGTTACAAGTTTTCCAAATATAAAAACAAGAATAGAGGCGAAGAAAATCAGAAGCGCAAACTTGGTTTATCACACTCACATCAGAATGCTTTTTATACTGTGAGCAACATTCAAAGTCAAATCTTAAAATTCCCAACGTCAGACAGATTTCCCATGCAACCAACATTGACTAGAACCATTGGTTCTCAGAAACCCAAAAGCCACAAACAGATACTCATGAATATACATTGGAAATGATTCTCAGATATTAACTATAGTATTAATAACACTTCTCAACCAACACCACTCGCCCACAAGGTTTCTTGTACTGTTGGCTGAGAGGGGGCGGTTGTAGTAGCTTATTCTGCATCTCGGACTCATGCATCATCTTCGAACTACATATGAACTTTTGGCCTCATCAACAGAACACGCGGCACATTTATAGCACATTCAAAAATAAGACATTATTATCAAGAAGCAAATATAGCACGAGTTTCTCAACCAACACCACTCGTCCAGGATACTCCTCGTGCTCTTGGTTGAGAGCCGTCTTGTAATAGCTTATTTTGCATCTCGGACTCTTGCTTCATCCTCGACCTCATCAGCATACATGAAGCACTACTAAAGACATCATCAGAATCCCTAAGTCATAGTCAACACTTTCGACCTTCACATCAACAGTTCGAGTTACGCAAGTGTACATACATCAATAAAGCCGTTATTTAGCAACAGAGATTAGGACGTTACGCAATCTGGTCAAAGAGTATCTTACATATATTTTGTAACGTCCATCATTAAGAATCTTAATGATCGTCAAAAGGTCATATTATAAGACCTATAAATAGGACCATAAAACTGGACAAAAGATGAGGAGTTTTCTGATCAAGAAAGTCTAGACAAGATAATTCTCACTCTAAACATTCCACATACTCAGAGCACTCATTGTAATAAGCTAGCAACCTCAATAATATTATCTTCTTTTTCTTAAAATCCCCAAGAGAGGCTATGGTTTTTAACCTATTCAAAGGTTTTCTATGCTAAATCATCTTGTTAATTATTACTTGTTGTTCTTGAGTGATCTAAACACATCTGGTGTAAAGGCTAAGTTTGAATCCCGGAATTAGGCTATTACAGTACCCATTTCCCTATTGTACAAATTTGACATGCTGGGTAGTTGACATTTCTTCCCAACTCTAAACGACTCAATACTTCCCCGTCTTGTAATAGTAACCTTCCTCTCTAGAATACTATCCTCCTATAACAGATCTTCTCTTACCATCCATAAGTCATCAACTGACGGCAGGCGAGTGTCGATTGTAGGGTCTTCATCTAGGAAAGACGGCTCAAAGAATTTCAAATGCTCGACATTAATCACCGAATATATCTTCATAAATGGTGGCAAATCCAATTAGAATGCGCTGTCACCAATCTACGTAACTATAGTAAATAGACCATAACGGATAGGCTTGAGCTTCTTACCTTCTCCCTTTAGTCGTTCCTTACCTAAATGCAACCAAACTAGATCACCCTCTTTAAATGTACATTCAACTCGATGCTTATCGTGTCAAGCCTTATACTTTGCTTGAGTCTTCTTCAATTGTACTTCAATGGCCTCATGAACCTTACTTATCTTCTCAATAAAACGATGAACTTTAACTTGTTCCTATTTCTACTTCCCTGGCACCATCTTATCACCAAAACTAAAAGCCATATCAAATTAAATGGGTTTTATGGCAAGTACCCAAGACAAACTTCAAACAAAGACTTCAAAGTGGAACCATGAATCGCCCGGTTAAAAGAAAATTGAAGATACGGTAAACTCTCATCCCAAGTTTTAAGATGCTTAGAATGGAATCCCCATAATAAATAAACCAAAGTGTGATTGACTGCCTTTGTTTGCCTGTCAGCCAACGGATGAAATGATGTACTTCTCTTCAGCTTAGTGTCCATCATCCCCCGTAACAATATCTAGAAATTCCCCAAAAAATGGCTATCCCTATAAAAAATAATAAAAGAATGGAGCCCAAAATACCTCCAAACGTCTTTAAAAAATAACCGTGCTGCTCATTCTCTAGTAATTGTCTTCTAGCATGAAATAAGAACTATCATCTTGCTGAATTAATCTATCACCGAAAATAGATAACCATTCTTACACTTGATCATGGGCAAGCCGCCCATAAAATTCATTGAGATGTTCCCCCAAGGTCGGTTAGGCACTGGTAATGGTACGTACAATACCAAGTTCCGATTGAAAGGCTTCGATGTGTTGCATATAACGCAACCACGAACCCCACAAGCAATATCCACCTACATCTTCAGCCAATAGATATAACACCGCAAATTTAAAAGAGTTCTTTACCCCGAAATGACTTGCAACCCGGGAATAATAAGCCTCTCAAATCTAATACAAACGGTCTCCACCCTCAGGAATACATAGTAAAGTTCCCCTGTAAATCAAACCATCCTTCAATTCATACTCAGATTTCTTGCTTTGCAGCAACATTTTGGTAAATCATATTGAGTTCTTTGTCTTCATCATATCCTCCAACATACGCAGACGGAACAATAAGCTTTATCTGCATAGCTTCCAACAAAGTAGAAATAGTTGGTAATGGGGGGAGGGATAACATGTTAGCCATTTTGTTGTCCATTTCCTTCTTATACTTGATAATCAAGGTGAACTGTTGTAGAAACGACATCCACTTCATATGACGAGCTTGTTATAGCTTGGACTGTGTAGATAAAAACTCTAACGGTTTGGGATCAAAATATATTACAACCTCCTTCCCCAATAAGTAACTCCATTAATGCTTTACTAATTGATATAATGTGAATAATTCCTTATCATAAATAGAATAGTTACGCACTGCTCCTATAATTATCTCAGAATTATAGGCAACCAGTTTCCCAACCTATAACAAAACTGCCCCTAATGAATAGTCTGAAGCATTTGCTTCTACCTCAAACTGTAAATTTGATAATGCTAACATTGGTGCATCTGTAATCTTCCGTTTCAGTAACTGAAAGTTTTCTCATGGTAATCTTCTCATACAAACTTCACACCCACCTTTGCCAAGGAATATAAAGGAGATGAAATCTGTGTAAAATGTCGAATAAACTTTCGTAAACACTGACAAAACCCCATAAAACTACGTACTTCCTTCACTAAACGGAGTCCATGCCAATTAACAATGACTGAGACCTTCTCTAGATCAACCTTAAGTTCACTTCTACCAACAATGTTCCCCAAGTACACTAGGTCATTTTACCCAAACTCACACTTCTTCTCATTAAGAAAAAGCTGTTGTGATCTCAATGCTTCCAACACTTTGTGTATATGCATGAGGTGCTCCTCCCATGTTTGACTATATATCAAGATATCATTTAAATAAACAACCACAAAATCATTTATAAAAGCACGAAATACCTCATTCATCAACCGCATAAATGTCGTTGGAGCGTTGCATAACCCAAAAGGCATCACCAACCACTCGTAGAGTCCCTGTTTGGTATTGAAAGTTGTCTTTCATGTATTTTTTTCCCAGATTCTAACTTGATGGTAACCCGACTTAAGATCCAGCTTGGTAAAATACCGAGCCTTCTGTAACTCATCCAAAAGATCATCAATCTATAAAAATGGATAACAATTCTTCACAGTAATCTTGTTCAGTGCTCGATAATCTACACACATTCTCTGAGTCCCATCCTTCTTCGGCACCAATAATACCGGTGAACCACAAGGTAAACTACTCGGATTAATAACCTCTTGCTCTAGAAGCTCTTGTACCTATTTCTTGATCTCCTCAGACTCGGTCACAGAAGTTTGATTCAACCCAATGTTGGGTAGTGGTTCACCACTCACCAGGGTGATATCATGCTTTGCATCCCTCTTACACGACATCCCTTCTATTCCTAGAAATAAGTCTTTATACTCCTCCTGCAACTTCCACATTTCGATTTGTTGCTTAGGAGACATTGTCATAGTAGACAACACTTTAGCTGATGAACCCTCTTGAACCGGTCGTACCAATAATAACACAAACTTGCTACTCGCATTAACCAACATTTTTACCTGAGTTACCGTTACTAAACTCCTTACAAGCATTAATATGGAACTATGTTCCCTCCTTCACAAGACGATACTTGCGAGCTCTACGGTAATGAATTGCATTTCGGTCCCAAAGATAAGGCTACCCAAAATGACCAAACACACATCTAAAGGAACCATCTCACGCATTACCTCGTCAATGAACTTTTCAGTAATCGCAAACTTGAACGTACACTACTTCACGATATTCAACTTCGTGTTTTTCTGAATCTACTCCAAACCATACGTCTTATGATGAGCTATAGTAAGCAAACCCATCTTCTTCACCAACGCCTCAGAGATTAATTTCTTCTAACTACCCGAATCAACGATGGCCTCTACCAAGATTTGGTTCACATGAATACCGACATGAAAAAGTTCTTCCCGACTCACCACCTCAGTAGTCATAGTCTGCTTAAACATAAGAGTAAGTTTTGGATTTGGTTTATCTAAATTTGGGAGGTCAACAACTGTTGCAGATAGTACACATTTCTCTATCTTGCTCTTCTCCTCCTTTGGCCTAAGCTCCGAGTGAACTTTCCAACATTTATTTAAAATATGTTATCTCGCCTTACAATGATTGTAATAGTTCCTCCAAGATGAATACTCCTCTCCTTTGGACTCCCCATTGTGCTTATTCTTCTAACTAAACTTGTACCCCAACTTGTTCTTGTCGTCTTTCTTGTCACTCTTCAAGTACTTGTCTTTAATTGCACTCGCCTTCACGGTAGCATCTTCGATAGTTGCCACAGTAAAGAACTTTAACTCCCATCTAATGGACTCCGACAAACCCCCCGTGTACTTCATAAACACCTTATACTCGTCTACATCGATGTCTAAAACCAACGCTTAGTTATAAAACTTTGTAGTGTACTCTTGTACTGATTACCCATGCTTTTGGCGCAAATGATGCTATTTGAACCATCTCTTTTGCTCATACCCAATTGAATAGAACTGATTCCTAACCAACACCTTGAATTCTTTTCAACTCAAGCTTTCTACAACGTGATGTTTCTTCTAAGACTTCCGCCACGTGAGTACATGACTTGCGAATTTCAATGCCAAAAAATAGATTTTCTGAGCATTCGAATATTCATATACTAAAAAATAGGTCTCTAACCTATCTATCCAGTTATCTAATTTCTCAGCATCGATTGACCCATCAAATACTTGAATTTTAATTTTAAAATCAATACAAAAATTATACATAGGATTCATGGACTTACCAACAATCGATTTCTCTTCCACATATTCGGCATCACTAGAATCTTTATCTTTATCCTCGTTACCCTCGTCGTTCTCCTCCTCCTCCTCAACTCCTTTCTTCTTCATGCGCCTTTGTCGTTTCGTCGAAGTGGAAGCCTTAGAGCGGTTTGCGAGAGCTAATTGTTCCACTAACTCCCCTAGAGTAGTAGTTAGATTAGAAACTTTATTTTCAAGGTTCGATAGTTGATCTTCTGAATTGCCCATCTATGTGGTTGCCTTCTTCTTTGAATTAGGTTTTCTGTGAATCTTTAACGGACTCACAAGTATCTCCTTCGTTTGCTTGAGTCGGTCACGTGTAGAGACCATAAACCACAACCCTTGAGAATCGTAACTCCAAAATTTGACACCACTTAATCTACAATCAAATTTAAAACTTCACTAATCAAATAATTAAATGAAGAACACGAGATTTGGTGGGTTAAATTTCCTAAGAAGAGTTTTAATTGCTCAATTGATTGATTACAATGAATTACTCTTTTAAAACCCTAAGTTTGATTACAACTTGAATCTCTCTCTATCTCTCCCTGGATCTCCCTCCTTTACATTGCCTAGCCTTACCCCTTCTTAAAAGTTACAAGTTTCCTAGTTGCAATCTAGGACAAAAATGCCCTTAAACGACCTAAAAATGATATTAGTCGAGGCTCTATTCAAACAAAAAAACTTTCTGTTGGAACAGACGACTCAGAACAGTCTCTGTACGAATAGAGTTAAAACTTTATTTGAATAAACTACTCATAATTGGTTTTGTTCGAATAGAACATTCTCTATTCGAACAGAAGACTCAGAACTTGTTCTGTTCGAATGGAGTTTTTTTCTATTCGAACAGACTTCACCTTTGGTCTCTTTATAAATGGGATTAATGTCTAGATCCTCCTGAATCACCAAAGCTTAACTACCAGACCCACAGTCACAACTGGAAAGAGGTGCATGTTAAGACTCCAGAGGTAAAAACTGGACATCCAATCAAAACAGAAGAAAAGAGCACCCCAGGACAAACCAGTGAGGAATTGTGGATGGCATATGGGTACATGGTGAAAAACTTGTTAAGGCTTGAGGAGGAAGAGAAAGATCCAAAAGGGGAAGAGATCAGTGTATAAATAAATAGGAGGATAGTTTATTCACTGTTAAGTTTATTATAGATTACAACCTAGCCTCCTTTATATAATATAAGGACTTTCTAAACTACTTCTACTTCTATTTCTTCTCAATGTGGGACTAAAGTAGTATGTGTTGTAACACACATATACTCCAATACTCCCCCTCACGTTTATACGGCTATATAATTTTCGTGTCAGATAGTCTTCTTTCTTTTTAAGCTCAGACAACAACAAGGCTTGATTGATGTCAAGCAATAAAGAGTTCCTTTCACTTGGACTAATGGTCAGGTAGGTTCTCAAAACATTAGAAACGGACTTGACAAGGCATACTGCAATGGGAATTGGCAGGATCTTTTCACCAATGCAACTCTTACATGGTTCCCAATTACAGCCACTGATTATATATCCTTATTCTTCTTAATACTGACCTCCTTCCAAAACAAATCATTGAACCAAACCTTCAACACCTCAATTCCCCTATCACCTTGGAGAAAATTAAGATAGCTCTTTTTAGCATGCAGCCTTACTAATCCTCTGCACCTGATGGTTTCACACCCCTCTTTGTTGTTGTGCACCAACTTATAGTCAGTAAGGGAAAGTCTAGCGTTTGTCGTTTGGCACTAACTATTATGCAATATGAGAAAGTCACACTACTATGCTTTGCTCGAAATGCTCCACCGCATGAGAATAAACCTATTAAACGTTTTTTTTTTCTGCCAAATGAATCAATATATTGTTCTTAGAAAAATTTGCGTGTTTTCCCGTCCAACTTTGTCACGGCCCAGCCCGGGACCGCCTCTACAGTTCCCGGAGTGCAGCGGAATAAGGGACCGTGCGGCGTACACGGACGCGCGGTCGGCGTGTACCAGCCATCTTCACCGGCGCGGTGCGCCAGTGGCATACAACCCACGGATGCTAGAGCGACATCCGGATAATTCTGGATACTCGTGAGGGGTCATCGAATATGTATTCGGTATAGGCAACAACGCTGAAGGTTCCCTCAATAATCCCTACAGCGTAATCTCTCGCGACGCGCGCGAGGTACGGAAAGCACACCTGTCCTGTAGCGGATCAGGGTAGCTCAATATGTCGGTTTCCACATAAGGGACTCATCTCTCAAGGGGCGTCGAGCCTGGACTATTTATATTGTCCATCTGTAAGGGGCGGTGCGTTTCGGATAGTCCGTGGGGCATAGCGGCGCCATATGAAGCCCTTTATTGAAAACCGGCCCGCATTGCGAGGCAATGTCCCCTAGCCTTCCCTAGGCCTAGGAGAACTCATAACTATCCCTTGTAGATAGTCTATGAGCCGGGGTCCTTGATGACCAAGCATTAAAGCTCTTTTAGTCATGGGGAGGATCGGACCAAGGTTCCTCTTTAATATAGCTACTAAGTGAATAGTCAATTTCTAAAAGAAAACGTTAAAACGTGAGACGAAGCGTACTGAACCTTTTCGCCCCCTTAACTGAATCCGATTGCGACGAAACTTGGCGTGGAGCTATATTAGGATATAGGGAACAAATACATTCGGACAGAACTCAAAACGCTCGGGTGGATTTGGCTGGCGTTCGGTAGGTCGTCACAAACTTGATCCTGACTAGGATCGTCCAAACGCTGCATCCTTTAAAAATAAGGGCATGGATACACATGCATTGTTATTGAATCTGCACTGTGCTTAATGCACGGGAGGAAAGCTTAGCTAACTCAAAGGTTCGCAATTGCTAAATGACCATAAATCTTTCATACCCAAATACTTCCGGAATATATAACATGCAAATAAGAAAGTCTTCAGGGCTTCAAATAACTAAACTGTTTTATACAACTTCCATTCTGGCCAGAAAATTAGGAGCAATATTACTATCTTCAATCCTTGATAATTAATGATCTTAGCATTTATGCGAAAATATATGAAAATGCTGGCTTCCGTTACGAGCATAGACAACCTTGAGTCTGAAATACAACAAGAAAATAAGGGGATAGATTGGCAACACAACACTGATAAGAAATCGAGCATGCTAAACCAACCAGTATCAAGAACAAGCTGCGTATAGGAAGGGGAAAAAACACTGTAAAGGATTGAATCCTCCAAATGAAGAGTGAAAAAATAACAATTGTCTTAGCTCAGTCTCATCTCTATACATGTTAATACTACAGCTTCTTCTTTAGGCATCAAGTGGTCCATTGCTTCATTTGAATCTGGCTAGCTTGTCCTCACCCTTCACTTCACGCATCATCACCCCAATTTTCATCAACATTAGTCTCTTTCGTCACATACCCAATGAATTTCATATTTATGTATTCTTTGTTTGGAGGGTTCAGGCAAAAAAGAAGCAATCGTACAACAGCGTAGAAAACTTTCACATAGGCAACTCTGTGGGTGGGGGGGGGGGGGGGGAGATGTCAATTTGTGACATTGACACTATTCAATATATGTTCAATAACAATACCAGCAACAACTTCAGGAGAGAATCTCCTAACCATGTCCTCCCTAGCCTTCATCCCTCTTTCCTTAGCTTCCTTGGGATTTCTCATAACATGTCTCATTAAACCTCTAAGTTTATCAACCGAAGGGTCAGCCCACCGATGACCCTTGAATGGTCCTTCCGTTACTTCACTCATTTCATCCACAGGCAAAGGGTAGCTATTCTCTTGTGTCAGATACTCCGTGGGGCCAGACCAGTTAGTCGCAATGACTGGCAAGGACATTGACATGGCTTCTACAAGAGGCCGACCCCAACCTTCTCCCCTTGACGGTAGCACAAAAGCGTCTGCAGCCATATAGAGTCTAGGCAAATCAACCTGAGCAATGTGGGAACCTATAACATAAACCGGAGCCCATCCGTTAACCGGCTCCTTCAAACTTGAATCCACAACAAAATCAAGAATCCTGCTCCCAAAATTGCTATCAGAGTGGTATGCATTCGTTAGAAGATATAAAGCAACACCATCGCTCTTGGAGAATTCCCGCAAGTATGATTTCAACAGAACATCCCATCCTTTCCTATTCTCCCACTTAAAAATGCTCAAAAAAATAAACTCTTCCCCATTCCGCACATCCTTCATACTCAACACCAGTTTTCCCATCGTAGAAATATTCAATGCCTTATACTTAGATGGATCAAAGAACTTCACATCAACAGATTGAACAACCTTTACAACCTTTGACGGTATAACCCCACTTTCGATAAACGTTGATACATGGAAATCAGTAGGAACCCAAACAGACCCCATTTGGTTACACCTCCTAACATGTTCAGCATTCACTCTATCCGTCTCAAACATAGTCCGACCGATAACAAACAATGGGTCCTCATACCCAGTGGGTGGGCACGGCAATGTCTGAAACAAAGGAGGAAACCAAGCTCCAGGCTCACTATGACATACCACAATAGTCTCATTCATCCTACATTCTGTATTATAAAGCTCAACACCCAAATCCCTTATCTCTTTCGGCATCCCTTCCCAAAACTCTAATGATTCTAAATCCCCATGTTGCTCAATCCCCAATCTAAAATAATAATTTTTCATGTTTTGATGTAAAGCTGTGATATAAGACCAAGCTTCTGAACTATACCCACCACCTGAAAGAAAAGGAGCCATCCATAAAACACAATAAGGGGAGTTGGGATTGGGTTTTGTTAAAAGGGGTTGTCTATTATGGTGTTGGAATAAAAGGGTTGATTTCAGTTTGTGAAGATTGTAAAAATAATAGTACCTTGTGTTTGGGAGAGTTATGAAGATTGCTAGAAGGAGAACCAGAAGAGCTGATGCCCAAATTGCAAAGGGTTTCCATTTTGAGATCAGGGGTTTGGTTCTAATGGGTTGAAGTGGAGGGGTTTCATGAGAATCCATGAGAGAGAGAGAGAGAGAGATCAAACAAGAGGTTACAGTGAGAAATATGAATCTTGGACTGGGTAACTAGTAAGAAAAGAGGAAGTAGGAGCATCACCAGCAGAGGGTGAAGTCCCTCGGAGCAGTCCAAAGTGGCGCTGAAGACTGAAGAGAAAGTTTTGTGGCAAAATTCTCTTTGCCGACGGACCTGACACCATGAGTGACTTTTTTTTAAGCACCACTTTTGCTCAGGGTAAGTTTCTTATATAGGAGTGGGAGTTAGGAATAGTCACATAGGGACTCAGACTCTCTGATGCGTTTAGAACGTGAAAGCCCTGAGGCAGTTTGCCCAAATTGAAAACGACTCTGATCACATAAGTCATAGGCACCTTGTTTGAAATGGAACTTCTCCCTTGTTCTCTTTTTCTACATCCTTGTGCTTTCTTTGGCATCCTTCTTAAATTTGTATCGTTTTCTAAATCAAATTTTCTCCCAATATAATTACCTCTTGTTGCAATTTGAGAAGTTAGGGGGAAAATACAGATGGTAAAACGACCCTATATTTGCAAAAATGTTTTTTGGAGCTATTACTTTCGAGATCAAAGCAGACTATATGCTTTGAAGAGGGAAATGGATTATTAATTAGGCAAGGTGAGAGTGAGAATGCAAAATGCTACCAAATGGATATAAGAGACATCGATTTAATATTTTGCGATCACAAAACAGCAATGATCTAATGGTTTCAGCAGTTAGAGGAATTATACCATAACTGATGCAGTAATTCACTTCGATAACTTATACAACTGAATCTTCTGGTACCTCTTAACAACTACAAGTAAAAAACAATGTCAGTATTTGCTCTTAGGCTCTGCATTTGGGCACACTCTCAAACGAAAAAGTGATGCAAGTCAGACTGAAAAATTGAACATGTATATAGAGGTCTTATTTTCTCCCCATTTATTCAAACTGCAGCATTCAACATGGATACATAAACTTTGCATTCTCAAAATTATATACAAAAAATAAACAGGATGACCAAATGATTACTTGATCCACAGAAATTGAATACAGTAAGCGTCCTAGTAAGAAGTTACTCTCACAAGCAAGCTCCTACTAAATCTTGGATAGCGAGCGACTTAAGCTTGCCTCAATCGTCCCATGTGGTTCATCGGTTGGCATAAATACATCGTCTTCAAACTGCATATCATAAGAATAAAAGAGTATTAGTAGAAAAGCATGTAACAAATAACACAATAGTTTACTTTTTAAAACTACAGCAATTTTTTGAAATAATGTGTTAATAGATCAATTGCTATGAAACTGAATATCAAGTACATTTTTCCTTGCATTATACCTATTTACTTGACATAAGTAAAACCAACAATAAGACAATGAAATATAATGAAGGAATAAATAGAACATACTTCATTCAAGACATATTTCTCATTTTCCTTAGTTCCAAACATTATCCTTTCTCCACAAGTAAAAATAAATAGAACTCGTCTTCAAAAATCATTTTCTACTTTGGAATAGTTTGAATTCTCTATTTTCCAAAGGGATACAACACTGTTGTACTTTCAGTATACGTTCCTAAACTGTAGATTCAGTTTTCTGAAGGGCCTTGTTGCTTAACAACTTCTAAGATTTGTCATTATTTATATTAGTGATTACAGTTACAACATAAATGTGAATGTCAACGAAATATGTGACTTTCACCGCTTTCTAATCTAGTATCAACCACGTTACGTGACGGTATCAGCAAAACTACTTATTGTTTCTTTTTTCCTATAGAGGGTGATCCACATCCACCAGGTATCTGCAATCCACATCCGCCACACATGCAGTTTAGACAGAACTTCTCCATACATGGTGCCCCTTTCCATTTTGGAGAATCAATCTCAGGACCTCCACTGCATTAGAGGCAATCCAACCCACATATCAGCACCCCGCGGGGTTGCAAAAACTGGTTATTAAAATTTCACCGATCCTTAAAATTTATTTAAGAATATTGAACCCAATATGAATCTCAAAATGTGTAAACATAAAGAGACTTGGGTGAAGATCATACAGATGAGACCACTATTCTTTGATAAGTTGAATTACTATTGACATGTTCAGTATAGACCAGCTCATTCAAAAAGTTTCAGGGTTCAAAATCATACCCGAGCATTATAACATGCCTATTCATGAATCTCCACACAATCCAATACTATTCAGCCTTGTTTGATTAGTACGGTTTGAATTTACAGTTCTCATATAAAAATCAACAAACCTTAATTGTATTTTAGAGAGTAAATCTTAGTATGGGGGATAAGGGCCATAAGGCTGCACATGGGTTAAAAAGCCAATACCTTTAACACAGTAATTTACATTCTGACAAGACATAACTTGAACTGAATAGGAAATGAGTAAAACCTTAACAATTGATGCATTATCCTTGCTTGGTAGATTAACTGGTAAGAAATGGAGATTTGGCATTTTAAGGTGGATTGACGTGATATCTGGGAACCTGCAAGCATGAGGAATACAATTCTTAAAATGTCAATATAAAAACACCTCAAATAAAACTGGTTTTTCGTCAAGTGTACTACACATTTCTACGCATTTGAGTGTTTGTCTCTCGTGTGTGTGTACGTGTGTGTGTGTGTCTGAGAGAGAGAGAGAGAGAGAGAGAGAAAACCTGCCGAGCACAGCCTGAGCCATTTGATAAAGAGTGGTTTGAACAGATGGGCTGTACACTCCCTCTCTTGGAGGACCGAAGAAGGTATCAACCAGAACTTTCTTCACAGCCGAATAACTTTCTGTGAAGTACAGTTTCTTTACAGGAATGCTTGGAAGAGAATCAAAAGGGTATCTGCATGAAAAAAAGAATTCACACCGTCGACCAAAGGAAAAGTGAAAGCAATGTGAGGAATGATATCTAGGTTAAAGGTGCATATTCACTATCAAGTAGTATATATGAATTATAAGTTCGGAGATACAAATACTATATATGTGATAGATCGTAGGATGACCGTGACCCACGAGGCACATACGTTTTGTTGCTTTTGTTGATAAATAGAGGGGCCCCTGACTAGAGGGATAATACGAGTCACGAGGCACCCACGAGGCACGTACGAGTCGTACATACATCCATCAAATTCGTATGCGGCCAGGAAGGCAGCTTTTAAGACCAAGGATGGTCTCTACGAGTGGTTGGTTATGCCATTCGGGCTCTCAAATGCTCCGTCTACTTTCATGCGTTTGATGACAGAGGTCCTGCGAGACTGCATTGCAGAGCGGTTTGTCGTTGTCTATTTTGATGATATCCTGATCCATAGTCAGACCAAAGAGGAGCACGTGATACATGTTGAGAGGGTCTTACTGGCTCTGCGATGACACAAACTATTTTTGCAACTCAAGAAATGCTCTTTTATGGTTGATTCGGTGAACTTTTTGGGTTACGTGATTTCTTCTTAGGGGATTCGAGTAGACGAGGAGAAAGTTCAGACAATCTGGCCGGTACCATCGAGTACTACACAGGTACGGAGTTTCCATGGGTTAGCTACTTTCTATCGCCGTTTTATTGACGGGTTCAGTAGCATTATGACACCTATCACATCCCTTATGGGAAACGTACCATTCGAGTGGTTTACGGAGGCAGAAGCCGCCTTCCAGTTGATCAAGCAGAAGCTTACCACAGCCCCCGGTCTTAGCATTACCAGATTTTTCAGGTCCTGTGTTTGAGGTTACGACAGATGCTCGCAAAACAAGCATTAGTGCGACACTATCTCATTCAAGACGACCTCTTGCTTATTTCAGTGAGAAGTTGTCAGGAGCTCAGTTACGATATTCTACATATGATATTGAGTTATTCGCAGTTGTTCGATCGTTGCGGTACTGGAGACACTATTTGGTTCACCGAGAGTTCGTTATCCATTCAGACCATGATGCATTACGACATATGCATAGCCAGCAGAGGGTATCTACCGATAGGAAGGCAAAGTGGTTCGGGTATCTCCAAAGTTTTCTATTATATCAAAGGCAAGGAGAATGGGTTTATCGACCGGATCAGCCGTACAACTCACCTTCTGGTCACACTTAACACCTCGATTTTTGGGTTCGGCGAGTTACGAGAGTTTTATGCAGGAGATGAGTTATTTGGTCAGATATATACCTCCTGTAAACAGAGGCACGACGTTCTTGGTTACCTTTTCAGAAGAACGGCGTTATGTATTCCCTCTTCTTCTATGAGAGAGACTCATTTCAGAGGTTCACGCAGGGGGTTTAGGGGGACACTTCGGAGTGATCAAGACTATGGCACTCATACAGGAGAAATATTTTTGGAGCTCAATGCGACGTGATGTCAACACTTTTATACAAAAGTGTTATTTCTGTGCAATGGCAAAGGGAAAAAAACATAATACAGGTCTATACACTCCTTTACCCATACCGACATGCCCTTGAAGCGACATATCGATGGATTTCGTAACAGGGCTACCTAAGGTTAGAGGTTTTGATTCCGTTTTTGTGGTGGTCAACAGATTTTCCAGGATGGCACATTTCATTTCTTGCAGTAAAGCAGAGAACGTCGCAAACGTCGCCTGCATATTTTTTTGGGAGATTGTTCACTTACATGGAGCACCACACTCGATCACGTCAGACAGAGACACAGGCGATTCACAGGGAATTTTTGAGGCACATTATGGAGGTTACTTCACTGCAAACTACGTTTCTACCGCTTTCCACCCGCAGACAGATGGATAAACAGAGGTTGATAATCGCAGTTTGAGTAATTTGCTGAAATGTGAGATGTATTACAGGAGATCGGCCGACCGAGTGGGATTTCGTTTAATCGCAAGTTGAGTTCGCATTTAATTGCTCTGTCAACAGCTCTACAAGACTATCTCCATTTCAGATTGTGACTGGGTGCAATCCTGACACCGTGCTTGGTTTGGCACCTATTCCTTAGCTTGTTCCAGTTTCAGATAGTGCTACGGAGTTCGCTGAAGCTATTCGGTATCTCCATACAAACGTGAGACAGCATCTAGAAGACGTTTATGCAGGCGTCAAGGACCGAATGGGATAGACATCGACGAGACGTAATTTTTTCACCAGGAGACCTTGTCATGTTATACATTTAAAAGGAACATCGAATGGGTGTAGCTTCTAAGCTTCTCCCTCGCAGGACGGGGCCTTTTACTGTTAATTAGAGATGTGGCAAGAACGCATATGAGATTGATCTTACAGGCAACCGTTCCAAGGTAATAAATGTCAAGTTATTATCACACTATCATGGACAAGGTTCCCCACCATTACCGATATCTCCTATACTACGTATCCGTTATCGAGACGATATAGATGAGATTCTTGATCAGAAGATTGATGATTCAGGGCATTGAGAGTTCCTTATACGTTGGGTAGATAAAGGAACGGAAGACAATTCTTGGATTACGGAAGAGACTTTTGCTAGTTTGGACCCAGTTTTTTACGAGGATTATATAGAGCTACGAAATTCGGGGCCGAATTCTTCTTAGAGGGGGAGAGTTGATAGATCGTGGGATCGTGGCATAGACCGTGACCCACGAGGCACGTACGTTTTGTTGCTTTGGTTGATAAATAGGGGGGAAACCACCTATTGTAGTTAGTTTCTAGTTTTTAGAAGTTTAGAGGAAAACTCTAGAAACCCTAATTTCAATTTCAGTAAATCGTTTTTGCTTCCGCACTTAGTTTCTAACAATATGTTACATAGACTATTCACGTATCGATGAAACAAAAGATCATACCTCCATGATACGTTGACCTCTGTTGCTAACACCCTCTCCCTTGTTTCTGGGAGAGCAGTGTATTTGTCCCGAATAAATCCTTCAAAACCGGACTGTTCATAACAGAAATGCCATAATAGAACATGGAAGGATAAGAAGCACATTCACATCTATAAAATGATAAACTATCCCCATTTGCATTTGAAGTGCAGACATATATTTGATGATATTTCAATATTTCCTTTTTGACCAAGTGATTTTGCACTAAGAAAAAAAGTGCACCAGATGTTATAGCTCATAGCCTCATATCAGGTTCATAAGATATAATAAATGCATGTTTACGTCACAAATGGGCACACGATATTTCGTAAAGAAACATGTACATTATCTTCTTGGTATATACAATCTCAATGTACATTATAATTCGTAAAGAAACATGTTCTGTCTATTAGTAATTATGTCGGTACAATTCTTACTAAAAAAGACATGTCTTTTTCCTACTTTATTTATGTTTGTTCTGAGATACCGGGGATGGGGTTAGTAACCATCGGACCCAATACCAAGTTTACGGGAATAGACTTTGATAAACGATGCACAAAGTTCAATTTTCATGATGTCTCCCTCATTAAAAAATAATAATATTAGATCCCTTACTTGGACGCTTTTACTTATTTATTGTTTATTCTAAATTATAAGTGCAATCATTATCACATGTTGTGGATAAACACATTTCTACACTGATTTTCATATCTTCCAAAAGAAATACAACATTTGAGTTCTGAATGAGAAGAAGATATACCAAGTTTACCTCATTTATATTTCAGTTTAGCTTTGATGAAATTTATTAATGCACGCCTAGATAACGACACTTCACTTAAAAAAAAAAAACGTGTCCGACATCCCGACACTCGGACACACGTGTCCAACACTATTTGCAAGGTACTTAACAATTTTTTGTCGTTTCTGGCACCCCATACCCGTTTCGAACACCCGACACCCATATCCGTGTCGTTGTTACTTAGATGCACGCAATTCACAACAATATCCCACGTTAGGAAACCAGATGAATAGATGAGAACTTAATAGCGCAAATATTGCTTTATTTAAAGTATCTTACCCTACTCAATTTTGGTCAGGCATAATTGTGTAATTGTACCATAAAACAAGAATAGCAGTACAAGCGAATCTAACCGCCCACCTTAGTTGTTTTCAGTAAAGCCAATTCTTCAATTCCAGAAGTCACCTGTAATGTACCAGATTTTTTCACTATTACTTCTGTTGTACGTTTCCCAGCTTCAAGCTTGAAACCTAAGAATCAGGAAATGTTTGTGAAATGAGTATTGTTTTCCAGAAATGAAGCTTCTTAAAGACAAATGAATTCAAAAAAGAAATGTTTAATTATTAAAAGACGTGAAAGCTACCTTTTTAGTATACATTTCTAAACAATCAAGACACTTTCTTTTGGTACATAAAACAATATTTAAAGAGGTAACCAACTAATATAAGTCAGCAGTAAATTACTCAGAAAAGTAGCTGTAAAATGCATGCACAGCGTGTGGCACATCGCCTCCATAAAGTTTACAGAAAAGGAAAAACAAATGATTTTTTATTCAGGAAGCTTAATTGGATAAGGTAAGTTGCCTAGTTATAAGTGATTGATAGTTTGCTTAACTAACTTATGCTGGAAATTACTTAAGAAACTATACAGTCAAAAATGCACCTCGACATCCCGTAACAGGGGCAAACAACCAAAAGGCGTGCAACATCGCCTCATTTCATACCTTACCCTAACCCTATTGTGCAGATGCACTTAAAGAGTTGAGAGACAGCTGCACTGAATGTGCCCATGAGCCCACACAACAATCACCCTACATATCTCTTGGGTTTTATAGGTTCAGTAAATTTGTCTCCCTGCTATTCGGTTCTGGCGGGGAAATAGCAAAGCTAGGGAAAAAGCTTTCCAAAATTCAAAGCTTTCGAACTAAATCAAAAGCGCCAATGAATGTGAGCATTGTTAGTATTGTTCTGCGCTTGTTGTTACTATGTTGTTGTGTAGCTACGGTGGGTTTACTCTAAAGAAAATAGCACCTATAGAAAATTTAGGACCAAAGCTACGGTTTAGCGGCAGGAGCTATTTGTTTAGAGCAAAAAGCCTTAGTGTCTGAGTTCATATTCGGGACCCTTCGCTTACATTTCGGCCTAGTTATGCTGCTAGACCTATCTCACATTGGCGAAGGGGCCCCAAAGATTTACCCTAAGCTGTTTCTTTTAGAGCTGACGCTCCAGCCTAATAGCTGTCGTAACCTAGCCGGTTTAGTACCTAGTAGGTTCAGGTTTGTTTAGGCTACTAGGTCTACCTCACATTAGCGAAGAGGCCCCAAAGTAGCCTAGTAGCTGAGCTCAAGCAGGTAAAGGGGCCCTCGCGGCAAATAGTCCAAGCGGACCCACTTAAAAGCTTGATTAAACTATGACCGGCCATCATATTAGCAAGAAAACAACCAACCACCACTCTTCGTCTTCACGTTTTTTTTTCTTTTGACCTTAGTTTATCACCTTTGAGGACTATCCCCTCATATTTGGCCCTAAAACCTGTATGGATCCGCTTCATCTTCACGTAATTTTTTTTCTTCTGACCTTAGTTTATCACCTCTGAGGACTCTCCTTTCATATTTGGCCCTAAAACTTGTATGAATCCAAAAAAGAACTCAAACTCCAAAGCAAAAAGAGTCTATTGTAGGTGTTGAGATATATAGTCCCACATCGGGCACATAAAGTCTTACACCTCAAAATAAAAAAGTCATGGGGCTACTCCTCTCATTGCCAATTGGTTTTGAGATGGAACCTCCAGTTAATATGGTATCAGAGCGGGCATTTCTTCGACGTGTCGAGCCCAACTGCCCACGTGCTACTCCGCGTCCCCCAAATATTCGTCCACGTGTTGAGCTCAAAAATTACGCCACACGTGAAGGGGCGTGTTGAGATATATAGTCCCACATCGGGCACATAGAGTCTTGCACCTCAAAATAAAACGTTTTGGGGCTACTCCTCTCATTGCCAATTGGTTTTGAGATGGAACCTCCAGTTCTAATAGTAGGCATGTAGAAACAACATAGAGAGAGAGTGTCGATAAATAACACGTCTGCGTACGGGCAAAGCTACGAATTCGAGGTAGGGAATGTCAAGATAGATGGGTCATGTATAGGGTTTAAAACCATAATCCCCAAGATTTTCTTTTTCTTGTAGATCAAGGGTATTTCGGCAAAAAAAAAATTCAAGTTCTTTTTACTATTTGTACAGATGAATTAAGTACAAAAAAAATAAGTGCAAGAAATTCTTCCTACATCATTCCACAAACATCTTCGAGCATGTCCAAAGCATTACTCTCAAATTCCTAAGGCAATCCTTAAGCATCTGTGGAAGTACCTCATCTGAGAGTTGACATTCTTATCTAATTGCTAAAAATTGAATTTCGCGCTTAAAGCTTAAAATAACATTTTGATTTCAACTGAATTTCATACTAGTAGCATTTTCAGAAAATTAAAATGAGGGGTAATTATAATTCCCATGCTAAATATGCCAAGTATAACACATGAATATTACGATTTAATATATATCAACTAGAAGATGCCTTTTATTACAAACATTAATTTTATGACGTTAAAAAGAATATTGCAACATAAAACTCTCTCCGCCAATCGATGTTTTATAAGAGTTGTACGAGATTAATAATAACAAAATACCCTTCATTTTAAGCTTGACATGTTTTACTGTCTAGTTAAGAATCAAAATTTCTTCTTGAAAAAATAAAATAAAATTTAAGTTCATTTAAAAAAAATTATCCTATTAGATTTTGGGTTTAATTATAATGAAGTCAAATGTGAGGTGTTTCGCTTTAGATAATAAATCTCTTAAGTAAAAGAAAAATGATATTTAGTATGTAAATAATAGTGTAAAAGTGTCGAGCAGTCAATTCTATATGAACAATATTTTTTCCTATTTGTTTCTTATATGCAGTTATTTGGGAAGGGGATGAGGGGGTGTTAGTAGGGCGATTTTATGTTATTTTAGTTCCACATTGATTATTCATAGAAGTAGTTTAATATCCTCTCCTATATATAGAGAGTATGATGTAACCTAAATTATCAATTCAATAATAATATTTTTCTCCCTCTAATATATTTATAAATGTTATCAGAGCAAGTTACCCTCATTCTACACCCTCGCTGATCAAACTCAGCGGTGAGTTCGCTAGGAGGTCACAAGAGGGCCGCTGCTTTCTCTCTCTCTCTCTCTCTCTCTTTCCTCTCTTTAAATAACGACGATTATCACATTTTTCTGGCAACGTTGTTCTGATCGCAGCCAAAGCTTCCGCAATTTTTTGTTTTTTGGATCCGATCGCGAGAAGCGATATATGTTGATATGAATCTCAGATCTGTTTGGATTATTTGAGGTAATCAATCGTGATGGCTATCGGTGACGAATCGAGTTCGAGTTTGACTGTTTCGTTGATTGGAACGAGTGAAGATGTCCAGCCCTTAAACTATGTTCATGATAATCAGAATTTGAAGATTATCTCACAACTACAAGATGGCTTGAATTATGTTCGATGGGCGCAGTTCGTGAAATTGCTTATGATATTGTGCATTCGGATGTTTGGGGTCCTGCCCCCATTATATCTAGTTTAGGATTTTGTTATTTTGTGTTGTTTATTGACGATTTTTCGAGGTGTACTTGGGTTTATTTGATGAAATCCAAGGATGAGGTCTCCTCTATTTTTCAGACATTCACCGCAATGGTTCGTACTCAGTTTGGGAAAACTGTTAAAAAATTTTGTTCCGATCAGGATGGGGAATTTATGTCCCAAGGTCTTCGCGAATTCTGCAATGTCAATGGCATTGAGCATCAAACCACTAATACAAAAACCCGACAGCAAAATGGCAAATCATAAAGATAAAATTGACGCATTCTTCATCTTACTCATGCTATGTCTAATGGCATGAATGTCCCCTCGCATTTTTGGTCTGACGTTCTTACGGCAGTGTTTTTTATCAACCGGTCTCCATCTCGAGTTCTTGGTTTTTGCACCCCGTATTCTATTCTTTATCCTGATCGTTCTGCTTTTCAGATTCCACCTCATGTTTTGGGTGTGTTTGTTTCATCCAAGTCACTGGTCAGCCTCTAAACTAGATCCTTGTACCTTAAAATGTGTGTTCCTGGGTTACTCTCATGCTCAGAAGGGTTATAGGTGCTTCCATCCCTTATCCCGTCGCCATTTCACCTCTATGGACGTTACTTTCTTCGAACACGCTCCGTTCTTTACGGGCGGTGTTCTCTCTCAGGGGGAGCATTTTCCAGTTCGTCCTCTTCCTTTAGAAAATTTATCTTCTCCTCCTTTTGATCCACTTCCGATGAGTGTTCCGTGTGAGTCTGTAATCCCACCTTTAGTTTCACCTTCAGTTTCACGTCCTTTACAAGTTTATACTCGACGACATCTAAGACGCCAACCTCTTACACTAGACTGCCAAGCATCCTTGGTAACTCCAAGTCCGTCACCTGCCACCGATTCACCTTTATCAGAGCCTTCTCTTACCTCTTCTATTCTATAGCAGTTACTACTATCATGATTCACTTGTTTCTCATAGTGATAATGATAAACCGATTGCTATTCGGAAAAAGAAGCGCAATGCAGGGAGGCCTGATACATATTCAGATACTGCAATTTATTCTATCGCTGATTATACTTCAGATCATCATTTATCTCCCACTTACAGATTTTTTCTAACTTATCTCTCTTTGGTTGATATACCACGTACAGTGGCAGATGCGATAGTCAAACCTCATTAAAAGGCTGCGATGTTGGATGAATTACATGTATTGGAGATCAATAATACATGGTCATCGGTTTCTCTCCCACCTGGACGTACAATAGTCGAATGCAAATGAGTGTTTACGGTTAAAGAAAATCTAGATGGAGCGGTAAGCAAGTACAAGGCTCAGTTAGTTGCCAAGGGGTATGCACAAATACATGGTGTTTATTATCAGGAGACATTTGCTCCTGTGGCCAAGATGAATACTATTCAAGTCATCTTCTCTATTGCTGCGTCGAAATCGTGACACCTTTTCCAGATGGATGTTAAGAATGTATTTATGAATGGAACATTGCAAGAAGAGGTCTATATGTCTCCACCTCCAGGTTTTTGCCCCGCTTCTGTTTAAGGCTTGGTATCTAAATTAAAAAAGTCCATTTATGGGCTTACGTAGTCTCCTCATACTTGGGCTGATACATTTGGTACTACTATGATTGACTTTGGTTATGTTTCGAGTAGTGCTGACCATACCATGTTTCTTCGACATTCTGGTGGGAAGACTGTTGCATTGTTTGTCTATGTTGACGATATTGTTATTACAGGAGATGATATTTAAGGTATTAGTGACCTAAAATCTTACCTATGTACCCGCTTTCAGGTGAAGGATCCCGGTCCCTTGCGTTATTTCCTTGACATTAAAGTTGCTCATTCTAGTTCCAGTATTTTTATCTCTCAGAGAAAATACATTCTTGATCTTCTCTCTACTTCAGGACAGCTTGCGTGTCGTCCTGCTGATACACCTCTAGAACGAAATCATTGCCTGGCCGACTTTGAGGGGGAGTTATTGGGGAACATTGGTCAGTACCAACGGCTTCTTAGGAAGCTCCTCTATCTTTCTTTTACACGTCCTGATATTGCATAGGCGGTTGGAGTTCTCAAGGGGTGTCCTGGCCGTGGCACTTTATTTTAAGATCATGGTCATTCTCAAGTCGAGGCTTGGACTAATGCTGACTATGCAGGTTCATTATCCGATCGTCGATCCACTTCTGGGTATTGTACTACTATTGGTGGTAATTTGGTTACATGGCAGAGTAAGAAACAAAATATTTCTAGGTCCAGTGTAGAAACCAAGTACAGGCCAATGGCTCAAGGTGTTTATGAGTTGATATGGCTTAAGCATCTTCTACAAGAGCTTCGGGTACCGGTTTCTCATCCTGTGACGCTCTATTGTGACAACAAATTTGTCATTAGCATTTTGGCTAATCCGATGCAGCATGATCGTACCTGACACATTGAGGTTAATCGGTACTTCTTGCATGAGAAGTTTTTATCTTGACAGATTCAGACTCTATGTTTCTACTTCGCAGCAGCTTGCAGATTTTCTCACGAAGGCCGTTAGTAAGAGATTATTTTTAGATGTTTTGTCCATGTGCGATATTCATGCTCCAGCTTGAGGGGAAGTGTTAACATGATTATTTTATGTTATTTTAGTCCCACATTAATTATTCATAGAAGTAGTTTAATATCTCTCTCATATATATAAAGAGTATGATGTAACCTAAATTATCAATTCAATAATAATATTTTTCTCCCTCTAATATATTTCTGCACGGGGGGGGGGGGGGGGGGGGGGGTTCTCAAATCTGCCCTGATTTTATGCGTAAAAGGGCAGCTTAAAAGCAATTGCATTTTTAACTATAACACAAAGTGGTTTATGGGTCACTAGAGTGCTCCTAGAACATGGGGTCATTACAACTCTAGTTCACTTAGTGTAACAAAAAAATTACGCTAAATGAGTTATTTGTCATTCGAGACCAACATAAGGATAGTTATGTTTCGAGCAATAGAATGACTATGTTCTGCAATGATTGTTTATGCTCTATATGACCTGAACGTCATGAGATCAACTCTGATTTTGAACATTTTTATATTTTATTAACCACAATTTTTTGGCCAACTATGTATCCTCAGGTTTGATTTTGAATTTACCTCTCAATTTGTTTTTGTTTTTGTTTTTTCAATTTAAAAAAACTATATATGAAGACAAATATATGTAGGATGTAATCCAAATTTTTTATTATAAACTGCAGTCTGGAAAACGATCTATATAATAGCTAAAGTCCCCTAACCTACTAATATATCACTGATTATTTTTTCCAGTCCCTAATACTAATTTTTCCCCTAAACTAATCTCTGAGATCTGCCCCTGACTCCACTTATTTATACTTTGGCAGGAACAGTCCAAGTCTGGACTAATAGATTTCTTTCATTTGCAGGGAGAGTACAACTTACAAAATCGATTCTGTGAGTATCCACATCTGGTGGATTAATAGTTCCGTTCTTTCTAAGTATGTAACTAATAGAGGGGAGACTATTTGCTCTAAGTTCGTATGGCATGGTCATGGTATGAAGACGAGGAAGACTAAACCAGTTTCCTAGAGCAAGAACTGCTTCCAGTTCAAAGAGGTAGGGTTAGGAGTTAGAAGTCTTGAGGCCTGGGAAAAAGATGCAATTATTATGCGAATAATCAAAATTGCTTCTAAAGAAAGCACCACTTGGGGTAGATGGTTGGATGCAAATCTTGTGAAGGGTAGAAACGTTTGGGAGTTTAAAATACCAAAAGATTTTCTTGAGCTTGGAAAAAGATTTTAAAATCAAGACTTGAAGCTTGCGAGTTCAATTCACATATAAGTGGACATGGGAAGAATCTATACTCTGGAAAGATCCTTGCACAAATTTGGCATTCTTCAGTCAAGCTTCAAACAAGAGCTTGTCTATGACTCCTACCTCCATTCCTAATGCCAACTTTTCTAATGGGAAGTGGGCCATCCCACAATACCTCCTGAATATCTTGGAAGACAGTAATTCCAACCTCCCCCAAGTGGTTTTCACAAGATCTTCTGGACCCCGAAGGCGATGAGAAAGTTGCTGCGACATGGGAAAGGACAACAACAAGGCCGCATGTGAAGAAATTTCCTCTTTGTTGGTCCCTAGTTCCCACATGTGAAGACATTTCCCCTTTGCTGGTCCCTAGTTCCCACATGTAGTGCCCAAACGGGCTTTTTACCATCAGAAGCCTCTTAAAGAGTGTTTTGGCCACCCAAGATTAGCTTTGTCAAAGAAGAGTGCCACAAAAGATTCTAACTGCCCGTTCCGCAACTCTGCGATTGAGAATATAGGCAACCTGTTTATGGGCAACTATTGTAAACTGTTATAAATAAGAATTATGTAGTTTAGAATGTTACAGATATGGAAATTGAGTTAAAACAGATATGCAGCTTCTATAATGCACATTATCATGTGTGTGGCTTTCCCCTCATGTGTCTTTCATGTTTGGAAGAGTAAGAATAACTTGATCTTCAAGAGTAGACAATGTCCTATCCCAGTTATGTTCAAGCTACTCTGTTTTGGATTACTGAGTGATAGACTCAACGGTTCCTTCCAAATTGAAGACTTTGCAGGGTCAAGAGATCTCTGTTATGCTTGGAGTTTGACCCTTAAGTTTATTCTGCCAGGAAATAACTCCCTTCTATTAAGCACGCATGGCTCTTTATGAGATGGCTGGAATGGTATGGAGGGATTATCAGAGATTGCTCATGACAAGTGTGTTATGCTCAGTGGTGTTGTTCCTCCCCAATCAGTTGAACTGCACGAAATACAAGCTAATTTGCAAAGGTATTTTTCTTGAGATTTAAACGGTATGAGCAGAATCATTGTGGCAACTTACTCAATGCTAATGGTTTCATCCTTCATAGAAAATTATAAGCCCCCATGGCAGTGCTACCTGGTTGCTCAAGCTATTAAGAGACTCACTGCGGGGCTACCTTCTTTTTTTCTTTCATATTTTTCATACTTTTAGAAGAGCCAATAGATGTGAAAAAAAAATAAAAAAATTTGCTTCCTTGTTAGATGTAACAGGTGAAAGTGTTTCATCTTCAAGCTCCTTGCCCGGTAAACCTCTTATCATGATTGACAAGAATGCTAGGGGTAAAAAATGTTTGAAGTTTCTCATCATTTCTACCTCGTTATTTATTCATTCTGGTCTACGGGGACCTTGCCTTAACTTCTGTTTGCCTAGCACATGCATACTCTAGTAAGGGGATCAAGGTTGTAAATTAGAGTAGGGTGTAGTGTATACGCTTTGTTTTTAAGATAGATGCATTCTCTTACTGCGATTCTAAAACTTGTCGCAAAAAATCCTTCCCAATTTTGACTTTTTGATTGCAGATCTGACTCATAATCCTCTCTGAAAAACCGACAATGTGATCTCTTATAACATGGGTTTTTGCTCTCTCCCTCTTCTCTGTCGTGGTTATCTTAAGAGCTATGATTGCAACTATTCTAATCTGGTGGTTCTCATGCAGTTGTCATCCAGTACTTTTGATGCATAAAAAAATTTGCATTGTTGCAATTCACTAGAGTTGCAACTCTGTTTTTTGATATTGCATTTTACTATTTTTGTGGTGACAATTCATCTTACATTGTATATTGAGTGATTTAATTCACTCCTACTTTATCGGGCTGTGACTACTTTGCAATACAATCTCTTCTTTCTTTAGCTCACATGTCCCTTACTCACAAGGAGATCAATAAGTTTCGACAGCTTATCTCTACACCACACTGTGCGTCAATTTCCCCTTATCTTTACGCTTGCCTCCACATACTGTTTCCCGAATCATTATTCTCCCTCGATTATTGATTACAGTGCATCACATAAGATAACCGGAATGTCTTCTTTATTGTGGTCCTATGTGATTAGTTCCACACAGACAGCTTTGTCGATGTGGCTGAAACTCCTATTGAAGGGAAAGGATGTATCCATGTCACATCATCACTCGTCATAAGAAGTACTTTATGTTCCCTATTTGACTAGTAATCTTGCTTCCATTAATAGCTTGGCCTGTTTCACTAAACTGCAGTGTCACATTTTTTTCGTTCATATTTTATTTAGGATCTAGAGTCACAAAGACAATTCGAAGTGGACGTGAAGAAGGAGGTCTCTACCTGATGACTGATTCAAACCTCTTTCATAATTCTAGCCACTCCCACGGTTCCTCGTGCATTACATTTTACAGTCACAGTTAGTGAAAGAAAAGCCGGTTAAGCATTGGCATATTTGTTTCGATCATATATCGTTTGAGTACTTGAATATTTATTGTCATCATTCTTTGTAGGGTGTGACTGAATTATGTTGTGAGACGTGTGAACAACGTATCATCGTGCTAGCTATTCTTCAAGTATTAGTAAAATTTCCTATAGTTTAATTTTGTGCATTCTGATGAATAGGACCCATACCAGTTACTTTTGCCAATGACTTCCGTCACTTCATGTTGTTTCTCGGTGATTACCTTAATTGTACACCATCGAAAAAACTCATTATAGTGTTGTGCACTTGTACTTGGCTTTATTTTTCAGTCCTTCACTGCCATGGTTCAGACAACTTGGAAAAGTCATTGAAGTCTTTCATTCCAATTAATGTATAGAATTCACTTCGGGGGGTGTTTAGAAACTCTGCAATGACAATGAAAGTTAAAAGAATAATTATATCAAATTGTACGAAAGAGATTTTTTCAAACCCAATGAGTTTGGTGTTCGATCTTTTCCTTCTTGCCCTACCTTTTTTTATCTCTTTCTGTTTTCAACTTTTTACTGATTCAGCCTGACTGTATCGACGACGGAATCGGATAAGGAATCTGGTATATGCAGTGCATGCACCAAAAATGATATATAGACACGGAACTCGTTTTCTACACTGGCAATACATTATTAAGCGTATGACACACATACACGGTATTCTATGTATATTCCAGATACTAACAACTTTGGGGCTAGCACTAAGCCTAACATAATCCGGATGGGTCTGCAAACCCAATACTTGGGGAATATGAATCAGCCTAGAACCCCACTAGATCAGGCTAGCCATGAAATATAGTGCACAACATAACAGATAATGTCAGAAATAAAGGAAACTATTCTCAGTAGGAATGTCTAGCAATTAGAATAGCGAGAAGTAATCCAAGGGGTTGCATTCGATAAATGAGAGGTCGGAACATAAAATCTATGATAATTAACTGATAGCAACTATCAAAATATGTTCAGAAATTAATAAAAAATTAAGAAAAACAAATTCCAATCAGATTGAAAATAAACTAACCATGTTCATGTGGTTGACCATCTACACAAATGCGTTCCCAAGGTTTTTCCACTATCTTGATTATAGCGGTTGTAACCTATACACACATGTCTAACGCTTAAAAAATTTCAAGAGTACACAAGAACTGAAAGGCACTAAGAAAGATTATATCAAAACAAATCAGAACAGAAGATAAAGGAAATATTTACGTTGCCGCAACATTGTTCATAAACTATTCTTTGCAATTCTTAAACTTTCCCACAGAGAAGAATCTTTAGTCTTTGCCAAAATGAATAATAACAAATATACTCAAATTAAATGCATAAAGTTCTAGTCGAAAATTTATCTTGGGACAGACTTTAGTATCTTTCACTATGTTTGCTTTCAGTTTTAAGCTAAACTCGTCAACAGACCGTCCCAGAAGGCCTTAACCCGCCAACTAGTTTAATAAATTAAATACATGAAATTCAAGTCAAAAATTTATCTTCGGACAGACTTTAGTATCTTTCACTATGTTTGCTTTCAGTTTTAAGCTAAAATCGACATCTTAATACTTAATAGACAAAAATCTAAGAGAAACAGAACTCGGTTGGAGGGTTAAGGCCTTCTCAGAGGATCTGTTGACCATTCTCGGAGTATCATTTTGTTGCACCAATGGGTACATGAGCCTCGGCACAAGCAGTACTGCGGTAGTACACCCCTACTTCTTTGTGGGTAGTTGTGAGTTCAAAACCCAAAGGTGTGTTAGGGGGAAAAAAATCAACTAGCTACTTGGTAGTGAAAGATGTTAACCTGTAGGCTCAAGATGCTTAGCCTTCGAAATCGAGATATTATACTAGCCTCTGGGCTCGAGAATGATTTATAGCCCTTTGGGCTCAAGTAATAATCGCACAATACCTGATCCCCACAGGCGTATGTAGGCAGCAATGAAAAATATGGAAAGCCTAAAGTTTGTGGTTTATATGAAACAAAACACTAAGAAAAAATAAATTAGAACTCAATACCTGAGGATATAATGATGTGAAGTGCCTACCAAGTCCAATTGCGAAATTCTCCACAGACACGACTTCTGAACATTCCTTCGCTTTAGCATATACCTGCACAAATGGTTTAAGAGTTGTATTCGCTTATAACCAATATGCAACAAAATCAAACAATATAGAAATTTTGATTTCATTTAGAACCTGATCGACGCTATTGAAAGTACATCACAAATAATGGTGTTATATAGTCAACAGTTTCTGTTATAAACATATATCCAGTGTGAATTAGATATCAAACGTTGGTTAGTCATTCTAAGCGGACCATTTTCACATACGATACACAAGTTCAAACTGAAATGGTGTGGTTAGAAAAGTAACACCCAAATTAAGAATTATGAGGATGGAGAAGGAAAATTTTGTAGCAAACTTGATGTTTGAACAGATAAAAATTGTATCTAACTTGATGTCAGAAAAGTTGCAAACATGTGTTACAGAGTGTATAAATGGAGAGCTGCTGATTAACATATTGTTTCCACACTGCCCATCAAATTCATGCTAGTAGTGAGGACTCTGTTGAAGAGTATATATAAACTCGGGGATGAAGAGGGGCCTGAGACCTCAGATGAGGGCTTTCTAAACCAAAGTGAAGAGAGCAGAGAGGGGACCGCTGCTGTTGACCAACAACTCACCAACCAGTACAGCAATCTGACAGAAGAGTGTATGAAGGAATGCCTCCAGAACATGGAATAGAGTAATAACTCCCTGCCTTTAAGAGTAGTTGCACCACCTGTCCCAGCCACCATTCCTAATGGTCCTAGAGTTACTAAGTGCCCAGATGGGAAGTGTATACATGAAAAGTCTGTTCTTAAGAATTTCCCCAACTAGTTCTCCATCAATTGCCCCTACCATGTTTCCGCTGAGCTGGGCTAAAATGTTTGTTGTGCAGCTAAAATAAGTACATTTCAGCTCTCTTATGTTTCCCCAGTAAAATTTGATGGTAAAATGTCTGTTACTCTTTACCAGCTCTGATTTTAGTGATAGTATTGAAGATGAGAGCTTACTGATTGGTCATTTAATGAGAATTGATTTTAATTATGTTTAGACTATCTTATTCTTATAAGAATGTGGAATACCAAGGGGTCATTTGAAATGGCACTTCAAGGAAATAACACGTTCTTCTTCAAGTTTGGGGTGCCTGAGAGAGGAAGCACTTGACATAAGTAGGCAATTCATATTGCCAGTAAACCCTTTATTGGCAAGCTAGACTCTACATTGAAACTGAAAGCACTGAGATCGCTTTCTGTATCAATATGGGTGAATTAAAGGAATATACCTTCTCATATGTAGGATGAAAAAGGCCTGCAAACTATAAATAGTGTTCATGGAGCGTGCCCTTATGAATGGACAGAGCCAACAGAAGATAAGTCGAGAAAGGCTATGCAAGACTGTATACAGATCAGAGTACATGATTAGCTTTGTGAAGAAATTTCTCGAGTCACTGACGGACAGAAGAAGGTGATAATTGTAGCTGAATATTTATGGATCCCTGTACAATTAGAGAACTGTAGTATCTCTGGCCATAGTATCAAGAAATGTCCCAAGGAGGAGACTATAATTACAAGTTTTTCCACAGGCTAGAAATGGCTTCAACATGGCTCAAAAGACACTTTGGATAAATAAATAACAAGGGCAAGTTGAGAGCACTATTGACATCCAACAAAAGACTCAAGCAAACAGGGGAGGAGCCACCTACAGGAGCTAAGCCCAGGTAATGGTAGGAATTCCACCTTTGATGTCTTAGGAAACCTCACAGAGGAAAAGTGGAAGAATGTGTTCAAAGAATATCCAATCACAAAGAATTTAAAGATTCCAAGGAATGAAAAAAGGAAGGCTCAAGGGAAAAACGTAACAGAGCAGAATATTGAAATCACTAGCATTAATGCAAGGCCCCCAGTTCAAGAAGAAAATGAACAAGTTGACACTATATAAGACCAACAAGAGAACGATATAAGGGGAAGAGAAACACGTGAACCACTTCCCAGACAGAGTGGAGAGAATGACGAACTATTAGGGCAATACCACGCCAAACGAAGACCTAAAACAGAGCCCTGATAAGGCAGAGGAAGAAAGGCAGGGAAAAAGAGCTTGAGAAAACAAGGAAAGCTAATATAGAAGCTCAAGAATCATAGAGAAATTATATTATACAAATAAAGAAGAAAACTCGGCAAATGGGAAGAACCATAGAGAGATAAATAACATCAAGGGTGCAAATACAAATCCAACTCCCAAAATAGGTAAATACTTGATCATGTTTAATTGAAGTGCATGAAACACAAGAGATATCAATGATCTTCTATAACACAGGGAAGTCAGAAGATCTTTTTAAGGAGCTACAAATACTTGCTGCTATTAGAGTACCAAAAGTAGGTTGCAAGATGTTTCTCTACATCATGGATTTTGTATGCGATTTTAATACCCTTTTTACTAAAATGTGGGTGGTCGAACTCACGAGTCACAAGGGTAGAGCAATACCAAGAATTGCTCAACAAACTAGACTGTATGACCTAAAGCACAATGGGTGTTTTTTACCTGGTCTAATAGGTATGCATGAGCCAGGGGAATTTCTTCAAAGCTTCTTAATACATATACAGTGTTGGTAACCGAGGCTTGGGGGGTCCTTTATCCCGATTCAGAGGCGGTTTTCTCACTGCGGATGTTAGTCCCATGATCTTAACCACCTAAAAAATCAAAGCGAAAAAAGTAAAAGAACATACAAAAAAATCAACTTCTGGGTCAAAGAGGCTGGAGTATCACACTGGACAGAAAAAGCTCGAAAAGGTGTTGGGGAAGGAAACGAATTGTACAGACTAATCTCTAGGCAGAACAAGGCTAAGATGGTCTTAAGATGTGGAATAGGAAAATTGTTGGCAATTAAAATCAAGAAACCCATAAAGCAAATCTGAATCTTGAGGCCATACAGTCTCTTCTCCAGATTATTCCAAATAATAAAGAGCTTTTTGTACAAAAGGAAGAAGCTATTAAAACCTACTCAAAGGTGGCTGTGGCTAGGAGGGAAGAATCTTTTCATTAAACAAACATCAAGGGTTAATTGTCTGAGACTTGGAATTTTATTGTTTGTTCTGGTAATACTAGGATTATATTACTTAGTAATGAGACTTGGAATTTCTAATACTGCATAATTTATTAATTTTACAGATGTGTAAGAGGAAGATACTCTCAGAACTCGATTCTGTCCATTCAAGATGGAGAAGGCACCAAAATTACTCATAGTGAAGATATTACACATGCAGCAGTCAGTCCCTATACAAGTATTTTGGGGAAAGAAAAAGAGATATTGATAAAGACAAGCTGAGGAACCTCAACTTCAAAAATGAAGTTAATACAGAGGTGAGAGGACCATCACATGCTCACTATTGATGTTACAAATAAGGAGATTATGTAGGCTCTGTTTTCAATTGATATTTCCAAGTCCAGTGATAACATAAATAGTATGTTTTCTAATGTGATTGGGCATAATAAAAAGGATGTGTTTAAGGCCATCAATAACTTTTTCAAGGGCAACAAGCTTTTCTCTGAGGTTAATGCACTTAAAAATACCATGGTAATGAAGAACCCATCCAACTTTGAGGAATATAGACCCATTTAATTTGGTAAGTTCTTTACAAGATCATCCCCAAAATCATTACCCGCATAATGAAGATAGTTTTTGACCCTTTCTTCAGTTGGAACCAAGAAGTTTCTGTGGAAGGAAAGCATATATTGATTAACTTACTCAGTCATAGTCCACGAGATCCTTCAAAACAACAACACAGACACTACCAAAATGGAGGGGAAAAGCTAGTAAGCCTCTCTCTGAAGGGGGCTTTGGGTTATAAAGCTTAAGCAGATAAACCAGTCCGTGTTAATAAAGCTGGGGTGGATTTTAGTTCAAGGCAAGAGCGAATGGGCTAAGTTCATGAAAGCAAAGTTCTATAAAGCTAATGGTGAAATGATAAACTTATACAAGAAATCTAAAATATGGCCAGGGGTAAAAGAGGCAGTAAGTACAGGCAGGAGAAACTTTATTGGCAGATTGGGGATGGTAAAGGGGCATTGTTTTGGCAAGACCACTGGCTTTCTTCTTTGGCATTCAAAACCAGGTAATTGATGTGGACAGTCACAACATTACTCGGAAATGGAAGAATCAGGGATGGTTAACTGACAGTCGCAGCAGTCAGTCAAGTCATTGAGTATGGGGAGTTAAAGCTTCATGCTAAGATGTTTGTTCTGGAGATTGATTTTACTTATGTGATGTTGGACTCAACTAAGGAAGATGTTTATGTCTGGAAGCTTGATATTTTAGGAGCATTATCTGTAAAGTCTACCTTTGAATAATTCAGAGACATCTATTTGGACAGGTTTTAGGTTCAAGGCTTGGGTTTCCCGCCCAACCCGAAGGCATCTATTAGATTACAAGGCCATCGAAGCAGTTGATGCAATTAGTAAACTGCAAATAGATATTAATGTACTACCAATATAGTTTTCATAGAAAGTTGAAAAGTCGAACTCTATAGCCCCCTTTTTTTTTCTTGTTTCCTTTTTTTCAGAGTGAAAACCAAATGGAAGCTCATCGTTTCTCTCTCATTCTCCAAAACACTATACGTCCTTGAAATAAATGAAAAAACTATCTACTTCCCATTAGTGTTCTACACTCTCCTTGCATTAAGACATCATTACTTTCCCCGCACATAGGAGTTCTTCCCATGTCGTACCATGAAAAACTCGAGAAACTCGAGCAACCTGAAATCCTGAACTCAAACATTTGGGTTGTTAATTCGTAACTCAAAGTTGGGTTGGAATGGTTTGACTTAGGTTAAGTGATCTTTGGGTTGGGATTGGGAGGACCTCTCAACCCACCCAATTTGCAACCCCAACTGTCCCACATATCACAGGAATCTATTATTTGAGTTCCCTTGCGCGACACACCTACAAGACCTTCCTTTTACAGTATAAGGTCTTCCAAATGTACCCCTATTTCTCTCATAATTTTCAGTATGAGTAACCTCAATGCTACACTTTAAATTTCTTCACATGAATCAACGTCATAACAATGATATCACGTTAAAATTTATTTGATATTAAAAGTGAAGTTAACACCTATAAAATAACTCATTAAATATTTTTGCAATTAAGAATTAATTATTGTTCAGAAACTAAAATACTACTTAGATGTTTTAAATGAAACATCAAGCGTGTAGGTAGAGAAAATATTAAACTTTTAATCAATGTAATTCGTGATTTGGTTGTTGAATACTCTTTTTTTCCTCCCTCGTTGTTAACATCTTATTGGAAACAAATATTTATCCTTCTTCGGTTTTAAATCATGTTTTTTGAGGCCAGAGTGATCCGGGTTCATAATTTTTCAGCATTTGCTCAACTAATCCCTGAGACACGTGAGATCCCCGCAGACACATATGCCAAGTTAATCATGATAAATCCTGACAAGTGGCCTCCGTTGGTGGTGAGTCATCCTATGACCTCTGCTTTTTGAGGCATGGTCCCAGACCGCTACACCAACTACCCAGTGGTTGTTTTAAATCATGTTTCACAATTTATTCTAATATGGTTAGTTATTCAAGAGAGCTAGGATAGCATGATTAAGATGATGCAAATTACAAACCAACATTTCGTCAATTATATTCCAATAATCTTTGTATTTAGGCCAAGTCCACCATAATATTTCTGTATTGCCTCCTCTAAAAAATCCGTTACATCATATACATATCTTATAGTTGCTCCTTTCTCATACAACGTTCTGAAAAAAAGGCTCCAATCACTGCATTAATTTTTTTGCATCATCTGAAAATATATATTTCCAAATCAGAAGTTCAAAATTACTCCACTGTATCTCTTATGCAGCTAAAGCCCAGTACATTCAATGCTACCACTAAAAAACGCTTTTTTTCCTCATACCAGAAGACATAACATCTAGAAGTTGTTACTGTCACATATGTTACTCGGTGCACAACAAACATTTTATCGTCATCTTCTATAGTAAGAGTAGAAGAAGCTCTTCGGGTTTCATGGCAGCATTGAATCAATGGAGGGATTTAGTTGCATCTAGAAAATCAAATGTAATAGCTTTGAAATTTCATTCAACGAGATACATTTTGTAATGGTGCAAAGAAGTGAATGCGGTAACTTAACGTGTTAAGAATTGCAGATGGGAAGGGAGTAATTATGGGATATGTCTATACAAATCAAGCAAAGGAGGCAATATCAAATAATGTAGTGGGGCTATGTAAAAGCAAAAAGTTAATTAGGATACAATTGACGACATGTGGGCTCGAAATTTTCATTTCCGAATTAAATCCTGAGGAAGTTGCCAATGATGTCCAGGTTTGTAGATATATCCGCCCAACCCCAACTCAAGTTTCAAAGAAAGTAACCATTTTCAAGAGGATGAAGAATATCAGAAAGCAATGGGTAGGATCAAAAATCGTTAGCTAAGACAAAGCGTCAACAAAGAGCAAGGAACAAACTTGTCTAAATAATATTTGAATTTGATCTATCAAGTAATTCAATTCACTTAAAGGGTAATCAACCTCCAATTCTGATTCTCTTTGACGGAAATCGTTCCGCCTAAACTCCGCAGTTTTAGCTATCAAAATGCAACTTACTTTAGATAAAGTAACTCCTACTAAAATTAAAAACTGAAAACTTATTACACCTAGAAGCCAATTAACTTAAATACCAAGTTATATAAACCTTAATAAAATTATCAAGTTAAAAAAAACAGAACCCTAAAAGCGCCAAATCATAATATGAGTTATAAACATGAACATACAGTGTTTTTTATAGTGTCAGTGGCGACGATATCGGAATTATCTCCGCGAACATAAGCCGATAAGCAATCAGAGAGAAGACTTATGCTAACATTCCACTCCACAAAGTAATGCTTCCCATCTTTCTTTCTCCAAACCCTACCAACCCTAACTCTTCCCTTCCCATGCTTCTGCTCAAACTTGAATCCATCTACTTCATTCGCCATGATTACAGAGCTTTTCAAAAGATTCTGAAACAGTGAATTGAAAGAGTTTAGGGTCTGTTTGAAAAAGGGAATATGATGGAATTATAAAATTAATGTAATTTTGAAGGTATATGATTGAACAGCTGGAGAAGAAGTGTGAATACACTCTGTTTTTGCTTTCACTTTGGAGATAAATTGTGTTTTTGTTTTCTGTTTGGAGGTTAGGATTTTGTATACAGAAACATAACATTAGAGCACCCACAACAGCTAGGTGCACCCTGACGTGGCAGGATGAATTCCAAATCCACCCTCTTTTCCACCCAATTCCTCTCCTAGCAGCTAGGTGAATACGTGACGTGGCTCTCTCAAAATGCATCCAAGGGTGAATTCACGCCGCGCGGTTCAGAAGTGTGTTGGGTACACTTCTCACTTAAGATGATAACACGTGTCCTCCCATCCAATGGTTCATTTTAAGCGCAGTTCTGAAGTGCGCGTAACTTCAACGTCTATGATTATACCACGTGGACGGTTGAGATTTAAATATTTTCAAACGGCTAGTTTTTGCCGCGCGGTTCAGAAGTGCGCGGCATAAGCTTGCATAAAAAATATCCTTGGTTCCCCATTATTTCACATGAGTTTTTCCCTAATCAAACTTCTTCAACAAGATGCTCAACGGCTATAAACGGCTACTTTTTTTCTCTATTTATAACCCTCATTCATCTTCTACTCTCTTCTACAATCAACTCATTCATCTTATATCTCAAAACTCAACCTTCTTTATTTTTTATCAATTGCGCCGAATTATGTCTGACGAAATCATTGTTGACCTGCTCAGGCCTGAGACATCATTCTCATCTTCGGAGTCATCGTCTTCATCATCGTCCAGTGACGAAGAACTATTCCGACGTCAAGTTGAGTTGTTGCACGAGTATAACAAGGTTATGATTGAGATGGGAAAAGCAGAAGAAAAAGAGCAAGAGGCGACATCATCACGGAGGTGGGGAGGTAGTAAAAGGGGACGGATTGACAAGCGAAAAAGCCGTAAGCATAAATTGGGAGAGGATAGCCTTAACCGGGATTACTTCAGTGACAACCAAAGATTCAAAGGTATCTCATTTTGTCGTCGATTCCGTATGAACGAATGTGTGTATCAACGTATTTATCATCAAATACTTTCTTCGAACTCTTATTTTATTCAAAGAGAAAATGCCGCCAAGACTATGGGCTTATCCTCGCACCAAAAGATAATGTGCGCACTTCGCATGTTATGTTACGGTACGAGCGCAGACGCCCAAGAAGAATACCTTCAAATTAGGGAGTCTACGACTATTTTGTGCTTGAAAGAATTTTGTAAAACTATTATAAAACAATTCAAAGCCCAATACCTTAGATCTCCCAATGAAGACGATACATTACACTTGTTAGAAGTGAATGGACTGCGAGGCTTCCCGGGGATGTTAGGCAGTTTAGATTGTATGCATTGGAAATAGAATAATTGTCATACCGGGTGGGCAGGACAATATACTGGGTATAAGAAAATCCCGATGGTGATTTTAGAAGCGGATGCATCCTAAGATCTTTGGATATGACACGTATTCTTTGGGGTGCCCGGTTCTAACAACGACGGGAACGTCTTGCATCAAGAGTGGCTTTTCAACAACTTGTCTAATAGAGTTGCGCCGTCATGCAATTATAATATAAGCACGGTACCGCACACTATGGGGTATTACTTAGCGGATGGAGTCTATCCAAGATGGCAAATACTTGTTCAAACCATAAGAAATCTATCCAACGATGCCGAAATACATTTTTCAAAGATCCAAGAATCATGCCGGAAAGACGTAGAGCGTGTTTTTGGGGTATTACAAGCTAGGTTTTAAATATTGGCAAACGGTGCACGATTTTGGAAACCTAGTGATCTAGGAAATATTATATACGCATGTATAATCTTGCACAATATGATTGTGGAAGATGAACGTCATACTTACATCCGGCAAATGGGCATTGATCCCGAGTTTATAAAAGCTATGGATAATTGGAAGGAGGACTTAAATCCAAGACACGCGATCAACACTATGGCAGAGTACATCCAGAGGATTCGTGAAATTAGAAATGAAGGAGCTCATTTCCAATTACGAGATGAAGTTGTCGCGCATTTGTAGAGTCGAAAAGGGGCAGAGTAATTGTAGTCTTCATCATTGTTTGTTTATTTTCTAAAGTAATGTATTTTTTTTTCAAGTTTAATGTTGAAGTTGTAATGTTTTTTGTTTCCAAGTCTTCATCTTTGTAACACTTTAATGAAACATAGTTTATTGCTTCAGCTTTTTGATTTTTTATCAATTTTATGGATTACGAACCATTAATAACAATTTTATTGAAATAATAAAATTACATAGATCTTAATAACTACTATTAATGCTAAGGATTACATCAATTTTCATCAATAGAAATGTCGTCATCACTTGGACACTGCTCCTTCAACTTCTTCGAATATTCTTTAATGTGCTTCTTCATCCAACGCCTTTGGTTACTTGGGTCCGTTGTCATCACCTTTAACATATGCGAGTCGTCGAAGTTTTTTTTTCGAGTTAGCTCTGCTTCACGTCTCATTTGAAGCGTAGCCCCTTTCATCAACTTTCGTTCCACTCGACGTCTAGCTTTAGCTTCCTTTTCCTCTTTCTTTTGCTCGTCTCTCAGATTCCATGACTTCATCATGTTAGGCGTTGTCTCAAGCATCCTCTTCCCCCAAAAACCTATACTTGCCTTTGCCGCTTCTTTTGGCTTATATTTTTTTTTTGTCGTCCGGTCGTACATCCCCACAAGAATATAGTGGTGCATCCACGTCGATAGAATCATCTAGAATTACGATATTTGGAGTGCCGGATGTAGGTATTTTTAGGATCGGTATTGGTGGAGTTAACCCGGGCCATTGTTAAAATTTGACTTCCTAATAACCTTGCGGCTGGGATGGCCGATGTGATGAATTTATGACCATTTTGGGCAAGTTTCCAAAACTTTGTACGCTTCCCCAAGTTTAAATGGTTTGCCTTGTACTTGAAAAAATATATTGTTTGCCATACGTTTCTAGAAATTAAGTAAGAAAATCTTTTAGAGTATGATTCACCTTTGAACATTAATGAAATGAGAAAAATAAATAAAATACTTACGAAGTCATCCGTTCCAATACCGGCATGATGTCGGCTCTCAAGGTCTTGAATGATACATCTAAAAATTGAACATTCCTTATTAAGCTGCCCCTTATACGCACAATTGACACCATTGTGCGATCGCCACATCAATTGGTCAACATAGGAGGAGTTGAATTGATCACGCACCTTGAACCAAAATGTAGTGGCTTTTTAGTTGTTCGTGGTAGCAAGGTTTTGAGATACTTGGGACCAAGCGCATGCAAGATTCACGAAGTCATCGGACAACCAATTCTTGGAGTTGGAGTATTGTTCTTTGTCGTCATGAACATCCTCCGAAGCCTCAAGTACATCCTCAACTATAATAGGTGTCGATGCCATCTTTCTTTTAGACTTTGCCTTCCCGCGAGTCCACGTATTACTTCTCGTAAGAACCGGATTGAGTTCCTTGGAGATGACCGGAGAGACAACCGAAGATGCAACCGGCGTACCTTACATCAGATTAAGTTCCTTGGATTGAGTCCACGTATTAAGATTTAAATCATTTAAACCCCATGTACCTTGCATCGGCGTCGTACTCGAACTTCCATCGGCGAAACATGTTTGAGATGAATAATATGGATTTCCCGGTTGAGGGTACGAGCCCGTATACCCATCAAATTGAGGGTAATATCTTTGGCTTGGATAATAAGGGTAATATCTATGGGTTTGAGATTAAAATTAATTATTAGATGACGAGAATAGTTGGCGAACATGGTGATTCTGACCTTGGGAAGTGTTAGGCATTTGCGATAGATCAAATGTGCCGAATTGATGAGGAAAAACGTTTCCTTATTGGTTCTTATTGGAGGATTGAGAGTGGTTTTGAGAATTAGATAGGGAGCTTGAGGAAGACAGTGGTTTTTTTTGTAAGATAAGGAGGGAGGATAGTGTAGAAGATTAGAAGGGAGGAGAGTGTAGGAGATGAATGACATTTATAGATAAAAAAACTAGCCGTTAATATAGTCGTTAGCAAGTGTCCAAAAAAAAATATAACCGTTAATATGTCCGTTGAGTAACTTGTACAACAAGTTACAAAAAAAAAAATAGTCGTTAATATGTCAGTTGAGTAACTTGTACAACAAGTTTCCAAAAATATAATTTTTAAAATAAAAATTATATTAATACTCCGAATAAAACATAGTTTAAACAATATTAATACACAACGTAGTTTAAACAAAACATAAATAAAAGTTCTAAATAAAACATAGCCTAACTGGGACGACCTCTCCTCGTTTGGCGGGCGCGTCTGCCACGTGCGAGACTCTCGTCATAGGTACATTGCACAACCGGCTCTGTCTGGTAGGAAATAAACATCTCATCTAGTTTATCGGATGTTTCTCGGATGACCTCCAGTGCCCGGCTCAGCTCCCTCCTCAACTCAGTATTGTTGTTAGTTAGTTGCCTCGAGTCTTCATATGCCAGATACCGTAATCCTTGGTTTTGATGCCACAACTCATCCGTACTATACGTAGGTGGACACGGGTATGGTACCTGCATCACCGGGATCGACATCCATCTACGTTAATCGTTCGGTCCTGCCACATTCATGAACCATCCCATATCACGTGGATCGTCGGTCGCCTAAACACCATAGTCTTGCACCTGTGAAGACGTAGCTAAACTCGACGTAGGTGGCAAGATTATATCAGGCCTCACTAGATCACGCCCGGCTGACCAAATATTTCCTGTCCTCTTTACTAAAGTGCAACCGATCTTAGGATTTGGATGAACGAGACGCCAATATGTCATGTAATCTACGTCGGGAACAAGATAATCATGACCATTGTAGAAGTTCACATCCTTCAGACTCTGATATAACTCTTAATCGTACCTGGGGAATTCTATAATCTCCTGAGGGGGGTTATAGGGCACAGTATCAAGCCCGGTCATCTAACGCATACACCGGTCTCCTAAATACCAAAGCGTACCGTGACCGTATGGGACTGACACCAATAGAACCCTCTAGGTGCTCAGCACTGAAGCAACTCTTACCTCTGGACGTCTCAATTTCGTAGACCTGTGCCATGGTTGCCAATCTATGTTGGTTATATCCTTCCATTCTATCATATCTCTGATCATAGTAAAAGAGTGATGGATTTCAGACCCCGTACTCGCCATTTCATCTTACCACTTAGAAATACGAGGATAAATATGGTTAAAGTTTTGTACCTTAACGAGATACATTCCAACCCGATAGTACTCGAAGAACCAGTACTCAAACACCGCATAGAATCCGGTGATCTATTTCTTCACTTTCCCGGGCCTCAGAACTGAGACTTCATTAAGCCCCCGATATAAAGCTGCCATAATGGGCGTACCCCAGTCAAAACCCGATGCACCAAGAATATCGTAGTCTGTCAAGGCTGCCAGATAACCCGCCCGAAGGGATGTGGTACAATTTGAGAAGAAAAGATTACCCATCATATAGGCAATAAATGCCCGTGCGTATACGATATCCATTTATGAGTCGTAATTGTGGAGACGTGGATTCAAAGGCTCTTACCACTTTTTTTAATATGAGAGAGTGATGTTACCGTACCTCATGTCAGAGTTTGTGATTCCCAGGAACATCTTTTATGCTTCCTCTAACTTGGAGTACCTCTCGTCGTACGGGAGTTTGCGACCTCTCCTAAAAGATATGTCCGTTAGCATGACGAAGTCTAACGGTGTGAAACCCAGTTTCCCGCAAGGGAAGTGAAATGTATGGGTGGAAGGCCACCACCGCTCTACGAGAGCATGAATGAGACGCTTATCCGAGTTTCCAGCATTAATCGAGCAAAAGTCCGCAAAACCCATATCGTCGACCAACTTCTTCAACGTCGGGTACACGGCAATCCATCGGTACTACTTCAGTACCTTATCCAATGATCCCCTACACTGTAATTCATCACGGTTCTGAAAAAAAAAACACATTAACACGTTAGAAGTTCATTCAGGCATTTCATAGAACACATTGCAATATACGTTAGTAACACATGAAATTTACATAAAACTTACCGGTATTTCCTCCGATCCAGCAGAAATATGGACCCAGCCGTCCGGGAGGATATCTACTCGGTTCAACTCATTGTACGATGGGGTGGGATCGTTGTCCGACGTCAATTATAGCGGCCAATTATTTGTGATGTCGGCGTTCCCCCTTCGTTTTACTTCCGCGTTAGAGTTACGTGTAGTTTTGGAAGCATTTTTCCTCAGTCACGAACTAGAAGAACCTGACATTTTAAAGTGATTAACAGAGGAAATGGGTTGGGTTGGGAAACTTGTGGAGTAAGGTTGGGTATGCCAAGCTTAATGCCTAATGCCTAGGATATGCACTTGTTAATTCACTTGTAATGCCTAGGATATGCATGCACTTGTGGAAAGTTGTTCAAATATACTTGAAAGGAAATGCCAAAAATTAAGCCTAAAAGACTTAGGGAGAAGCCGCGTAGTTCTGAACTGCGCGGCATAAAAAAAATTTAAATGCCTGACGTGTCTGATTCTTATTGGCCAAGCTTGCCGTGCGGTTTAGAAGTGCACTGCGACTTTGATGGCTAAGATTAAAACACGTAGACCCATCTGGGACGTCCATTTTGGCGTGCGGTTCAGAAGTGCGCTGGGGTGAATTCACCTTGGGGTGGATTGTAAATTGTTGTGGGGTGGATTGGATTTACCTTGAAATTCATCCAATCCACCCTCTTGACTGCTGTGGATGCTCTAAGAGTATCCACAACAGCTAGGTGGATTCTCACGTGACAAGGTGGATTTGCAAATCCACCCTCTTCTCCAAGCAATCTACCTCCCAGCAGATAGGTGAATTCGATGACGTGGCCACCCAATATCCATCCTAAGGGTGGGTGGATTCTCCATCTTCTGGGTAGATTTTTTGTGGATTGATACCGCGCAGTTCTGAACTGCGTTGGGTAAAATCCACATTGATTTGGGCTCAACTGTTGTAGGTGGATTTGGGGAGAATTGGTTTTTGGGGTGGATTGGGGAAAATCCACCCTCCAACTATTGTGGATGCTCTTATACCCTGCAATTTAAACTTTCAGAATACGGGGAAAATTAATATGTAATGGCCTAATTCCATAGCTTAAAATGGCTCGAAATGAGCTCTTACACCAAATGTACCTGTGACAAAAACTAATGTAAAGCAAGAAATGACACAGGTAATTTAGCGTGGAAAATCTTTGAATCGGTAAAAGATCACGACCTCGAGTTGAGAGTTTTAGTAACAGTAATTTTTATTGCTTGAGACTGATATCTTATTGCAAGTGATCTCTCGAACTATAAATACTTAATCTTGTAAATAAGAATTTTATAGTGTTTCAGAATCTAGAGATTCTTTTGTTAGAGTCTAGAAAATCTAGTTTTTCTTTGTCTCTTCTATGTCTTTTTTTTTTATTCTTTTTGTTTTTATCTTTAAAAAGAAAGGTACTTTAGAGTATCTATATGTGATGATGTTGTTTGATAATGTGTTGTGGCTTTTAACCACGTGGTCGTGGGTTCAATTCCCAATGTAAAAAAAAAGGAAATGAGAAAATTTAAAATAAATAAATAATAAAGAATGGAACTTGAGGAACTTCGTACTTAGTTAGTAGAATTGAGGACGACAAGCCAGGCAGAGTCAAATAAAGCAGCGACGAAGGCGAATGACCATAAAGAGATTATGTCACGCGCAGATAAACGCATGGACTGGCAAGACGGATGGTATAAAAACTTTCAAGAGCGTTATCAGAGATTGAGATAACATTTTCCCATGCAGTTATGCCCGAAGAAACGCGCTTACAGATGCTAATGGCTGTTAATTCCTATTTTGTGGAGGAAGTGAGAAGACTTAAGTTTGAGAGGGATACCTTACATGACTGTCTGTCGAGAAGAGGATGTATTTGTAAAGCCGATATAGATCGAGGAAACTGTATGAATGCCATAAAATTTGGTGCTCGAGCAGCTACAATAATCCTGTCTTGTTCTACCAATTCAACAGGTCGAGAACCTAGCTCTATTTTTATGACATTCATATAGTTTCCTCGATCTATATCGGTTTTACAAATACATCCTCTTCCCGATAGAGAGTCGTGTAAGGTATTCCTCTCAAACTCAAGTCTTCTCACTTCCTCCACAAAATAGACAATAACAACCATTAACATCTTTGAGCGCGTTGCAGCGGGTATAACTGCCTGGGAAAAATACTCTTTCAATCTCTGATAACGTTCTTAAAAGTTTTTATACCGTTTGTCTTGTCACTCTATGTGTCTATCTACGCGTGGCATAATCTCATTATGCTAATTTGCCTTCTCCGCAGCTTTATTTGACTCTGCCAAGCTCGTCGTCCTCAATTCTACCAACTGAGCACAAAGTTCCTCAAGTTTTTTTCTTTCTTTATTTTTTCATTTTTTACTTTCCTTTATTTATTTTATTTTTTTATTCTTATTCTTTTTTGCTCCTTTTTGTTTTTTGTTTTTTCTTTTCTTTTTTTACATCTTTTTTTTTTTTTTCTCATTTTCTTACATTTAGCTCCATCTGTGGGAAAAAAGACATTTCCATGATATCCTAAGGCACACATTCACTCTACTTTCCATATATAATCATGGTCACTTCCAGACGACCAGCAACAGGAATCTAGCTCGATATTTCAGTTGAGTCAAAACATCTTATAAAACTACGGGCGAATCTCCATGCCGAAACAGAGAAACATAATGAGCTCGAACGTCAGTTAATTCTTGACCGAGAGCTCCGCAACAAAGAGCTCGACACTGAGTGACAAGCTCGTTTGACAGCATTCAAACGACACAAAGAACAGATGACAACCATGTAGACTGCATTATAGGCTTTGCAAGACACTGAACAGGCTCCCCAAACTAGAAATTGTGATCAAGTTTTGGAGAACTCCTGAGTTTCTGCACAAGAAAGGTTAGAACCTCGAGGAGCCACTAGCAAAGCAATTTCCCAAAATGTTCAACACGAACCTCAACCTTTCATTCATTTGGGTGGTGAAGTTCAATCTGATTTCAGTAGAGGTCTCCGACTTTCCAAGCGTCAAAAGGAAGAATAACGACCTCAGCCTTGAATTCCAGCATGTGATCGTTTGAGTGAAGGCACCGGTACTCATAATCCTCCACCACCTCGCCAAATCACTCAGATCACACGTCAATATGTCACTCAAGAACATATGGATCAATGAATCAAGGAATTGATTGAAACACAAGTTCTCAACAATACAGACGATCTTACCAAGATATAAGGTAGTTCGATTGCCAAAGAGCTATTCGATATGGAAGTACCAAAAGGTTTGGGGTTGGTACCTACTCGAGCAACAATATCTATTAGGGACTCCTTCGCCACCTTGGACTAAAGACCTATAAATCAACCATAAAACATTATCAAACAATAGAACAACCTTCAATTACAACAGTTCGATATTATACACTATTACTTATTTTTCATCACAGTTCTATATAAAAGTTTCATTGGTTCTTCATCTTCTCTCTGAAGGCAATCACCTTTCACCTATATCGTATTATCATTCCACATTCGACCTGCTGAATTCAGATCAAAGAAAAGCAGTCGAGACGAGATCGAATATAAATATGCCCCTCCAGTTGTAGAATAATTTTCTACATCATAATACTGCAAAACATCTTCAAGAGATATTCTCCTCTTCACCTCATTCTCCTTCCACAACCTATTAAAACTCTCACAAACAAGAATCACTTCTCACATGTTTCCATTCAGGTGGGCAGGACAAACCCCTATAATATTTATTATACCTTTCGCAAGATTGCTAAGGGACAAACTCAATCCATACTCCAACTGAGACAGATAACATACAAAATTCTCATCCAGGTCACCTTGGACATTTCTATCAAAATACTCAAGGGAGACTGACTCATCCACTCCCCTATCTAGTTTCTCATTTTCTAAGTCAGGCAACAAAAAGAAATGCACTTCCCTGGTTAATTCAGTACAACCTCTGAATTGCCTACCGACATGTTCTACAACGTTGCCCGATATTCCACCTACAGGAGCTTTGGATTTACAGAACTCTCTAAACACATCGGAGTTCAGAGGGTACTATACCAATTTACCAGGAAAGTCTAAAAATTGAACAAATACTACTTCGTCCTCCCCCCTCAGATTCTACATGTTCAGACTCAACAGTACGACCAGAGGTCGACGTCTTCGTATCAATTGAAGTCTCCATCTCAATTACAAATCTAAGGATGAGGTTTGATTCTATACAGATATTCATCACGCTCAACCTACATACAGGTCCAGGTATTATGTCATTATCTTTTACACATCCATTAACACTTTACCATACATATATCATGCATATACGTCTATTATCCATATATCTCTTTTTTCACGAGAGATCAAACAAATTTGTCAAAAACATTACTATAAACAACAATTTTTCAAAAAAATAATTTGAAAACCACAAAAATCTTTCAAACCCACATTTATAAATTTAAATCATTTACTAACCTTCAACGTCTGAATACGAATCTGAAGCAGCGCCAAATCCTTCACAACCCTGTTGTGCAACCACATTCGTGACTCTGTCTCAACAACTTTTTCTTGCCTTGATTGTTGATCACTTTTGTCTAATCTCTCACGTGAATCTCTATAAATTTTTCTCTTTTCTCTCCCATTGTTCTTCAAATTTTTAGAAGATGATAAACGTTTGAATGAAGACGATGAAATATTATTTATAGTTTCTCTCTTAACTGCTGGCAGTTACTGGGCTTCGCACAAGCCGCCCTCAATTTTGGAACGAGACGTCTCTTCCACAATTAATGTCAGACGTTTTTTTACTTTTTTGGTGAAAACACCTTCCCATCATTGCCACTAGTCCTATATTTAAATATATTTTCATCTCTCCTACCAAAATCTCTCTCTGACCTCCCCACACTCATGATGACTCAACACTCACATGTAATCAAACTTTCCCTGTAATTATACAAAAGACACAAATTAAAGTTATATGCCTTTTTATTTCTACTTCTACTATTTATAGAATTGCTGACGTCATTCCCAAAGCTATCATATTTCAAATTTAAATCTTTTATTTGTTCACAACAGTCACAAACAACATTTACAACAAAAGTGGACATATTCAAAGCACCAATCTAACTACATTCCAATTACAGTTATTCGACCTCATTTAATTCGCTCCCTAACATATAGTTACACATAAAACATTCCAAATATCTGGGGGCACTACACCTAATCAGTTCACCCCCAGAAATCCTCGCATCTTCCTCCTCAATCTTTTCCTCAACAATTTGCCTCACTGCCTCTTTTCGAGTTGTAGGCTCCAGAATTACTTCACAGAATATTTCTGAGTAAAAATGGCGCCCGATCTCAAGTTTCCTCTCCCTTACATCCATGCCTTTGAACTGTAATTCAGATTCAGGCAAGTCATATTCATAGCCTAACAACCCAAAAATCCTTTCTTGCACTTTAGTTATATTTATCGCCAATCGTCCTTCGGCAGCTTGATGAACTCTCACTGATCGAGTCCTCACCATAATATCTTTTTTCCTCCTCGTTACCTTACATTCCCCCCCCCCATATTTATATACTTTTCAAAATAACTTCAGATCCCCCACATTCTGTATATATTATAATATATTTTTCCATAATTGGAAACCCTAAAGATCATTTGAATTTATCTATCCACATCGACCTCTTTGGATTCGTCCTACCTCATTTCGATCTATTCATCAAAATCTACCCCCAATCCAATATTTTGAGCGAGATCTCCCTAAGCTTGAACTTTCAATTCCCATAAATTATACATATGGGAAGATATTTTCCCCCATGAGTCTATAACTTATTCAGTTCGATCAGTTTTTGCACATCTACTATTTCACAGACACATTTTTCACGAGTATTACCACACATTTTTTACAGTTCAATTTTTAAAATATACTTTCTAGTTCGATCTCCAATATTACATTTCGTTCTCTGATCATACATATCTATATTTCTTATAGCTTAATTTCAATCACAAGAGTTACTTCTATCAATCAACAGATAGTTTGAACATAACTTTTTATTAAGCTCGAATATAAATTACAGATACGCTATATATAACAAGTTTTTTAGGTACTTTACAAATAACATGTCTTTCAGCTTTCAGTGATGTTTCACCCCGAGAATCTTCTGAAACAAAGTTAGAACTAGATATCATTGAAGATCATTTTTTCTTCACACCATTTACTTCCACAAGAAACTGAGGAAACAAAGGCGTCAGTGCTTGAACCAACCCTTCAAATAGAAGGCCTTCTTCATGCCAAGAGATAATGATTGTGCAGGGGTAAGACCTCTAATACAGATCTTCCTCCACCACCACCATCGTCTCCTCCTCCTCCTCCATAGCCCCCACCAACTGAGAGTTGATAAAGACGAAAAGGAGTCCTACCTAAGAATCTAGTCCTTCACAAGATACCGGCAATACTGCCTCGCAGATACGCCGGCCCCCGCATCTGTCTCCTGATCAACCTTGTCCTCCACAAGGATACGGAGACACCTCTAATATTGCTCATCTGTCAAGACAACGTAATAAAATCTCCACACATAGTAATAGTCCTCCTCAGCTTCAGCCGCTTCGTCTTTTGACATTCCGTAATATGTCGGTGGTACAGGAATTTGAGCGGACATCTCCACATATTGATCCCCGAAATATCTAAACTTCAGCCTCTGCATTACGGCAAAAACTCTCTTTTCATAAACCATTCTCCTGATCTTCACCATTATCACCCCAGAATTACAGAAAATGTTACAACACAACGTACTTTGCCAAACTACAGTACATGTACTATTTATATAAAACTCATATTTAATGTACAGGTACATTTCCAAAGCAGTCATGATTTCAAGTAGAACTATTCTCGGAACCGCAAACGTCATATACATCAATCCTTTTCATCATCATAAATACCAGATACATCTTTCCATAAAAATACCCAATACCCAACCAGTCAAATCACCATTAATACGTAATTTATTTTTAACTTCTAACAATACCAATCCTAAAGTTTGTTCTCAACCAAAGCCACTCGTACCTTTAGTTGCGAGGGGGAGATTGTAGAGACCTATCCCTCGACCTAACTCAAATTTAAACTACCTCCATATTAGACTCACGCATTACACATGTGACATAAACAGTCAGCGTTGACACCTAGACCACGAACTGATAAAGAACGTAGATCGAGTACAACAAAAGAATTTAAACAAGTCAAATATACCTGTCTCTCATGAACTAAACAGTTACATAGTCAACTACCACTTACCTCATTATTCAGAGAACGTGCTTTAACACGATAACGAGCTGTGGGTAAGGTTTATATAAATAAAAAGTTCCAGAAGAGACAGAGACAGAGAATGAGACCAAGAAAATCCAGATTTTCTAGACTCTAATACAAGAATCTCTAGATTCTTAAATATTACAAAATTCTTATTTTCAAGATCAAGTATTTCTAGTTCGAGAGATCACTTGTAATAAGATATCAACCTCAAGCAATAAAAGTTACTGTTACTAAAACCCTAAACTCGAGGTCATGGTTTTTACCTATTCAAAGGTTTTCTACGCTAAATTACCTGCGTCATTTCTTGCTTTACATTAGTTTTTGTCACAGGTATATTTTGTGTAAAAGTTAATTTTGAGCCATTTCGAGCTACAGAATTAGGTCATTACAGAGTATACTACTTGTAATCTTGCCTATCATCTCTGATCTCTTTTGTCGATCTCTTCTTGTCCTTGTCGGATCTCTTTTATTGATTTCCTCTTGTCATGTCATTTTTTGAGCTTGGGGTTACTAACCCCCAATAACTATACACAAAAGAACCATTGCCCACTGGTGGTTGTGACCCTCTACCAAGAGAGGAGTCATGGGTTTGAAACCCCATAGAGTTATAGGGTTATGAATCCCTATATAAAATTGGCTTGCCTTTAAAAAAACAACTATACACAAAACAAAACAATAATACATAAGTGGGGACAACTTCCCCACCCTACATCCGGGGAGGGGAGGGGAAGGTCGGGCCTAAACACTAAAGAGGGCTGCAAGAATATACATACACAACGTCTACTAAGAACTAGAAGTTAGTCTATAGTAAACCTTTCCACAAACACCTTAATATGCAATCTTCATCAAATCTTCAGCAAAGGAGCTTGGTATCACTAGGAAAAGTGACCGAATGCAGGGGCACTACTAGCTAGAGCACCAAATCTCCAAACCTACAGACATCTGGTTGTTAATCTTTTTAGCTCTCCATGGAGGGGGGATCTTATTATTAACAATATTAACAGCTTCTTGGGAGTCAGATCTAAGAGGAACAACATGACCACCTAAGTCCAAGGCAAGCTGAATACCTTGAGACATACTTTGTAGTTCAAGAATTAGAATTGACTCAGCTAACACCTCATCATTGCAAGGTAGCGACATTGTACCATTAGAATCTCTAGACATAGCTCGATATACTCCCACATTTGCCAATGATTCATCAGTGTTCACAACAATCACTCCTACTGGTGAGTTAACCACCAACAAGCAATATGAGTAACAGTTCTTCAACTTGGCTCAAAATCCAGTAATCAAAGAAAGTTCTCTTAACAACATTGTCTTCACATATAAATGTGATTGAGGCCATCTTAAATCTCACAACTTCAATAATCATCCAAGTTATAGCTGCTGTAGTAGACTCTTTACACTTAAATTTACTCTGTTAGGAACAACAACTATCCCTCTGGTAATAATCGTAATCACGCACAAATAATATAGACATAATATAGAGAGAAGAGAGAAAACCATTATTAGATTAATCAATAACCTTCGTTATAGGAGATACATCCCTATTGATATATATAGATGGCTAAATAACTCTTTAAAACTCTATCCCATAGGTTAGGAGTCGGTGGGACACACCAAACCCAGTTAGGGTGAGCCCTAGCCAGACTCTACCCTAACGCTCCCCCTTGGGGGGTCCCACATCCAAGCAACTTGTCTCGTTAAAACCTCCGCCTAGTAAAACCCTCTTGGGTAAAAAGTTGTGCAAGGAAAAAGTACAATCCTATGCTATAGATGGGTGGTGGGCACGTATAACCTTTCCTCATCAAAACCTCTAGCCAGTAAAACCCACAGGGACAAAAATTATATTATTAGGGGGAAAAAAGTACAATACACATGTGCCTACATCAGGTGGAGACTACTCTCCCTGACATCTATCTCCCAGAGATGTTTCTCCTTGAAACATTAAAGAATATAAAATTTGCATGCTTATTCCATGTACCAATTTTTTAAACGTAGAGTATGCAAGAGCCTTCGTGAATAGATCTGCTAAGTTGTCTACTGAATGTACTTGAACAATATTAATTTTATTCACCTTCTGTAATTCGTGTATATGGAAAAATTTCGATGAAATATATTTGGTTCTGTCACCCTTGATAAAACCTCCTCTGGCTTCAGCGATATAAGCAACATTATCTTCGTAGAGAGTAGTGGGGTCCTGCTAGATAGAATTTAATCCACAAGTTTTGTTAATATGAATCACCTAGGAGCATAATCAATAATATTCTCTACCAACTTCATGAAGTGTGAGAATCTTTGCGTGGTTTGAAGATGTAGCAACCATCGTCTACTTTACTGACCACCGTGAAATTACTGTATTACCATACAAGAACATATAATACGACTAAAAACGGCCTCTATGTGGGTCTGACAAGTATCTTGCGTCGACTTCCCTTATAATTATACATTTACCACTTTTTGGGTGGAATAGGCCCAAGTCTATTGTACCTTTCAGGTACCGTAGAATGTGTTTGATCCTATTCTAGTGTCTTTGGGTAGGAGCATAACTATGATGAGCCAAACAGTTTACTGCGAATGAGGTATCAGGTCTAGTTCACCTGGCTAAGTATAACAAAATACCAACTGCCCTTATCCAGAGGGCAGAAGATGTCCTTGTCCGCATCCAAGTGGCGGATGACCATAAACGTATTAGCACTGTGTACTGTATCCATACCGAAATGTTTAAGGATTCATTTGGTATATGTCGTTTGGTGAACATGTATGTAATTACCAAGGTATTTGATCTATAATTCGGGACAAAACTTGGTTTTCTCAAGGTCTTTTATTTCAATTTCTTCTTAAGGTATTCGACAGCTCTCGTGATCCCCCCCTAAGTTTTGATGACGTTCAGATCATTTATGTACAGTGTAATGATGGTGAAGCCAGTATCTACTTTCTTAATAAAAATGCATGGACATATAGGGTTATTTGTAAAGCCTTTTGCCTCAAAATATTCTATCAGCCTATTGTACAACATGAACCATAATTGGTTCAAACCGTACAATGACTTATCAACTTTTATTATGTACATACCTTGTGTGTCGGGCTTTATTATCTCCGGAAGCTTGTACCCCTCAGACAACTTCATATAGATGTATGTATCAAGTTTGCCATATAGATACGTGGTAACTACATCCATAAGACGCATGTCAAGATTTTTCTCGACAGCTGATAGACTAATCAAGTAATGAAACATTGTAGTATCCATGACCGGATAATAGGCTTCATCGTAATCGATGACAAGTCTTTGTGAGAAGTCTTGGACATGCAACTAGTCTTGACTTGTACCTAACAATCTCTCTATGTTCATTACGTTTCCGTACGAATACCCATTTATACCCGACATGCCTTATGTCATCACGCCTTGGGATAATTTTTCCAAACATCTCATATTTTAATAGCAAGTTGAGCTCAGTTTGGGTCACAGATTCCCATTATGGCCAATCTTTACAGTTTCGACACTCATTTACCGTAAGTGGTTATAGATTATCATCCTCGATGGTAAGCGCAACATCAAAGGTAAATATGTTATGGAAAACTATTTTTGAACAATCCCAAGTTGTACCATTAGGGACATGATTGATCGAGATCTCTCTATTATCATAACTATGTGCCACGTTGGGTTTGCCTCGAAATGCATCAGCTGGTTACGTAGCTACTGTAGCCCTACCGATGGGTGGTTCCATCCTCGATGGATCGACTACACCATTAGTCCTTTTTATTCCAATTTCAGTTAGTTCAGTCCCGCTCTCCTTAGAAGGTCGTCCACGAGGTCTATTGACCTTTAATTTATTTGTAGGAGGCGTGGTTGTTTCTTCCAAAACTTGCAACCGTGTTGGAGCATTACTTGCAAGTACATGCCCCTTGATCACTTTAGCAGCGTCGGTGAATGCATCGAGCAGTTCATTGGTGACCTACCGCAAGTGATGTATTCGTTGGGCTTCGTTGTCAATCAGTTTTAAACGGGATCCAGATGAGACAATGACAGTGTTTCCTAAGTTAACTTAGGAACTTCCACGGTATTATCTGTCATATCTCCTCCTAATACAAGGAAAATTATCTCATCAAAGTGACAGTATGTGAATCTCACAATAAAGATATCTTCTGTAGTGGGCTCCAAGTATCGAATGATAGATAGTAAATCATTACCCACGTAGATTCCAAGGCGACGCTGGGGACCCATTTTTGTGCGTTGCAGAGGTATAATCAGCACCTATGAGACACATCCGAAAGTGCGCAAATAGGCGACAGTGGGTTCTAACCCAGTAACTAGTTGCTTTGGGGAAAGCTAATGATTCACGCTCGGACGAACCCTAATCAATGCTCCAGCGTGCAAGACTTCATGGCCTTAAGAAGTTGCTTGAAGCTATGATCATAATAATTGTGGCCTAACGATTAAATACAATCACTTTATTAGGTTCTCTGCCATCCCGTTCTGGGTATGGACATGGGGTATCGGATGTTCAAAATCTATCCTGTCAGCAATACAATAATCATGAAACGCGCATGAGATAAACTCATCTGCGCTATCAAGTCGAATCAACTTGATCGAGTGGTCGGGGAAATAAACCTTAACTGAATAATATGTGCAAGAAGTCATGCAAATGCCAAGTTGATAAGAGGCAAATGTGTGACCATTTCAAAGATGAGTTAATAATGACCACAAAATATTGAAATGGGCCACAATGTGGATGGATAGGTCTACATATGTCTCCATGAATGTGTTGGAAAAAGGCTAGAGACTCTGACTCCACCTTGGTAATGCAAGGTCAAATAATAAGCTTTCCTTAAGAAGAAACGTTGCTAGGACAATCTTGCAGTACGCAAATATTTTCTCTAGTCAAAAAATGTTTGGAGGTACTGTCGATAATCTTCTCATCATTCGAGAACTTGGATGTCCTACTGTTTTCTGACCTTGAGAAGTGGTGGAAGTAATGCATAAAATCTGGTTTGTGTTTTCTCCCCTGGTTTCTACTTGATAATCGTTATCATGTATATCCCAAAAACTGAGTATGTTTATGGTGGAATTACTCGCGTATAAAGTGTACTAGATACCTACTATCATGCCTTTGGGTAGTAATAGCGTGGCACTACCATTGCCTTCTAACATGTTGGTCGCGCCAGTGATAGTCATGACATACCCGATGCACAGGGTCAGATTCGAGAAATATTTCATTCCTCGTACGATAGAGTGTATGGTACTACTGCATACTAGACAGTTGCCATTACTCATCCGATTATCGAAGAGTGCTCAATGAGTAGAAAGATCCATGGGCAACCTGTATATAACATATGAACTATCATATAACATAATTATCTACTATATAAGCAATAATTATAACATTTTATAAATTAAAATAGAAATAAAATATATCTCATAGATGATAATACTGAAATGTATGTCACAACACTTATTAAACTACATTAAACGATATGTTCTACTCATAACCAAGAAAAGTATTAATGAAGTAAATTACTACTAGCAACAAAGTAAAGATTTATGATTGTGCAATCAAACATGACATCATTCATCTTATGAGAGAACGTTACTGACTACTCATGAGTTTGGTCCATCGATGCGTCAGTATCCTCGTAGAATTGATATCGACAGCCATATGGTGTGAGTTTGAATATGATCATCCTTGGCCATCCTTGGTGACTGACAGTCCCGCGCCTAGTGTCTGACTCCTCCATAGTTAAAAGCACGGAAAGCCTTTGCCAGGCTGTTTGTTCTTCCCATTCCCTTTCTTGCCAGCTCTCTTGTTCCCCTGTGGGGTAAGAGAACTATAATTCTTTCCCTTTCTCCCATTATTTCCTCTACAAGTCTGTCCACGACCGCGACCTCACCCGCTATTATTATTTCCCTAAGCTCTGACGTTGTGCACCTCAAGCACCGGCTTACTTTCAACAGGCCACATCTCATGATTTCTTATAAGGAGTTTGAAATTCAGCTCTGAAAGGAGTAGGGCTTGGATAAGTAATGCAACTTAAATCCCTCCTATATATATTGCCTTTGGAGGATAATGTTAGATGCACGGAAAATGGATAGGGTCTTCTCTCATATCAATAATTGAAACTTCACACAACAAAAGTATGGAGGTGATTTTGTGGACTGCTGAGTTATAATCAAAGACAATCTTAAAACCTTGGAAACTGAGGGTGTTCCATTGGTGCTTCACTTTGGGGAACATAATGGTTTTCTGTTCGCCAAAATGCTCCTTCAATCTATCCCATTAGTTATTGGGCTCAGACTTGATGAGGTACTCCATCTTTAGATCTACCTGAATGTGGTGACGTAGAGTGACCAAGGCCTTTCTCTTGTCAATGGGAACCTTAGTGTTCTTTACTGTGATAGTCTTCTCAAGTCCCAGAACTTTGAGATGCAATTCGACGTCTAAGCGCTAGGTGAATTAGTTGGATCCAGGAAGTTGTAGTACGGGAAAATCAATACTCTTAAGTTTCGCAGCCATATGTAATATTGCATGTAAATCTTGAGTCAGTAGCAGTTCTAAGATAAACATTCTCATATATATATATAAAGATTAAAGTTAAATAGAAAAACGGGGAAAATAGCTGATTTTGAATCAAATTAATGTGTAAACCTTGTTTATATTCTAATACTCATGATATTCTATTAAGTTGCTTATTTACCTTGTAAACTAGGGATCTTAACGTAAAAGTGTATTTTAATAGGTCTTAGCTAAGACAACTAATTCAAAACCACTTGATGTTACGGCCTTATTTAACTATCCAGGGTATTCTAATCCCCATAGTTCTATAAGGTCTCTATATTTTAGTCAAATAACCCATTTGCTACGAATATGTAGGGATATTAGATGTTTAGCAGATGAGTGATTTTATCCTCAAATTCTGCTAAGTTCCCAATATAGATAGATAAATCCTATTTTGGAATTAATATTCTAAGAGTACATAAGGTTACTATAATGGCCTATATATACTTCTAGAAGTTATCAAGTAACATTATACGAAAAATTGGTTCCCCAGAAGCCGAGTTTTTAGGAATAAGACTAGGTCAATTCCGAATTGATTGTTCAATAATACCATAGACATTAGAGTGATTCAGATACGACTCCAAGTCAAGTCTGAATTACTCATTGTTACGTATTATCTATGATCCTCGATCAGAATAATTTAGTATTTTAGGGGCATACAAGATTTTATTATCATATTAGCTTTCGTAAGAAACTAGATAGGTTAAAACGGTATGCTTATATCTTATATAAGGAGCCAAGTAAACTATAATGTGTTATTACATGGAAAAAATATAATATTTTTTTAAAAAATAAGGTCCCCCTCAACGTACGGGCTTTATAGATTTTATTTCTAAAAAAAAAAACCTAAGTATAGAATCAGACCGGATCTGGAGGGTCTGAACCGGGTTATAATCCAGAATTTGGGCCAGATCTAATATGGACCGGTCAAACCTTGTCTGGACTGGTCTGGACCGGATCAGATCCAGTCTGAACCATGGTTTGGTCGTAGGCTGGATCGCCGGTTGGACCGGGTTTAGACCTAATTTTAGACCGATCTGGACTGTCATAGTAGGGTAAGACAGTGCATGATAATAACCTTGTCATGTATCACAGTGGGACTGATCCACGTATCTAGCACGCTAGCATGTGGGCCTGACCACGTGGCTGACATGTGTCATAATATGCCATCACGTGGGGACCAGCCATATGTCAAGTGGGTCCATGCCACATCAGTAAAAAGTGGGGTCTACTTCTGTCGTGCTAGCTCGTGAGGTCCATATGCCACGTCAGTATGACACGTGACCCAACCATGCTAACATGTGGGGTCTACATGTCACACCAACTAACACGTTGCATTGTCACGTTAGCATGTAGGGCATGCCACATCAACATACGACCCTATCACATTAACGTTATGGGTGCCCTGCCACGTCTGCGAGTGGGGTGCAATGTCAACATGAGTGGGCTCTGCCACTTCAACATCGTAGGGGCCTCACCACGTCAGTACTGTGTTGGCCTTGCCATGTTAGTAATGAGTTCTTTCACGTCAGCATTTGTGGGCAAACCACGTCAGCTTCTCGCAGGCCTGACCACGTCGACGAGTTGATCTGGGCCATGGTTTTGGGTTTGGGTCAAACGAAACCAGATTAGGGCGACGTAAGGGTGACATCATCGGGGTCTAACCCTAATAGGTGACGTCAAGGTCTAACCCTTTTGGTAACGTAAGTATGGTTCGTAAAACCCTAGCGGTTGCCAATTTTACTGGAAATTGTCGACTTTATCACCTCCCTGATGGCGATTAAAGCGTTTCCCGATGTAAAAAAAAACCAGCAAAAAGGTGGGAATCCAGATATTGTAACAAAAATAATTTTTCTCGATTACGTTGGTAAAACACCCCCAAAAATCCCATTAAAAGCGTTTATTTTAAGGGTAAAAAGGGGTACAATAAGGTTAAAAATACCAAAAAAATCATTTTTCCACAAAAAAATAAATAAAATCGTACACTTCAAATATGTGCCCTACGTATGAGATGTACAATATCATGATATCAAAAACAAAAAAATTAAAGGGTTTATCGGTTCATACCTCTCTGTAACACAATTAATCTAATTAATAATAGATAGAGATCCATAATATCTTTAATATATATAGCTCCAAAGACGCGATGATAACGTGTTAAGAACAAAAGTCTAGTAACAATCATAATCATGCACAAATAATATAGGCACAATATAGAGAGAAGAGAGAAAACATTTATTAGATTAATCAATAGCCTTCGTTACAGGATATATATATATGCAAAAATGGTGGAATGGACTTGATTACGAAGGTTGACTACCCTCCACAAGCTAGTATTAAACAGTACCTCAACACTCAGTATGCTAACATAAACAGTAACTATCACCAGTACTTCAACACTCAACAGAAACTATCAGTGTCCTGATCTTGTGGGACCCGCAGAATACTTCGCCGAAGAATCGCACTCAAAAAACACTCAGAACGCACTAAGAATGCCTCCGTCATCACTTTTTCTGAAAGTTAAAAGCACCACTATGTGGGATCCACCGACCACTTTGTGGGACCAGAAGACCACTATGTGGGACCCAACGACCACTCACCTCGTCTATATAAGGAGCTAGAAAACTTAGTTTTATGTACGTTTTGATTAACGCTTTGATTTACACTTTTATTATCCACTCTTATTTTCTAAGTTCTTCAGTTCTCAGTTCTAAGTTTGTACTCCTATTTGTAAGCTACCACTGTCATCTGTAAGCTACTACTATACTCTGTAAGCTATCACTATACATCTTCCACCCTCTGTAAGTCTTCTACTATTATCTAAATAAACCTCTAAAGTTTGTTTATATAGTTTGTTTATAAGTATTCACAAAGTGCACACATACCTCTGAGGGTGTCTTCATAGATGAGAAGGCCTAAAAGGGCATCCTCATAGCCTTAGTTTAAGTTTATGTTCTAGTATATTTGTATATTTAAGCGTGATCATCTGAATTAGTTTGTTCCAAGTATTCTTGCGCTCGTCTCTCTGAGGGATGATCTAGCCAACAACTGTTGAATACTAAGCTCTACCTAAGCATTCCTCTTAGAGGAAAGATGATATCTTTTCCTCCATCTTAAAGTAGTTGGGTAGCCTCTGGCTACATACTTGTAGAAAGAACAACAAAGTTTTTGTATAATCTAAATAATAATTGTTTTTACTATTTAAGTTTTGTATGATCTAAATAGTAACTGTTTTTACTGTTTAAAACTAACTATTTATAATTTAAAACCTCATTTTGTTTGTATTTAGTTTGTTAGCCTTTTTGATTAAATCCTTCCCCTTTCATTTGTATCAGAGCCATGTGTAGCTAATCACATGGTTCGCGTAGGTATGTTAAGTTTCATATGAGAACTTAGGTATAAGTTACTGGTTATCTTAGTTCTTGGTTTAAAAAGTTTTCTCAGTCTAGTCTAAGTAACAGACGAAAGCATGTTTCCTGTTTATCTTCTATCTCTGTTTGAGATGATTGTTGGGTGAGAGAATTAGGTATGGTACGTCACCCAAGTTGCGTACGGCGTTGTTGTCCTGGAAGTGGACGTTTAACCGATAAATTGTTGACAGACGTGTACCTGAGTCTTTCACTCAGACTTTACTGTTCAACATCTTTGACAGGGACAAAAGACCAGCAATAACCATACTAACATCTTTTACTAAGATTAAACTGTTTACACATTTTTATCAGGCAGCAAAGATTAGCAGTAATCATACTAATGTTCCTATACGGGATTTACGTATCTATGTGATCCATACCTCACATATGGATTTAAGCCCTGGCTCTTTAATTCGCCAGTTTATCTATGACGAGTTCATGACTTCCAGTCATGATACCTTCAGAAAATTGTATTATCAGAATTTTACCCGCGAAAAATTATAACTTATTGAAGACATTTACTACCATGAAATGGAATGAAGTCAAAAGATCACCCTCTTTTATGAATGGCTCGCAGCATGGTATCGTTGTTCTCAAACCAATCAGAAAATAACAGAAGTATTGGCTCCCCTACCAATCTAATAACTGATAAGAATCTAGTTACCCAACAGATTACTGTTAGTACAGCATCTAGCATGTCTAGTACTAATATTAAACCTATCTCTTTGATCAGTAATCTTCAACCCTTAGATTCCCATGACTCTAAGTCAGATAACCTGCAGGAAGTTAGCATTAAACACTCTGAGACTGTTGACCCTCGGGAAGACAGTATTAATGTTAACAATCTTAATCAAACCTCTATATCATAAGTCACTTATGACTATTTTGATAGTAAATCTGAAGAAAACTACATCCAATCCATTGAGCCTAACCTTCATGCTATCGACCCATTCCATAGAGATTCTTCTAAAAGATCTGACACTCAGAATCTTTTATTTATAGAAGAATCTTTTCAGAATCACAATTCTTCTAATAGGAAAACCATTTATCAATGACCTATAGATGAATTCGAGGAATAATATGAATTATCTGAATATCCATTTAAAAAACAGAATTTAAAAGGAAAGAAAAATAGAGAATGTTATCACCAGTTTCCTTTTTATCACAAACATAGAAAACAAAAGAAGTATAAAGATAAACTGTATAATAGTTCATCAAACTAGTATGCAAACCGTATCTACAAGAATAAACTTTAGTCCAGAAAACTATTACCCAGTTTTTTTGACCAAACAGTATCAGTCAATCAAATTGACTACTATCATCCTTCTATTATAGAGTCACCTAGTGATGAATATTCAGAATCCAGTTTTAACACAAATTGGAAAGTCATTAATAACATAAATGGCTTACAACTGAATACTCTTACTACTATCCATAATAAAATTATATCCATTGTGGATACGATTCCTAATCCTGAAAATAGAACTAAAATCCTAAGTATCTGTCTCCAACAAATGCTCTAGGATAATCGAATATCTGGTACAAAATAGTCACTTTTGGACATATCTGATAAATCTTCAGAAATCCTCCAACAAATGGAATATGAAAAATCTATCACTCTTCAAAATCTTTGACACAGAAATTAATACCTTAAAATCCGAATTAAGCATTTGAAAATCTCTGAACAAACACCGGGTTCTAACATTACCCATTTTCAGAAGAACAAACAAAAGATCTTATCAGAAAAGACTGGTCATCCTCAAGAAGAAGATAACCATCTAAACCCTATTTAGAAGGTTATTGCCCAAAAATGGTATATCCAAGTTACCATTGCCATCAACAATGAATTTACTATCCAAAATGCTATTGCCCTTGTAGATAGTGGCGTTGACCTTAACTGTATCCAAGAAGGATTGGTTCCTACCAAATACTTTGAAAAAGCTATCCAATCTCTTATCTCTGCTAGTGGTAATACACTAAAAATCCATTATAAGCTTCCTGAAGCTTTGATCTGTAATAAAGGTGTTTGTATTCTTTCTACCTTCCTTTTGGTTCGCAACCTTCAGCAATAAATCATTCTTGGAACTTCATTCCTTAGTCTTCTTATGCCTTTGCATAAGGTTGATCAGAAAGGGATATGGTGTAAATATCAAGGCCAAGAAATTAGTTTTGAATTCATTAGAAGTCCTGAAGTTAGCATAATTAATGAAATTAAAACTATTATTGATTCTAAAACAAACCATCTAAATTTTATGCAAGAAGAATGTCATGTCATGGACATTTCCCATAGGCTTCAGTCCTCTGAGGTCAAAACCAGAATCAGGACTATTGAACAGCAATTCATTAGTGAAGTCTGTAGCAACATTCCTAGTGCTTTATGGGATTGAAAGCAACATGTTGTTTCCTTACCGAATAAGCAAAATTTTGATAAAAAAACCCCAAATTCCTACTAAAGCTAGGGCGAGTCAAATGAATTATGAATATCTTACACTATGTAAAAAAGAAATTCAGGATCTTCTTGATAAAAACCTTCTCCGTAAGAGTTATTCTCCTTGGAGATGTACAACCTTCTATATTACCAAGAATGCTGAGAAAGAAAGAGGTGTTCCCAGACTTGTAGTTAACTATAAGCCACTCAACGACTCTCTCAAATGGATCCATTACCCAATCCCGAATAAAAAAGACTTTTTAAATCGTCTTTATAATGCTATTATTTTCTCCAAATTTGACTTAAAATGAGGATACTGGCAAATCTAGATTAGTGATAAAGATAAATATAAACTGCTTTTACAATACCATTTGGGCATTTTGAATGGAATGTCATGCCTTTTGGATTAAAAAATACCCTATCCAAATTTCAGAATATTATGAATGATATTTTCATCCCTTATTCTGATTTCTGTATTGTATATATTGATGATATTCTTTTATTTTTGAATATTATTGATCGGCACTTTAAACACCTTAAAATTCTTAAGGATGTTATCCGTCACAATGGTTTGGTCTTGTCTGCCCCCAAATCAAACTGTTCCAATTAACAGTAAGATTCTTAGGACATAACATTTCAAAAGGACAAATTATCCCCATTGACAAAAGTATTGAGTTTGCTTCCAAATTTCTAGATGAAATTAAGGAGAAAACCCAATTACAACGATTTCTTGGTAGTCTCAATTATATTGCAGACTATTATCAGAATCTTGCCCAGGATAGTACAATCTTATACAATAGACTCACTAAGACTCCTGCCCCCTGGACTTCTGAACATACCCAAGCTGTTCAACGTATCAAACTATGTGTTAAACAGCTCCCTTGCCTAGGTCTTGCTAATCCTCATTGGCTTAAGATTGTAGAAACTGATGCCTCTGACTTAGGTTTTGGAGGAATATTAAAACAACGAAATCCTTTTTCACAAAAAGATGAATTACTTCGTTTTACATCTGGAAAGTGGAAGACAGCTCAAAAGAACTATTCCACTATTAAAAAAGAAATGCTTGTTATTGTCAAAAGTATTTCTAAATTCCAGGATAATTTATTAAATCAAACATTTTTACTCAGAATTGATTGCAGCTCTGCCAAAGACATCATTCAGAAAGATGTCAAAAATCTTGTATCTAAACAAATATTTGCCAGATGACAATCTGAACTATCTGCTTTTGATTTCTCTATTGAGTATATTAAAAGTAATCAGAATTATCTTCCTGATTTTCTTACCAGGGAATTTCTATAAGAGAAATCCGAACAATCTGAACATGAAACCTCATGAACGAGGATGGGGTCAAAACAGTAGAAATAAGAATCCGAATCAGAAGCTTCCTACTAACAGTAATCCAGAGTTCAAGAAAACTGTTAGAGATGCTCTTAAACAAGACATTATTTATCATCAGAAATCATTGGTTAAAGAAAGCATGTTAACCTTTTCTTTTGAAGACCTTAAACTTCATCAGGATGTTTGGGGTCTCAAAGAAAGCTATTTTGCAAATCAAAATTATATGGTCCAAGAAGGCCGTTATCGGTATGTTTATAAGGCCATGTTGATCGAAACTGCCTCTGTTCAACTTGAACACCATCATTTAAATCCAAAAGATCTAAAAAGCTCTATAACACATTCTAAGTGTTATGTTACTAGAGTTTTGCATCTATCCGAATGGGGTCTTGATCCTACCAAATCAAGGACTCTTAAACTGAATGGCCAGCAATATAATTATTTGGATTATATTCAAGCCTGACATTTTACTTTTTACTATCAGAACCCTGTTAGAAAACATACTTGGTTTTTCTGCCTTAATCCAGATATTATCGAAAGATCTGGTTTCCCCACTTGGTTCCTCAATTGTTGGGAAAAAATGACCAGACTTTGATGTTTTACCAAAAATACTTCAAAATCCCTTTACCCTTTGGTATGAATTTCATCCCAAACTCAAGGGTAAAACTGTAATTAATCTACCTATAGGAAGAAATACCTTATGGTATTTTACTGAATTCCAAATCACATGGATCTGGAAATGGGGCATCGAAACATGCTTCGATGATCTGAAACTCCCCATTCTCCAATGCACCTTCTTTTATAGATGGTGGGATGGGTTTGAAACAGAACGAGTTGTTGCATTAGTCAACAAAATAACCAAAGAATATGCTTTAGCTTCTAAAACATAACATCAGCAAACAGTTAGTACATTTGTCTCTTCGACTAATGTATTCCAGCTTTTACTAGATTCAATTAAGGATCAATATTCTAATTTAACCGAAGAGGAATGCCAGGTCAAGGTCCTACAGACCTTAAAAGATCAGTTTGTAGCAGCCACAACATCACATGTATCACAGGCCGCCAGAACTTCATAAACATCCGACTTACCAGAAGATAACTCCAATCAACAATTTTGCCAACCAGGAGAAAGTCAAAACCCCTATACAGACGAAGACATGACCTCTGTAAAATCCTCTGAAGCCACTATGGAAGATTACTGGGATGCCATGATAGAAGTTAAAGAACAGCAGCTCAAAACTACAGTTAAGGGAAAATCCAAAGCCACGAGCATCGACACTTCTTCAGCAGTAATTTTCATACCCCCCAGATAATTGTATGACAGCCTCTTAACACCTAACAGTAATTCAACACTCAGTATGCTGACACAAGCAGTAACTATCAACCAGCTCACAATAATACTTCAGTACTCAACAGAAATTATCAGTGTCCTAATCTTATGGGACCCGCAGAACACTTCGCTGAAGAATCGCACTCAGAAAGTACTCAGAACGCACTAAGAATACCTCCATTATCACTTTTTCCGAAAGTCAAAAGCAACCACTATGTGGGATCCACCAACCACTTTGTGGGATCCACCAACCACTATGTGGATTCCGCCAACCACTTTGTGAGACCGACCACTTTGTGGGACCAGAAGACCACTATGTGGGACCCGACAACCACTCACCTCGTCTATATAAGAAGCTAGAAGACTCAATTTTATGGACGCTTGGATTGACGCTTGGATTTACACTTCATTTTACACTTTTATTCTTCACCCTTGTTTCCTAAGTTCTTCAGTTCTCAATTCTAAGTTTGTACTCCCATCTGTAAGCTACTAATGTACTCTATAAGCTACCACTGTACATCTTTCACCCTCTGTAAGTTATCTACTACTATCTAAATAAAGCTCTAAAGTTTGTTTATATAGTTTGTTTATAAGTATTCACAAAGTGCACACACACCCCTGAGGGTGTCTTCATAGGTGAGAGGGCCTGAAAGAGCATCCTCATAACCTTAGTTTAAGTTTATGTTCTAGTATAGATCATCTGAATTAGTCTGTTCCAAGTATTCTTGTGTTCGTCTCTTCGATGGACGATCTAGCCAATAACTGTTGGGTACTAAACTCTACCTAAGCATTCCTCTTTGAGGAAAGACGGTATCTTTTGCTCCATCTTAAAACAGTTGGGTAGCCTCTGGCTACATACTTGTAGAAAGAACAACAAAGTTCTTTTATGATTTGAATAGTAAGTGTTTTTCCTATTTTAAGTTTTGTATGATCTGAATAGTAACTATTTTTACTGTTTAAAATTAACTATTTATAGTTTAAAACCTCAGTTTGTTTGTTTTTAGTTTATTAGCCGCTTTGATTAGATCCTTCCCCTTTCATTGGTATCAGAGCCATACATATATATAACTTTATCCCATCAATCATAAGTTTATGGGCTTAAGGTTAGGAGTCGGTGGGATACACCAAACCCAGTTCGAGTAGGCCCTTGCTAGACTTTATCATAACATTCTCATATTTCTTTCTTATTAAATACTATATATTAAAGCATTAAGCACCAATCTTTTAGTTGTGGCAATCAGTGTATCTCCAACAAATTGGTCAAGGTGCCAAGTAATTTCAGAGTCTCAGTCTCAAGGTTGGTGTACGAACCCCAACTTAGATAACAGAGTGAACCAAATGGATTCTGAGAAGCCACACTCACAGTTCTCCTCTCTTTTATCTCAATCTCCAACAAATCCCTCACCCCCTCTAATCGTTTTCCTGAATCAAAGATTTAATCTCATCTCCATCTCAATCTTTTGTTAACTTTTTCTCGTCCACCATAGTTTCCTTCTTCTTTTCATCTCTATTCGACTTCTTCACAACTAGCTCTATTAACATCACCTCCCTCCAATATTCACTTTCCTTATCAACATCTCTTTCTAATATATTCATCTCCTTGTCCACTACAGAAGGGAAGGTACATGGTTGAATTGAAATTATGATTATAAGTTCTTAATCGACACAACACCAGGATTCACATTGATATGGTTAAATATGAACTTGTGCTTTTAGGTTTGATATGAGCTTAAGTATCAATCAACCCAATGGTGTACACAAGTATTCATAACATGGACCCACGGTGTGGTCCAATAGGCGGACTATAGCGACCACACCGTGGCTCACTAGTTACGACTAACAGTCAATGCCATACGCACACAAGTGTTCAACACATGGACCCCACGTTGTGGCCCATTAGGCGGACTATAGCAGTCACACCATGGCTCACTAGGTTTAACTAACACACAAGAGGCAAGAGCTCCAATCTATTGCGTCAGCTAAGATTTGAAGAACAAGAATATACATCAACACTGCGAAATCTTGAGCGAATCGCCTAGACCATACAAGAGCCAAGAGCTCCAACCTATCGAGGTAGCTAAGGTTTGAAGAACAATAATATACATCAACACTGCGAAATCTTCAGCGAATCGCCTAGCCCATATATAATCACTACGAAATCTTGAGCCAATCACCTTGCCCATACATTACCGGTATGAAACTTAGAGACATCACCACTATGATACACGTGCTTATCGACCGTGAAGAGCCTATTAGGTACAATTACCCAAGAAAGCAGCTCCACACACCTAAGACGGAAACAAAAAAATAGCAAATCAAACGATGTTTGATGAATAGCAACTCGCCTTCACTTTAAACCCTCAGAGCATCCACAATAGATGGCTAACGTGGATAGGGAGCTTTGAATTTTTGGAGAAAGCAAACTCCTCAAAATAACAAACTACAAATGTGATGTGTAAATAATCTATTGGTTAGAGGATTTTTTTTTCCCAAACACTTTTCACCTATTAATTGGTTTTGAAAATAGAATACCCACACAAGCAATTTGTGTGTGTAGCTAGTTATTTTATCGTTCCTCTCTAGCTATGTTTGAGGAGAGAGTGGCTAAAGCTAAAAAAATCCCAACATAGAGAGTCTATTAGAAGCATTTTTTTTGCGTTAATTTTAGAGAGGCTGTTGTGGATGCTCTTTGCTCGATAAGGCATGCGCCACTAGCAGATTATAAAATTACAAAATAAAAGAAATAATTAGGGGGGAATAATTAAAGAATCCTATTGCCATGAGATTGAGATGAACTCAACCAGGTTGTAGAATCATATGGAGGTGGGTCTCAACTCTCAAATACATTGTCTGTAGAATCTTTTTCATGTATTGACTTAACAAATAAAACACACACGATACCTACCCCCCTATAATAAGCATATCATTTCCCTATATTGGACCTCATTTCTCATTTATTTGCGCGTTATTCGGGACAATTCCAACCCATCTGATCTGGCTCTACCAATAATAAGAAAAGTCTTTCCCCTTTCTTTTGTTCCCATTTGTTCTTCCCGTGTCGTGCGAACAGATAAAAGCATTTCTTGATTTCTTCTTTCTAACTTTCCCCAACACTATAAATAAAGGAACCTCCAAACTCATCACCTTTCATTTTAGTCCCACATCGAGTAGTAATCTTTCACTAAAAAAATGGCGTTACAAGAAGGTGCAGCTGGAGGAGGAGAGAAAAAGAGGGTTGTGATAGTTGGAGGAGGTTGTGCTGGAGGACTCCTAGCGAAATCTCTTCAATTCAACGCCGATGTTATCCTCATCGATCCGTAAGCAACAATCTCTTTCTTTTGCGTAATGTTTCTTTCATTCAGGCTTTTATTTTCTTTACTCATCTAATTTTACAATCAACTGTAAAGTTGTTTATAGTTTTCTGGTAAATAAATTATTTTGCTATAATCTAGTTGATATTAATCGTAAAATGCATTTCTATCTATGAAAGTATTTGGATTAGGTTTGACTTGGAAAACAATAAGTAGTTTTAGTAGTAGTCAACTTAAAGATGATATTTTGGTGTCACAAAAGTCTTGCTCTCTCTATAAGAAAACAATCTTAGCGTAGGTTCAACGTACTTAGACTAATCCTTAAAGTAAGGTTTAATATCTCCATACTTCGAAAGACGATCCACCAATATTATGTTCCGCCCTATGTATCCAGAATACCAAGTACCCTTTTTTTCGGTTAAGGTATTGTCAAGTATTATAAAAGCTAAATATCTTCAATAGTTAGAGGTACTTTGGATATTTTGTTTTTGGTATTAAAATAACGGAAAAATGTCTGTAAATATTGTAGATGTTTTGGGATATATATATAGTTTGGATGTATGGGTTATGGCAACTTTCCATAAATCATGATTAGGGCTGAGCATGGGTCGGTTCGGGTCGGGTTTCGACCTAATCTCAAACCGAACCGAGATAAATCAGTTTCTTAAATATGAAACCGAAACCAAACCGATTGGGATCTAAAACCGATCCAAACCGACCCGAAAGAAAATAATGTAAACCCTTCCCATTTGCCCACAATGATGGTTGATCAAACTTCGAAGTGTCTCTTGTTTCTTTAATGGTTGTAATGAGTAGAAGAGTGGATGATGATGATTAAAAGGTTTTTGTAATGGTTGTGAGAAGCATTTGAAGAACTTTTTAGGGTTTTGAATTTGAGAATTGCAGGGGTGAGTTTGAACTTGAGAAATAGATGTGTGGTTGAGATCTATTGAGTGGGCTTTATAGTTTAAGTTTTTCTTTATTAAAAGAGGTCTCTCGGTTCGGTTTGGTTTTTTACGGTTTCTCCTCTAGAGGAACTGAATCGAAACCGAACTGAATATTTTTGGTTCTTTTGTTTCAGCAACCGAAATCGGGCTCTTAAAAACCGAACCGTTTTGTCTAAAATGGTTCGGTTCGGTTCGATTTTTCAGTTCCTTCGGTTTTTTGCTCAGCCCTAATCGTGATGATATCATACTTTGGATTTTCTGAAAGCTAAACTGTGGTTGACGGACATAGAAGCCTAATTAAGATGTTGTTGCTTGGAGTCATTGAAAATTTTAATGGTGCTAGATACAACTCCACAAATAGAAAAAATTATGAGAATAAATGTGATCTGCAAATTATGTCTGATATGTCATTTGTGAAACTGATAAACCAGATTACACATAATTTGCAGAACACATTTATTCTCTGTATACCAAGCAAAGCAGTAGGTAATCAATTTTTTTTTCTTGTTTCTCATAATAAAGTTATTAAATTATCATAAGATAGTTACGAGTCAGCATTCTTACACAGATCCTTAAAAATGAGATAATATAATAAACCATGAACACTATGAGCAATTGGAATTATATAATTGATTTGAGGCAAAGACGCCGAGGACTAAAGGAGTGTAGGAGGATTTGCGCCTTCATTTTAGTCACAACAAATAAGAAATTGCAGATAGAAGGTCTTAATGACCATTATTAAAGATGGGAAAATCTATTAGTATAATCTAGTGTTCTAATTGAAATAGTCGCAAAGTAGGTGTTTGGAAGTTGTTATCGGTAGGGCCTACTAGGGTCCCGAGATCAAGTCTCGTTAGCACCTTGCTTTACCGTCCTTGTTAAAAATCGCTTACCCATCCCAATGAAAAAATTATCGGTATGAAGTGCAGAATAAACTAGTATACCGCTAAACGGTAGGGACCGACGTTCTCTCTCTCTCTCTCTCTCTCTCTCTCTCTCTCTCTATCTCTCAACAATGATGTCTAGAATCTTGGATGAAGATAACGACTTATGATAAGATGCAAATTCAAAAATAAGTAGCAGACATGAAATTTAATACAAATTTTGAAATCATAAACCAAAGTTTTCCAACTGTAACACATAGCAGAGATCAGATATACAAGTTGCAGTAAGAATCATGTTCATATTTTTTTTTTCCTTGGTATTTTATCAGTAGAAAATACAAATCGATGGTATTTCATAGAAAAAAGATTAGAAGATACATGCTAACAAGAGAGGATTGATTGCACTAACTTGAGATTTTTCTTTTTAGTATTATTATCTATAGTAGAAATTCACAATAAAGCAACACCAAAATATAAACTATGGTGAGATATGGAGTATAAGGGCATGCCCAATAAGATAAATAAACAAGTTAGGAATCCATTGAACAATAGTGATAAACTATTGGACTAAAAGGGAACAGCCAAACCCAATCGATTGGAGAAATTTCTATTTACTTCAAAACAGAAGATGAAAAATTACGTTTTGGACACATACTCAATAAGGGTTTTGGGTACAAAAATTAGATTTTGAAGTACAAATAATATTGCCCTTCTATCGAATTAAAAGAAGAATTATCCAATATTATGGTTTGTGGGTTCTAACTTTTATGTATTGGAGTTGTCAAATGCGAGTTTGAGTTTTTGTTATGATCCATGGCAGCCATTGATGCCAATTCCAAAGTTTGATGAGTTGTAAGTGCAGAGAGAAAAGTAAATCAAGAGAAGAGAGAAGAGGTGTTTGAGCGCAAAGAGGAGATCTTTATAAGGGTTACCATTTGAACTCGGGATGGCCATTGAAGGAAGATGAGAAGAGGAGATCGAGAGAGATGACAGAGAGAGACCGAGAGGTCTTTCGGACTGTGAAGAGAATATGAAAATTTTGCCCTTCTCTGATGTGGAACTTGAGTTAAAGATTACAGAGGTAATTTCGTAAACAAACACGGCCAATCATCGGACACTTATGTCAGCTGACATCAGAAAGTCCTTTTCTTCCTATATCTAATGTAGGAAAGACCTCCTGACGTAGGTCTGATAAATGATTGAAAAGCAAAACATATATACTTAGATATTTGGCTTGAAATCTCATTTTTCTTCATAATATAGAAGAATACTATTAGGAATGATATATTAAGTCTCAGATGCCTGCTACCATAGCTTGTAATGTCTTTGGGAGTTGTATCAAAGAAACTGTGTTGGGTTCCAACCAGTACCGAGCTATCTATTTCATTAAACGCAGGCTCACCTTGTGGAAACACCAAAACTGTAGCTTAACCAAAAAAAAAGAGCAAACAACTATCTAGAGTGATGGACTTTTGAGTTAATTATATGTTCCTGGGGGTAAATGATTAACGATCAGCTTTTTATTGTAGCTTGCCACATAAGTTTAGATGAGATATTCTCAACTTCGATTTTAAAAATTTACTATGACAACTCTCTTACAAGTAAGTTTGGTAAAACCAGGTTTCAAAACTTTAGCTTGGCAATAGAAAATACATCAATTGTCCAGATGATGGACGTTTGAGATAATTATATGCTCCTATATTGTAAATGACTAAAAATCGGTCAGTGTAGCTTGCCACTTATGGTTAGACGAGAGATCCTCAACTTATAGATTTAAGAATTTACTATGACAATTCGCGTACAAATAGTTTTGGCAAAACATGCTTCTATAGTGTTAGGACTACTCTTGTTTCATTAGGCTGACACTTGATCTATTTTTGCTTTATTTATTATTCTTCATGTGTTAATTTTAGTTTTGGTATTACGTGATAAATCTTAATAGGAAAGAGTATTTTGAGATCTCATGGGCAAGCCTACGAGCAGTAGTAGAGCCTACTTTTGCAGAGAGAACACTGTTCAACCACATAGATTATTTTACAAATGGGCGTCTTATCACATCCCGTGTTGTTAATATCACTCATACTGAAGTTTTGACCTCTGAGGGTCTTTCAATTGCATATGACTATCTCATCATTGCCACTGGCCACGATGACTCTGTTCCTAAAACCAGGACGGCGAGGCTCCAACAGTACAGAGAAGGTATATAGATTTAGTTTCTTTGTTTTGTTTTCAAGCAAAAGACAAGATATTTCTATAATAATGTATAAAGCTAAAAGATCGATGGATCAACTGATAATGCATTGTTATAAACTTATAATTGCTTTCTGTAAGTTTGATTCCTGGTTTAATGACACAAGCAATGTCATGATTTCATTCTCAGAAAATGAAAAGGTAAAATCTGCAAGCTCTATTTTAATCCTCGGAGGTGGGCCTACCGGTGTAGAACTTGCTGGAGAGCTTTCCATTGACTTCCCCGAGAAGAAAGTGACTCTAATCCATAGAGGGTCTAGATTGCTAGAGTTCATTGGAACAAAAGCTTCAAAGAAGGCACTGAATTGGTTGATTTCAAAAAAAGTTGAGGTAATTTTGGATCAATCAGTTGATTTGGACTCCGTTGAAAATAAAACATATTTGACATCTAGCGGAGAAACTATCAAAGCAGATTGTCACTTCTTGTGCACTGGGAAACCAACAGGTTCTTCTTGGCTCAAGGAAACTATGCTGGGTGACAAGTTAGATAGTCGTGGAAGGTTAATGGTTGATGAGCATCTAAGGGTCAAAGGACGGACAAATGTGTTTGCTATTGGAGACATCACTGACACTGAAGTAAGACTAGCTCTTTTTTCAAAGTCGTTTCATTTATTTATAATTCTAAATTTATTTGTATCTCATATTTTATTTGTTCTTAATAGAGTAACATCTCGCTAACTTTATCTGCAACAGGAACTTAAACAAGGGTATCTGGCACAGAAGCATGCTCTTCTAGTAGCCAAGAACATAAAATTGTTAATGAAGGGAGGGGATGAACAGAAGATGATAACTTACAAACCTGCTGCAGCTATGGCGTTGGTTTCACTTGGCAGGAAAGAAGCTGTTGCACAATTTCCTTTTACCACGATCATTGGATGCATTCCTGGAATGATTAAATCCAAGGATTTGTTTGTCGGAAAGACAAGAAAGGAAATGGGCCTTACATCTCATAGCGTTTAGGCTTTGTCTAGAACTTTATAATTGAAGTATTGGATTTGTCTAGAACTTCATATTTGTTATTGGATTGATTGTATCGCCTTTAATGTCATGTATAATTTGTTGTACAATAATACATTTGTGATTCTTTCATGTTTGGGGAATGTGATTACTCTTTCTTCGAATAACTATGTTGTGTGTGGTATGCTGAGAAAAAGATGCGGTTCTTGTCTATCAGTTGTATAGTCTTAATTAAGGAGCTTACTGCATACTTTATCTTTTTGCAGACAGGATCTTTTCAAACTCGGAATCTGTGCTGCTCCATATGAAAAAAGGTATTTCTCCCAGTACATGTCTATTCTAATGGTAGTGAAGCTAACCCTCTAATTTTTAAGTTTCAAAAAAAGTATATGTATACCTGTACAAGTTGTACTAGTTGAAGTTTTCTACCCTTTATTTTCCATGATCTCTGCTAGTTATACTCGAATTCTTTGTGATCGCAAATCTTTCTTTTCAATGACTAGGCAATTGTTAAGCATAATATTCATATATGATAGGAAAGCTTAGCTAATCCAGTGGTCACCATTTCCTGAATCAGGAATTTTTGTTATCAGAGACAATTCCGTTGCAAAAAACATAGACAGAGTAATTAACATACAGAAAGCTTTAGAAAAGGAAGGGGGGAAAACTGTAGTATATCCCAAAGAAATGCACAAACTAAGAAACGTGCATTCTCCTATTAAAAATTATTGATAAAGTTTTGAACTCAAATCCTAATAAAAATGAAATTTAGGAACTCTAATTTCATATTAAACTAAAAGTAGAAACTATAGTAGTCACCCTTGGACTATATTCATATAGCTCAAAGCCATGGAAACAAGAAAATTGTTTAAACTTCAGTTCCCACTACCTGAAATAATAATTCACCTAAACTTTAGATTGGATACTGCAATCATCCTTTCCAACATGTAGGTACTTAGTGTAGAGTTTAAACTCTTAAGCTCATGATCAGTTCCTAGGATCATAATGTGGAATGTAAAATACCAGCGTTCACATACATGGTCTGGTTATATCTTTGTATCTGTCCATCTTTTGCGTGGATCTTCTTGGATACAAATTTGCCAACAGGATTACCTTCAATCAACTAATGAGCGAAATTGAGGTCTTCATTGTGATATCGCTCTTCTTTTGAACATTTATATTTAAAAACAATGACCACTTGGTTTAATATCTACTTAAAAGTCGTGGATCACATTAAAAAGGAATTATATTCCTTGTTGTGTTAACCCTTCTTCCCTTGATACTAATATGTTGAAATATTATACAATTAACTATGATCAATAACTGAATCTGCAAAGAAGATTATACTAACCTGTTCTCCTGCTCTCTGAAATTCATCTGTTCTTGAGTGGAGTCTTCCCTTGGATTAGCTGCAGACCTCAATGGGATGATTTTTGTGTTGTAGCCTCCAAGAGGGACTTCCTCTCTATTTAACCTGATAGGGTTAGAGTGGTCTTCCCATTATACACTCAACCCTAATAAAAAGTAACACTAGGTCCTACCTACCTTAACTTGGTGTAACAATTGGGCACAACCAATTACACCTATACGCCCTATTAACATGTGTGCTCGTGAACCAAATGAGTAGTGCCGGTATAGATGGAAAATTCAAGAATCTCCCATCCGGCGCTAACTTGATTTTAAGAAAAATATTTTTAGCTTGATTCACGGTTTTTTATGAAAAGCGGATGCCCATCCTTTGTTTTTTTAAAACCAATTATAATTTGTCGAAGACAATGTTACATCGAACTTAACTGTCACTTTACGACTGTAAAGATGGCTATCACGGTTCACGGACAAATTTTGGTCAGGCCTTTGAGCACATGCCTAATTCATATCGTGGACATCAGGTTAGTAACCTCAATAGCTTTCAAGTGTAATTTCTTTACTGGTGAAGTTTAGTGTGTGAATGACAAATGTACACCTTAATGATGTGCTGGTACATTTCTATTAGTGTCCTGCAACATATGTTTACCAGACACATGCCATTTCAATACTTAGATAAACCGTCATGCGAAGACCATCGCTCATACTAAAATGAAGGCCAAAGGATGTGGAGCCTACCCATATCCAGCCCAAGCAAACTTGAGAAACCCTTTTAGTATTCTCTATTGGCACTTGATACTTAGACAACCATCATGTGATAAAATCACTCTTATCTAAAACTTTATTGCAATTGCATAATTTAAACTGAATATGCGCACATATAATAACGGATCCAAATATAATAGCAGCTAAATAATCAAAATCAAATCTGAATGTCGACCAAAATAATAACCAGGAATAACTCTCACATGGATAAAGAATCCTAATGCAGTAACAGTAAATAAAATAAACCAATAACTACTCCCACGTAAAAGAGCGATCCTCAAAAAGACTCCAACAAAATTTGAGTTAGAGTAGCCCAAAACCATAAGCTCATCCGATCTCCTAAAAACCAATCTGTAATCTCTTGTCATCTTTAAATGACAAAGAACCTTCTTGGTTGTCTGCCAGTGAATAATAGAAGGGTTATGATGGTACCTTCCTAACATCCCAACAACAAAATTAATGTTGGGTCTCATACATATCATGTCATATGCTTTCGTCTGCTGAAGAAATCAGACGTCACTACTGGCGAGTAAAATATCATCGACGTACAAAGCCATAAATGTAAAATGTCTCCCCTCTGATTCACATATATATAACGATCCATTTGCATTCAACTGCCTTAGATCCTTTAGGTAAATGTATTAACTCCCACACAGAGTTGTGAGATATAGAATCCATCTCCTCCGTCATGGCATTACGCCACTGATCTGCAAAACAACTAGCTATAGCTGAACTAAAAGATATTTGATCCTCGAAATTAAATAATTCCCCTTCAACTGAATAAAGATGATAACCTGAAAAAATTGGTTGAACGCCTCTCTCTAGGGGATCTCTGAGGATGAGCAAGAATGTTGGGCTGGAGGTGGAACAACAGGAAGCTGAACAGGAGCGGGTGGATGAAAAAATCTAAGGGAGAACTGGTGCTACGACGGGGTCTGGAACAAAGTCTGGAATCGTACTCGTCACAGTGTCAATATCAGATAAATGCGGAAGCATAACAACACTGGTCGGAATAGCAGTTGGACTCTGAGTTACAGAACCCTCCTCAAAGATAAACTCTCTATGAATAGTATTGGTAAAGTGATCTCCCTCCTCTATGAAATGAGCCTGACGTACTTAACAATCTCCATAGGGCGAGAAGGACAATAAAACCTGAAACCTATCGATCTCTCTGGGAAATCAACGAAGAAATAATTGACAGTCCTCGAAACTAACTTTATGATATTCGGGTTAAACAATTTTGCCTCTACTGGACAACCCCAATCATGTAAGTGATTAAGACTGATTTCTCTCAGTCCATAGATGATCCAGGAGTAGTGTACTGGGCTACAATACCCTCATCCAGCAAATATTAAGAGAATGGTCCCAAAAGTTGACCGTCTTGATCGATCTTATCATAATACTCGCCTCCTCGATCTGACCGGACAACCTTGATCTTTCGATCTAACTATTTGTCAACCTCTAACGGGAAAGTCTTAAATGAATGGTTAGGAGATAGACGGTATAACCCATCAACTAGTAAGCCATAACCAATATGAAATTATGATGAATAATGTCAAAACCACCATGTCTAAAATCAAGCAAAAAATGCCAACAAACTCAATGGGAAAGCTTCTTGCATCTCCCGAGAAAAAACTGTTCTTCAGGCCTTGCCGGCCGCCTCCTGATGAACCCTTGTGGAGAATTCAAAATGTGACAGTTGCTCCATAATCTGATCACCAAGAGTTGGTGAAAACGTTAACCAAATTGGATTCAAAGCAAACATAAATGTGTGAGCGCATATTTCCACTACTATCATACTTCAGCGATAAAAGATGAGATAAGTTACTGTATTGCCTTCCCTTGACGGAACCCTCGAATTGTTTGTTAAAGACATCTAACAGTTTTGGAGAGTAGTTCGAGTCCGTCAAGGTCTCAATATTAGTCAGTTGGTTCTGGATCATAAGGTCCATAGCTGCATGAACCAAAGACTTATTGTGTAGGACGTGCAAAAAATAAATTTTATGCACGCTTAACTTGATCTATAAATGATCTATAACTTGATGTCTATAATCTCGATCCTATCTGGGGTTAGGATGGTCGAGTCAGAGTGTACATAATATTTATGGTATTGATTATTCACTCTGCGGGTACAGTATGTATTATCGAATCCCTCCTTTGGGTGGTTATTTGACATACATTGCCCCCTAGTGGTGATCACTCACGCTTAAGACTAGACTGACCATTTACAGTTTGACTCGAGATACTTTCTCACCTTTGGGCTGAGGGTTATCCTCATCTCCCCATACCATGTAGTAGGGCTGTTCACGGGTCAGATCGGTCCGGGTTCAGACCAGAACCTGATCCGACCCAGAGTAATCGGGTCTCTCACTAATAAACCCGAACCCGAACCGATTTGTACCAAGACCCGATCCGAAACCGAACCGAAATCATCGGATCGGTCCGGGTTCAAGTCGGGTTTTGTTTTAAAAGTAAACCCTAATCTACTTTTACCTACTTTTTACCGGTCCATTATTTGGTTATAAAATAATAAATGTTTGAATGACTCCACTCAAAGACATTATTACTCCCTCTGCTTTTACCTGCTTTGGTCTTGCATTAATAAATACACTTAAAAAACATTATTACTCCCTCTGCCCAAGATTATCAAGGAAATGAAAGGTGTTGAAGAACAAAAACACGATTAAAAACTTGTCTAAAATCTCAGATATGTCGATACATGACGATACATCATCATCCGCCATGACTGGAGAGTGGAGACCCCATTATAACCATTAAGAAGAAACAGAGTCTCCCTGGAAACCCAGATCCAGATGTAGAGGTCATAGCTTTATCTCCCACCACGTTAATGGCGATAAATAGGTTTGTTTATGAGATCTGTAACAAAGGGTTTTAAAGAGATCAGAATCTCCAAGTTCATCGAAGAGGACATAATCTACCATAAAAACTTAGACAGAGGTCAGGTAAAGAAGTTAAGAAGAGGGTTTATATTTTTCCTGAAGTTGGTTGTGTTCATAACAGGGATAAAGAAGCATTTTAGTAGAAAACATTGTGAGAAGAAGTGGAAATGTAGGAAGAAATCTGATTGTGATAGAGGGAGGTTTCTAGAGAGAGAGAGAGAGAGGAGGAGATTATGATTCAGTTTGTGATAGAAGGAAGAGAGAGACTGTTGTGTTGGCCTAGGGTAATGATGACTCATATGTCGGTTCGGGTCGAGTTTTGAGACATAATATATTATAAACCCGAACCCGAACCGATTATATCCGGGTTTTAAAAACCAGACCCGAAGCCGAACCGACAAATTCCTAACCCGGACCGAACCGGCCAGTTCGGGTCAGTCCGGTTCGAGTCTCAGGTTTAGTTGTTCACCCCTACCGTGTAGCCTATCTTGACACACTAATTAATTAGAAGTTTCTTAGCCTCTTTTGGGTGGCCTAATTATTTCAAGTTTAATTAGTGCAAAGTAGTCTTAATTAAACTTTTTAAGAAAGTCTCAAAATTAGAAGAAACGTTTAACTCCATGGACAAAACTTTTTGGGGTGTATTTGCCCATTTTATATCCCGACTTCCTAATGACTACTTGATCTCATTTAAACCTCATTAGAGATCCTTGGGCATTAAATCCCGATATCATGAATGATATATATAACTAATACCGAATATAATTATCCAATTAATAATAAATGTGAATAATTTATTGTAATCCCTTAACAGGGTTACCATACATTGGATATTCTTATGCAAGAGTTTCTATTGGTAACTTTTACTCATGTTAATGTCCAGCTAGTTAACATATAACAATAATAATTCCAGAGATTCAATTTGATCAGAAGCAAAACATGTATAAAGTTTTATCTTTTTTTTTATAACAGTAAGTAAGAGCCAAACTCAATACAAAAATTGCACATTTTACGATATAAGACCAAAAAGGAACATAGAGTATGTGAACCAGTTATGCAACTGGTAATAACTGGACATCTTCAAGCTTAGCAGGTTAGACAAATTTTTTGCAAAGAAAGACAATGTTGTTGTTGTTCTTCGCCAGCTGCTCTGGTGTGAAGTGAAAACGAGTGACTTAGTGATTGCCTAAAACAATAAGAAAAATGTTCCCATATAAAGATTCGAGCAAAGAAGTTGTCGAATCACCCCACCAATCACCCCCACACAAGAACAACAAGGATGATAACAAAATTAACGCACAACAAGCAAACCACAAAAACATGAATCTGATACCTATAAATCCAACGACAACACCACAGTCCAAAAATGAATAAGCACAAAACACCCCCAATAATCTGCAATAAGCAAGCTCAAAACCACCACAAAAACCCCAATACTCAATTCATTACATAAACCCAACAACAAAATGAAACCCCTAAACTTCTTGCTGTTATTCGAGAAGAACTCCTCCACCACATAACTCTTCTCCAACTAGATTGGCTAAACCCAAATCTCTTGTATTAATCAACAACACTGCAGCAATATGGGCACACAAATCATTCACCACCAAGAGAAGAGAATCTGAACCGGAGCCGGTCAAAACCCATACCAATGATGAGCTCTAAATTTTACGAAAACAACTTGGGTTTGAATTCGGTGTAATGTTTCGCAATCTATAAAAAATCCTCTTCTACGCAAGATGGAAAAGGATGATTTAGGTCTGATTAGTGGTTCAATTGGGGAGAGAGAGAGAGAACAAAGAGAAGTTTGGCGAGTATGCCGATGAAATCCCATGGATGATGTGAATATTCAAGATGGGAGATACCCTAATAATCCCACTCGACAAATACGAACCGAATCTGTAATTTCATTAAACCCTGGATGGAAACACAAACTCGCTCGATTGAGAGAGAGATGAAGTTAAATCTGATTTCCATGAAGAGAACAAATAAATGGAATTGGGAGGTCAAATATGATTTGGGAATTTGGGAGATGAAGTCCAAGTTCACCGAAAAAATCAAATCGGCAATTTCATTGAAGAGAACAAATCTGATTTTGTATGGGAGAGAGAAGAAAAACCCCATAAAGTTATGATGTAATTCATGAGAGACAGATAGAGAGAGAGAGAGAGAGATTCGGTGAATAAAGCAAATAATGAATCGTTGTCTTCGTGAGAGAAACGTCCCCTCTACTATTAGCAAACCTTTGGAATTACCGAGAAACAATCTCTAAGAGTAATTATTTAACCATAGTAATATGTATCCTAGCTCTGACACCAATTGTTGAAATATTATACAATTAACTATGATCAATAACTGAATCCTCTGAAATTCATCTGTTCTTGAGTGGAGTCTTCCTTTGGATTAGCTGTAGACCTCAATGAGATGGTTTATGTGTTGTAGCCTTCAAGATAGACTTCCTCTCTATTTAACCTGATAGGGTTAGAGTGGTCTTCTTATTATACCATCAACCCTAATAAAGAGTAACACTAGGTCCCACCTACCTTAACTTGATGTAACAATTGGGCACAGCCAATTACACTTATACGACCTATTAACATGTGTGCTCGTGAACCAAAAGAGTAGTGCCGGTATAGATGGAAAATCCAACATAATAAACTCTTCTCTATCCTTAGCAAGAAGATCGGTATTTCTCTCCGCGAGTTCACTGCCTCTCTAATCAGTCACAGGAAACCTGGATTCATAAGTACTGATTTTTCTCATGGTTTCCGTAGAACTAAAATCATGGAAATGGTGGATTTACAAAGATTCTATCAGAAATGGATTCGGAGCATGTTATCCTGGTGCATTACATCTACAATTGTTATTGTCCAGAATTAACGTTTTGGTGTGATAACGGTCGTAGCCTCGTATGCATGTTCATATGATTTTCAGCAAGTTTATTTCTTTGATTGGTCCTATCCGCAAGTTTTGCTTAAAACTTCCTAACAATCCTTCCCCCCCCCTTCATGTTCTTGCCTTTTCACTTCTAACCAACCCAATATATTCATTTGTCCACACATTGATGCATGGATTTGCTTGTATATTGGATATCAGGTTTGCCCAGCGATGATATCGGTTGAGTTTGGTAACCTTAACATTACCACAAGGTACCAAATGGCTAGCTAAACACCCTCATATTCTTGCCTTCTATGTCGACTAAGTATGAGCCCATCATACTCATTCCCCTAGTGTGGGATGCCTATCGATATCATAAGGCCAATATGTGTTTCCTTTTGCTTCATTTTAGCAGTGAAAAGTGGGTGGCAAACAAAGGTAGTAATCAAAATCGCAAGGAACATGTACATGGCAGCCCTCGCCCACTAAGTGATAGCATAGGGCTATTAGAAGAATTCAATATGCAATCTGTAAGGGCTTATTTCTAATACTCGACTTAAACCCAAATATCGACCTTCAGCTCGATTGGATGTAAGGGCCAGTTCTAAATCTCAAGCTCAGGCCTCAATATACGACCATCACACATTTTACGCAACCTCGTCAAGGTACACGTGACGCATTTTATGACATATCATGGAGCGGTTACAAGGAAGAAGAGTTATTCGAGCTGTTACTCGACCATTATGAAGACTCATCAAAACTTGATATTGTAACGTTTCTCATTAAAGCAATAACGGTCATGTTATAAGACCTATAAATAGACTCAGAGAACTACAGTTTAAATGGAGCTTCTCTGAGACCTTTTCTACATCTCTCTATGTAATAACTAACAATCATAAACAAAGATCTCTATCTTTCTAAAATCCTCAGGAGAGGTCGTAGTTTTTAACCCATTCAAGGGTTTTCCACGCTAAATATCGTGCAAGTTATTTTCGGTTCTTAGCTAATCTCCTATATTTCAAGGGTATATAAGGCACTATCTTCGTCCAATACAAAAATAGGCTATTACACAATCATACATTCTAGTTTAGGAAGAAAAATTCCCTACAGTATGTTTGATAATGCCAATATTTCCCTACTAGATTATGGTTTTAGCAAGAATCCATCATGTGCAAGGTTAACAATATGAACCTACTCAAATTTAATACACAACTAAAGTACATCGTTATGGGCTATAATTCCTCTAAAAATATGGTTAAAACACGATTAATCATTCCAAAAGTTTAGCTTCTCTCAAGATAAGAAGTTGATATAGAAATTAAGCCCCGCCCAATATTCTCAACTTTTAGTTGTAGTAATACCTAGCGTAGCTGTTATGAGCGTAGTTGGGGAGGTGAAGTCAGTGGAATGAATTGTGGGTATAGGCTCATCGTGTTTGTGATCATGCATATTTTTGTAGGAGGGAAGAATAAAAATAGAGCACAGAATAAAAGAAGTTGGCATCAATCGTGCCTCTGACAGCAAATCAAAACATCTCGAATCAACAATGTTAAAGCACAACACAAGTACAGGATAACTGTTACCAAAATATATAAACACGTGTCATTCCGAGGCAAAATACAAAAATACGATCTCCTTCTCCTCTATGGGGTTTGGGGCTTCTTTGGTCCACTCCTGTTATGATGCAAAGGATCAGGACCTGATGGAACCACTCTCATTTCATCTCCATCATCCAACGCCCCAAAACTCTCCAAAATCTGCCAAAAACATAAACATCATCATTTTTAAAACACAACAACAACATCAAGATGAGAAAAAAGTTTACCTTTCTATTGTTCTTCTCTTTTGCCCTACCAGTACTACTTGTAGCCTCTGCATACCCATGACCACAACCTGTGTTGAAACGACCCCCATGTGTTTAATTTTGGTGGTGCTTATAAATAAAAACAAGAAGAAGAAAAAAGGTTTTATTGGTGTACCTGAGACATCTTGCATTACCAAAAGAAGAGCCAACACTAGAACAATGTAAACCCCCATCACACAAATGTGTTTTGCGTTTTGTGTTTCGTGAGAGAGAGAGAGATAGGTTTGAATTTATATAGAGAGGTAAGAAATCTAAATAATGATTAATATTTATTACTACAGATCTCTCATTTGGCGGCACTGGCACTTGAAGAGCCATCCTTATGTCATCTGACACGTGTCAGAAACCCATCACATGAAATGACGGCATCATCTTTACACAGACCCCCAAAACCCTTCTAGGGTTTCTCATTTTAGGGTTCTGTCGACCGTTAATAACAACTAGGGGCTTTTTTTAGCTTTTTAAGATTTAAAATGACCAAATCACCCCCTTCAAGATTACCTCACCACGCGTACCAGATATTATTACCAGTCTTTCATGATTATTACAGCCAGGTTGATTTGATCAGCTTTTATGATTTGGACCGTTGGATTGTTATCATGAGATGATGAACGGCTGTTAGGTGACTGCTGTACTGTGGTGGAGAACGTGGTACGAGAGGATGATGTCACTAATTACTTCATTACTTGAGAGGACGGACCATTTTAGTGTCTCGTTCACCAAAGTAGATACAAAGCAGCTGTTATAGTTATGGTACTGTTTTTTTTACTAGATTTGGGTGTTTACTTTTCAACTAGAACAAAATTAGGGTTTGGGTGTTAATTCGAAATCCGGGTCTCAACCTTTCATTTTTAGGTTGCCTTTTCAAATAGTAATAGCAAACGCAATAGGATGTGGGTTGAGTTGGGTTTGCAAACCCACACTCAAACGTCTCCCAGCAGCGACTGTTTGGGTGTGAGTTCGATGACCTGGCGTTACAAGAACTCAACCGAGTGGGAGGAACTCATACTAATTTTTTTTTGAGTTTGGCAGTGTTTAGATCACTGCGCGGTGATCTAAACACCTCCAAACTCAATTATTTTGATTAACACCCCCTAACAACTTCTTCTTCCCCAAACCCAATTGCGGAGCTGAGGAGAACCTCTACGCTCTCTCCAATTGGCGAACTCCGGCACCATTAGTAATAACTCTACATCGTCGACCCCATCCTCCCATAACCCACCTTCAACACCATTCGCTCAACACCCAATACATCTACCAAAACCCATCGCAATTTCAACCTCAATTTCAATCACAGGCCCCACCTCCGTTTACCATGTCGCAAGGGGATCCCAGTTATAGACAATATCAAAGTCCATTTACACTCTCAACCGCAACCTCAGGCGTTTAGCCCGTACTATCAGCCCTATCCGTTCACTCAACCTCAAGGTTTTTAACCTCCAAATTACTTTCAAAACTATCTATTCCATGGTGAATATACTCAGCATAGTCAAAGTGACGCAAATGCGTCAATACCTGTTGAAGCGGCCGTTCCCCAAAAAGAAAAAGGAAAAGGAAGAAAGAAAATAACACTCGCAAAACAAAGACCAAGTGTGCAAGTGCCAGAAGATTATGAGTTTTTGGACGAGACGGATGATGCTGGAATGCATTGGACGGACGCAGACTTTACGTGTCTCGCAAGGGAGTGGGTAACAACTTCTGTCCAAATAAATGGCCGCACATAGGGTTTTACTTTATATCAAAATGTCAACATTGCCTTTAACAGAGACCCCGAGTGCCCCATACGACGATCATGTGGGTCGACCAAATCTCAGTGGTTTACCCTTAATGCATAATGTGTGGCGTACAAGAGGATAGTTGCTCAAAAACAATTTAGGAATAACAGCGGAAAAGCAGAAGAAGATCGGGTACGTTATAGTTTCCTTTAACTCAATGTCAATTATTTATCGCGGATATACACGTTATTTATTTGTATTGGGTAATTTTGCAAATTGTAGGAAAACGATGCGCACAAAATCTATGAAGGCTTGAATGGCGGCAATGACTTAAAATACTGTGAAGCGTATAAGATTTTGGCGCGAGAACCGCGATGGGCCAACATAAGGGATGATGGGTTGAACCATGCGGTAAATATACCAAGAAATATAGTCAGGAGAACATCGGACAATTCTTCTCCGGGGAACTCGGTCGAATCAAACAATCTATCGGAGGACCCCGACGGCCCACCTACACCTCAATCTGTGGGCCTAAATTCTGACTTTGATGGTTCGCTGTATGAGGGTAGAAGCAGGCTCATCGGCCAAAAACTCTATAGAAAGAACATTGCATCACAAAAGGCAATGGTGGGTGTGACTGCATCTGGTAGCGATATCCAAATAATACTAGATGAACTACGGTTGGAGAAAATACAAGCGAAAGAAGAAAAGGAAAAAAGAAGAGCAGAAGTAATGCAACACTGGCAAGCTAAAATGGATTTGGAGCAAGCAAAGGAAGATCATAAAATCATGGAGAAAAACTTGAGTACTCTTTCTGGACGTCAATTGCAATACTATCTGCAAAGGCAAGCTGAGATCATGAAACGTCTGGCCAAGAGGGGCGAACCAGATACTTGAAGTGGTGATGAAATATAATTTAACTTTGCTGTATATAGAAGTTTTTTTTATCTCAGAATGTAGTTTAATAACCAAAAATGTAAGCGTTTGAATAATGTATTGCTCAAAATTCTACAGTTTGTTTTTGAAATGTTTATTTATGATAATATTGCGTTAAAACAAATACAATATCAATATTGCGTTAAAAAAACATGTTTAATAAACTTGTACGACTAAGAGAAGCATTAAATTACATCAAGAACACGCAAATAATACAAGAAATGGAGTACTAATTTTGAAGATTTCCCTTCACGGCCCACAAATGCTTGATTAGATCATCCTTTAGATCAAAGTGAAGTTCTCGACTTCGAATCCGGTTCATTTTCGATATAAAAGATTCTATTGTTCCACGTTCGCATACAATATCGAACCGTTCGCCTTCGATAGTTGAGGGTTCGGTCGGATTGTAGTCTAAGTATGATGAGAATGCACCTCGTTCCTCCTCGACGATCATATTGTGCATTATCACGCACGCCTTCATGACATTGCTCAAAACTTGGGGGTCCTACAATTTAACCTGATTTTTTACAACATTGAACCGAGATTGTAAAACCTCAAACGCCTATTCTACATCTTTTCGACAACTTTCTTGTTGTTGAGCAAATAATTTTTGTTTCACTGTAACCGGATTGGATATGGTTTGGACAAGTATTCCCCATTTGGGGTATATACCATCTGCTAGGTAATACCCCATATCATAAGCTTTTCCGGCAATTGTATAATTGCAAGGCGGGGCGATACTATCGGCGAGGTCAGTGAAAAGATATGATTGTTGCAGGACATTGATATCATTGTTAGACCCTGGTATCCCCAAAAAAGCATGTAAAATTTAAAAGTCGTGTGAAGCTACCGCTTCTAGAATCAGTGTCGCCTTGTGGTAATGACCAGTAAATTGACGGTGCCAAGCTTTGGGACAATGTTTCCATATCCAATGCATGCAATCAAGGCTTCCTAACATGCCATGAAATCCCCGGGACTCTCCGATCGCTTTTAACTTTTCGACGTCGGTCGCGCTTGGTGCTCGAAAATATTCCTCGCCAAAAATATTTATAATCGCAACACAAAACCTTTTCACACATAACAAGGTTGTGTTTTCTCCTATTTGGATATATTCGTTAAAAAGATCTGCCGCAGCACCGTAGCTTAGGAAACGTAGTACTGCGACTACCTTTTGGTACGGTGATAACCCCATAGTACCAACGTTGTTGGGTTTCTGGAAAAAATAATGATCATGTGCAACGACTGCATCGAATAGATGCATAAACATGTCTCTACTCATACGAAAGCATCGCCAAAATTCCCATGACTCATATGTACAATTCGGCTTGAAGTAGTCTTGTATAATACTGTAATGCCCCAATGGGTGATCTCGCTTCTTTATCTTATCTTTACGACCCATGACACTCCCGCTGTAACTCGAAGTTGCATCCTCAACTACTATTTTCACTGCAGCTTGGCGCAGAATGCAAATTGCCACCGCACAATTTAAGATAAGATCGTCATCGGAGGACGACGACGATAAACCTAGAGGATCGGGTATGGATGAATCGGATGATGAAGAAGACATTTGAGGTTGTGGAGTTGAGAGAAGGGTGTAATACCAGATGGTAAACTAGTTTCTAATGGAAGAGAGAAGTATAAAAATGAGAGAAATGTAAAAGGGGAAGAAGCAGTGGGTCTTTTCCCTAGATTTGACGGTGAAATGAGCACTGCGCGGTGTTCATTTCACCGCGCGGTGTTAAAAAAAATCTATGTTTGTATTCGACCTCAGTGATAATTTTGTTTTAATAGAATTAGGTTTTATTCGAATAAAATTGCTCAGTGACAAATTGTGCAAAATTGTTAAAATTTATTTGAACAGACAAATAGTCTGTTTGAATAGACATTAAAAAAACTCTACCAAAAACATAAAAACTTCACCAAATAGTCTGTAAAAATGTAAAACACATCAGTGCAAATTTAATTGAACAAACAAATAGTCAATTTCAAAAAAAACTTCAGTCAATTTCAACATTAGATAATCATGGCTAATGAACATTAAGAACATCCAAAACATCGTCTACAAATATATCGTCTACTTATAACCATCTACATAATTAAAACTGAGCTTCTACATCGTCTAAAAAAGCCTAAAAAATACCTATATCTACTCAGAATCATCTCCAGTACCCCGCTCCCTGCAGCTAGTACTGCCTCCTCTGGTTCGCAGACCAGATCCACGCTGCCTCGTCCTCGTGCCACCTCCAGGTGGTAGTTGCACCACCCGTACGTCATGCCCCCTCCTCAGCTGTAGGTCCTGAACGGAATAAATAAACTTTATAAATATTTTGGCAAAATAAATATGACATTAAGAAAAAGCACCGCAATAAATACATAAATAAAATACTTACATGGGCATATAGCTGATGATATATATATACCGTCAATTTTCTTGCTGGCAATAGCAAGCTCATCCTTCACCTCTTGGAGCCTCTGTGCGTCACGCGCAGACTCTGCAAGGACGAGTCACCGTATACCATGGGTCAGGTGCCACAACTCCTCTGCGTCGTAAGAGGAAGACATGGGTGGAGAGACCCTCAAGCGGGCGATGAGGAGCCTCTCACGCCGCCCTGTCTACTTCATGTGCCAGCCCAGGTCTGGCCCCTCCGCCTTGCCTGACAAACTGAAGTCCTGGGACAAGCTATGAACCGACGCTGACGTAACTACCACGGGTGTAATACTAGTTCTGAGTGCAGTCAGTCTGAACAGATCTAGATTCCCCATCCTCTGGGAATCTTTCAACATGTGGCCTACCTCGGAAGTTTGTTCAACCCAGTATGAGGTGTAAGTCTCTTGCTTCTCCCCTACCATAAATTGCTCATAGTCAACGAACTCGGCCTGTCTCATCTCATGTAAAGCCGCTGGACTAATATGTGGCGACATGCTAAGCAGAGGATCAAAAGGAATAAGCACCTCGCCAGTCACCTACCTCAAACATCTATCCCCCAAGTAATATTCGCAGTTTCCGTTTGGAACTTGAAGTGACATCCTTTTACGGGATAAGAGTTTTGTATTCAGTACGTTATCTGTCTCAGACACAATCAGAATCAAACCAAGCTTCCCATGTGATCGTCTCAACAGTGTGGTGATCAATATGGTATCTGCCTATAATAAATAGATTGGCCGCCTGGTCATTTGTTTTCCTCCTATTCCCCCCCCCCCTCTCATGCTCTGAGGCACGGATAGGCCGGGTACTTTACCTCTTCCTTGACTATAGGGTGACCAACCCCACAATACTCGTAGAACCAATACTACATTTTGAAATAACATAAAAAAATGATAATTTATATTTAAGACGTTTATTTGAAGATATTTGATTTGTAAAAGGAACAAGTGTTAGTGTACCGGAAGAAGTTGCACAAATCCAGTGATGTCACCCCCGGTCGTGCTGCGGTATCCAAACTATGGTACATGGATGCAAGAATAGCAGAACCCCAGTCATATTGGGTAGCCGAGTCCATATCGTTCATGGCCGCGAGATATCCAAGCGGGACTGTGTCGTTGGCCGTTTGGAACCTCAAATGTCCCATCATGAAGAGGATAAAAGCACGAGCAATAGTAATATTATCCTCCCGATCAGCTGCGACGGTCAAGTACGTCCTCAAATGTGCAATACTGACGTTCCCACTCTTTAGATGGTTGGAATCAATGTTGGGGAGGAATTGCCTCGCATTGGATAAAATAAACCATGTGTCGTCATATGACACCTATGTCAGATATCGGCCGATGGACAATAATGTCAGTATAGTGAAATCGAGAGGAGTGGCCCCTATCTCCGCACAAGGGAACATAAACGTGTGTGGTGGTCGGCCACCAAGGCTCTGTAAGTTCCTGAAGTAGCTGATTATCTGAATTGCCCAAGCATATTTCCATAAACTGCCTGAAAATATTCACCACGGCGTCCCTTACAGCTGGAATTGTGGCAATATCCTACCACACTTTGAACACTGTAGTGAATGTGCTGTGCACACGCATCGAATCTCGATTCTGTCCATTGAGGCATTTTGTCAAACACATGATTTATGGAAAAGGCAAATTCATAATGACACTAAAACTTACCGTGAGTTCCTTTCCTGTGTAATAGATGTGACTTACTCTGTCTGGGAGTTGGGTAATACACCTCCGCGGGAAGTTATTTTCAGTTGGATTTGGTATATCTTGGGGTTGGACATCTTTAAATTTCACTCTTTTTTTTTCCTTCCGGACCTCGAGCGAGTTACGGGACGCTCTGGATCTCTTGTTCCTCTAAAACCAGGCAGAGTACTGGGGTGTGGGTCTCCCTCTAGCAAATGTATTTTGATTTTGTTGGAATTCAAAGATTTTTTTACCAAGGGATTGTTAAGAGAGAGCTAGATGTAAAAATTGTGAAAATAGTCGAATTACTAGTGAGTTTTACTTGAAGGTTATACGGCGGTATTTGGAACCCCGCGCAGTGTTCTTTTTACTGCGCGGTAAAAGGAACATCGCGTGATGTTTCAATCTCCTCTAAATTAAAAAAAAAACTCCACGTAGGAAACTCACACTGGCTACTGGGCGAGGTTGGGTGTGAGTTGTGGGTTTGGTAGGCCAGGGTGTCAGAACTCACACCCAAACCCACACTCGTTGCTAGAGATGCTCTAAGAGCAACTCCAGTATAAAGTGCAAGTTTGGGTGTGGGCTCTGATAGGGGGTCCACATAAAACCCAACCCACACCCAGCCTCTCTCAGCAGTGAGTTCGAGTTTGTGACGTGTTTTTGTTTTTTTTAATAATATTTTAAACGAAATCAAAATACCGCGCGGTGTTCTTTTTATCGTACGGTAAATGGAACACCGTCGCTGCAACTGTTAACATTTCATTCCCTCCAACTCGAGTCATTATCATTTTACTTCCTCATCTCTCTCAATTCGAAGATATTCCTTGAAAAAAAATCTAATCTCTCTCAAAATCAAATGGAGGTGCCAGAGAGAGACCCACACCCCAGTACATTACCTGGGTTTAGAGTGACAAGAGATCCAGAACGAGTCGTAACTCAGTCGAGGTCCGGAAGGAAGAAAAAATGAGTAGAATTTGAAGATGTAAAACAAACCCAAGGCATACCACACCCACCCCAAGAAGACTACCCAGCCAGGTTTATTACTGGCCTCCCAGATGGCGTTACTCATATATATTACACTGGCAAGGAACTTACGGTAAGTTTTGTTTACATTGTGATTTTGTTATTTCCGTTAATCAAGTGTTTGACAAAATGCTCCAATGAACAATATCGGGATTCAATGCGTTCGCACGGCACATTCACTACGGTGATTAAAGTTTGGAAGGAGATTTCCACAATTCTGACAATAAGGGATCCCATGGTGAAGATATTCGGGAGCTTTATGGATATACGCTTGAGTAATTCTGATAATTGGCTAATTTAGGCGTTAACAGAGCGTTGGTGTCCGACAACGCAGACTTTTCTATTCCCGTGTGTGGAGATAGGGATCACTCCAATGGATTTCCATATACTGACATTATTAGTAATCGGTAGATATCTACACAGGTGTCGTATGACTATAACTGGAATGTTTTATCCAACGCGAGGTAATTGCTCCTCCGCATTGAAGGTTCCAATACAAAGAGTGGGAACACTAACATTTCACATTTGAGGACGTACTTGACCATCACAGATGACCGGGAGGATGATATTACCATTGTTCACACTTTTATCATCTTCATGATGGGTAAGGCACCTGTTGACAAATTCCCAGAGGATTGGGAATATAGATATGTTCGGACCCATTGCACTCAGGGCTGGTATTACACCCGTGGTGGCTATGTTAGTAGAGGTTCATAGCTTATCCCAGGACTTCAGTTTACCTGGCGAGGAGGAGGGGCCAAAATCGGGGTGCCACATAGAGTGGACAGGGAGGCGTGAGATGCTCCCCATCCACCACTTGAAGGACCCGCCACCCATGTCTGCCTCCTACAGCGTAGAGGAGCTGTGATACCTGACTCATGGTATATGGCAACTCGCCTATGCAGAGTCTGTGCGAGACTCCTAGACGCTCCAGCAGTTGACGGATGTGCTTGCTACTACTGCCAACATGCACATAGATAGTATAGACGATCAACTATATTCGCATGTAAGTAATTTATTTATTTATTTCTTTCTTTCTTTCTTAATGTCATATTTATTTTGTTAAAGTCTAAATAAATTTTCTTTGTTATGTTTAGAACCTACATATGAGGAGGGGGGTGGGGGGGGGGGCTGAGGTACGGGTGGTGCCGCTACCATCTAGAGGTGGCGCGAGGACGAGGCAGGGGACCCGTGGACATGGTTCGCGAACCAGGGGAGCTGGTAGTAGCTACAGGAGGCCGGTTACTAGAGATGATATTGACCCATCTCAGTAGATATAGGTATTTTTTTATGTTTTTGTAGACGTAATATTTTATTGTAAACATTAGTGTTGAATAATTTATATTGTAGAATTTTGTTTCTCTATATAAGTACTTGTACGACCTGATGTCCCATTTCTTTATATAAATCAATATTAATCAATTTATTTTGTGTCTTGAATTAAATAGAAATGTAATTACAATTCTTAAAATAGTAGTTCTACGCATGAAATAAAACTTAAAACATATACAATTAAACTTAATTAATCGTTCACGGCTGATGTAAGGATTAAACTCGGACCATTCAGTAAGGGGGAGCGGATCCCGTCTATAGTTTTTTAGCCGATAATTTGCTGAAGGGTCAGGCGGGATGCAGTTCTGATAAAAAATATCGTATGGAGTCTCGAACGGGAACGGCTGGTTGTATTTCTCATACCATTCATCTCTGGCTTCACGAAGAATATAGGCTAGTTGAACACCTCTAACCCATCTATCAATACTCTTTCCTATCTCATAAAACTCATCACATTTAACCTTAAGCACATTCCACCTATTGTATAAATCTTCAGGAGGGTATTGAAGTTCCGTGTGCTCCTTGAATTGGACCTGAACTCTATTCCATAACTGATTGAAGTTAAGTTATCGGAGATGTAGATTATCAACAAAATACTGCCAGGACTTGGGCAGAGCACAATCTTCATTCTTGCCAAATACCATCGAAGAATCCTATATTAGAGCTAAAAAAACTCAGCATTGTTGAGTTCAAGTAGAGGATCTGTTGTTAGAGCATCTCCAACCAACATTTATATAAAACAAAAACTAGCCGTTGTGATGCAAAAACTAGCCGTTGTAAAGGATCCACCAGAGGAACTAACCGTTGTTGGAAATCAATGGAGGCGGCGGTAAAAAGAATACCTCGGGGGTGATTATATTTTATAGTCTCTACACGTGACCGTCTCAAGCAAATGAATGAGAAGCTAGTGAGTCCGTAGGAGATTCACTAAAAATCTATTCAAAGAAGAAGGCCGATTTGGAGATGGGCGATTCCGACGATCGACTCACAACTTTGGAAATGATAGTTTCTGACCTAACTACTAGTTTAGGGGAGTTGGTAAAACAATTGTGTCTTACGAACCTCGTAAAGGCTTCCACTTCGATGAAACGGTGAGGCCACTCTCAACGATGACGACGCTCAAGGAAGAAAGGGGTTATGGAGGTGGATGGAGATGAGGATAATGAAGAGATAGATAGTGATTCTAGTGATGTCAAATCCGTCAAGAAGCGATCGGGTATTGGTAAGTCATCGAATCTTATACGTAATCTTCGTATCAATTTTAAGATTAAAATTCCGATATTCGACAGCTCAATCGATGCAGAAATATTGGATAATTGGTTTGATAGGTTAGAAACTTATTTTTCCATTTACGAATACTCCAATGCTTAGAAAATATGCTTTTCTACATTGAAATTTGCAAGTCATGCACTCACGTGGTGTAAATCTTATCGAAAATGCCACGATGTAGAAAGTTTGAGTTGAAAAGAATTCAAGGTATTAGTGCGAAAACAATTTTATCCGATTGGGTATGAGCACGAGAGATGATATAAATGACACAATTTGTACCAAAAGTTTGAGCAATCCGTACAAAAGTATACTTCGATGTTTCATAACCAAGCTTTGGTTTTGAACATTAATGTGGACGAGTATGAGGTGTTCATGAAGTACACGGGGGGTTTGTCGAAGTCCATTAGAATAGAGTTGAGGCTCTTTACTGTGGCAAATATCGTGGATGCTACCGTGAAGGCAATTGCTATTGACGGCAAGTACTTGAAGAATGACAGAGAAGACGATAATAATAAGTCAGGGTACAAGTCGAGTTAGAAAAACGAGCATAAGGAAGAGTCTAAAGGAGAAGGGTCTTCGTCCAAGGAGAATCATTGCAATTATTGTAAGGCGAGTGGGAATATTTCAGACATATGTTTGAAATTTTACCCGAAGCTTAGGCCGAAAGAGGAGAAGATCAAGAAAGAGAGATATGCACTAGCCGCAGAGGTTGTTAACCTCCTAGATTTAGATAAACCGAATCCTAAGATTGTACTTATGTTTTAGCAGACTTTGGCTAGAGGAGAAGAGTCGGGAATGACTTTTTCATGTCAGTATTCAGGTAAAGCAGGGCTTAGTCGAGGCCATTGTTGATCCAGGCAGTCAGAAAAATTTGATTTCTGAGGCATTGGTAAATAAGATGAGTTTGACTACTACAGCTCATCCTGAGCTGTATGGTTTGGGGTGGATTAAGAAAGATACGGATTTGATGATCATAAAGCAATGTACATTCAAGTTTGCGATTACTGAAAGGTTTATTGACAAGGTGACGTGTGAGGTGGTTTCTTTAGATGTGTGTCAGGTCATTTTCGGTAGCCCTTATCTTTGGGACCAAGATGCGATTCATTACCGTAGAGCTCGCAAGTATCGCCTTGTGAAGGAGGGAAAGAAGTTCCATATCAATGTTTGTAAAGAGCATGTCACTACGAATACTTTAGTAACGGTGACTCAGGTGAAGCGGTTGGTTAATGTGAGCAGCAAGTTTGCGTTATTGGTATGATCAGTTTAGGAGGGTATGTCGGCTAGAGTGTTGTCTACAATAACAACGTCTAATAAGCAACAAACTGACATGGGGAAGTTACAAGAGGAGGTTGTGGTATATTCTGATCATAGTCCGTTCCAATTTTTAGCTACGCAGTCCAAGCTACAATAAGCTTGCTAGATAAAGGGGATATCGTATTTCCAGCAATTCCCCTTGATTATCAAGTATAAGATGGGAGTGGATAACAAAATGGCTGATAGGTTATCTTGACCCCCATTACCAATTACTTCTGCTATGTTGGTAGCCATGCAAATATAACCTTTTATTCCGTCAAAGTATGTTGCAAGATATGATGATCCTAAGGGGCATAGTGTGTTTTGCGGGAAGTTGCTGCAAGGCAGGACATGTAAGTATAAATTGGTTTTGCCACCTTATATGCAGATGTATTTGGTGATTTATGCAAACATTTGAAGCTGTTTGAGCCGTCTGTTTTAGATGAAGACTCTACAATCGACATTCACCTACCGTCAGTTGATGACTTATGGATGGAAAGAGAAGATCCATTGTAGGAGGATGGTATTCTAGAGAGGAAAGTTCATGCTAGAAGACGGGGTAGTATTAAGTCGTTTCGAGTTGGGAAGAAGGGTCTGCTACCTAGTAAGTCGAAGTGGTACAACAGGAAAATGGGGATAGCTGAATTCTCTCATCTCCAGTTCTAGCTTGAGCAAGAGCTCAAGGCTCCTAACGGGGGGAGCCATGATCCAAGAGGATCTAGGGATGACAGGGGATTTTTTTCAAAATTTGCCCAAGTCGTTCAAACGAGATTCGGAGTCATTCGAACGACTTGGGGTCTATTCGAACAGACTTTTCGTTCTGTTCGAATAAACATGGTTCTGAGGCATTTTATTTGAATAAATTATGGTATGTTCGAATACACTTTTTTGTTCTAATAGAGACTTATTCTGTTCGAACAGAGGTGCGATTCAGCTTATTTCTCTTGGCATTTAATGGCATATTTGTCCTATTTTATTACAAGGACTTGTAACCTTTATAAAAAGGGTAATACTAGGAAAGATTAGAGGATGTTAGATCAATTAAAGTTTTGAGAGAGAGAGTTAGAGTTTGAGAGTATTTCTATTGTAATTAACTTTGATTAAACAATTAAAACTCTTAAAGGGATTTTCCCAACCAATTGGTATGCTCTTCATACGATTATTCATTTTATGGTTTCTCTATTTGTATTGTAGATTAAGTGGTATCAGTTTTCCAGTTATGATTCATGGGGGATGATTGTGGTTTATGGTCTCTACCCGTAACCGTCTCAAGCAAACGAAGGAGAAGCTAGTGAATCCGTTAGAGATTCACCAAAAACCTAATTCGAAGAAGAATGCCGAATTGGAGATGGGCAATTCTGGTGATCGAGGCACAACTTTGGAAATGACAGTTTCCGACCTAACTACTACTGTAGGGGAGTTGGTAAAACAATTGTGTCTCACGAACCTCGTAAAAGCTTCCGCTTCGATAAAACGGCGATGCCGCTCTCAACGGAGAGGTCGCTCAAGGAAGAAAGGGGTTATGGAGGTGGATGGAGATGAGGATAATGCGGAGATAGATAGTGATTCTAGCGATATCAAATCTGTCAAGGAGCGATCGGGTATTGGTAAGTCATCGAATCTTATACGTAATCTTCGTATCAATTTTAATATTAAAATTCCAGTATTCGACAGTTTAATCGATGTTGAGATATTGGATAATTGGTTAGATAGGTTAGAAACTTATTTTTCCATTTACGAATACTCCAATGCCAAGAAAATATACTTTTTCTACATTGAAATTTGCAAGTCATGCACTCACGTGGTGGAAATCTTATCGAAAATGCCACGATGTAAGAAATTTAAGTTGGAAAGAATTCAAGGTATTAGTGCGAAAACAATTTTAATTAACTTCGATTAACTCAAGATATGATGATCACAAGGGGCTTGATAGTAATTCCATTATAATTAACTTTGATTAAACAATTAAAGCTCTTAAAAGGATTTTCCCAACCAATTGGTGTATTCTTTGTATAATTATTTGTTTTAGGGTTTCTCTATTCGTATTGTGGATTAGAATAAGTTTTTGATATTGTTGTAATCTTGTATTTGCTTTAATGTAATATTCTTGGAAATAAACATTTAAAAAAAAGATTACATTCTTCAATAACAAAGTACATTATTCAAATAATTACATTATTGGAAGGTAAACTACATTCTTGGAAAGAAAACTTTTATATACAGCAAAATTAAATTATATTTCATCACTACTTCAAGTACCTGATCCGCCCCTCTTGGCCAGACGTTTCATGACCTCAGCTTGCCTTTGCAGATAGTATTACAATTGATATCCAAAAATAATACTCAGGTGTTTATACATAATTTTGTGATCTTCCCTTGCTTGTTCTAAATCCATTTTGGTTTGCCATTGTTAATTTGCTTCCGTTTTTTTTTTTCTTCTTCTTTCGCTTGTCTCTTCTCCAACCGTAGTTCATCCAATATTATTTGGATATCGCTACCAGATGTAACAACACCATCTAATGCCTTTTGTGTCGCAAGGTTTTTATTAAAGATTTTTTGGCCGATGGGCTTGCTTCCACCCTCATACAGCGAACCATTTAATTCAAAATTTTGGCCCGTGAATTGAGGTGCAGGTGGGTCATCGGGGTTCTCTGATAGATTGTTTGATCCGACTGAGTTCCCCAAAGAAGAATTGTGTGATGTTCTCCTGGCTATATTTCTTAGTACATTCCCTGCATGGTTTAACCCATCATCATTTAGGTTGGCCCATCGTGGTTCTCACGCCAAAATCTTATACGCTTCACGGTATTTGAAGTCATTATTGTCATTCAAGCCTTGATAGATCTTGTGTGCATCATTTTTCTATAATTCACAAATTACCAAATACAAATAAATAACGGGTATATCCAAGAGAAATAAACATAATTGAGTTAAAAGGAAATTAGAACATACCCGATCTTCATCAATTTTCTCGCTGTCGTGCCAAAATTATACTTGAGCAACTATCCCTTCGTACGCCATACATTATGTATTAAGAGGATACCACTGAGCTTTGGTCAACCTACATGATCATCGTGTGGGGCACTCGGAGTCTCTGTTAAAGGCAATGTTGACCTTTTGATAGAAAGTGAAACCCTTTGTGCGGCCCACAGTCTGGATAGAAGCCCTTACCCACGCCCTTGAAAGACACGTGAAGTTTGTATCTGTCCAATGTTGTCCTGCATCATCCGTCTCGTCCAAAAACTCTGCATCTTCTGGCATTTGCACGCTTTGTCTTTGTTAGGCGGATACTTTTTTCTTTCTTTATTTTCCTTTTTCTTTTTTGGGTACCGCCGCTTCAACTGGTATTGGTGTATTTGCGCTACTTTAATTGTGTTAAGTAGATTCACCATAGAATAGGTAGTTCTAAAAGTAATTTGGAGGTTGAGTGAGCGGATAGGGTTGATAGTACGGGCTAAATGCTTAAGGTTACAGTTGAGAGAGCATAAATGGTTATTGATACTGTCCTCCAAAGGTATCCCCTTGCGACAATGTAAATGGAGGTGGGGTCTATGATTGAAATTTAGATTGGTTGCGGTAAGAGATATGGAGTAAATTGTGATAATGTGCGTTGAGAGAACTGTGTTGAAGGAAGGTTATAAGAGGATGGGGTCGACGGTGTGGAGTTATTACTCCATACCTCTAGCAGATTTTTCGGGCAGTAAAAAGAATACCGTCAAACTCATTTTTAATTTAAACTCCTCAAACTCAGTTGGGCTCTGACACGTCCAGCTTGGTAAACCCACACTCATTTTGGCGCTGCTAGGAGGCTAAAAGTTTGGGTTTGGGTTTGAGTTGACAATCCCAACCCAAACCCAAACCCTGCTGGAGATGCTCTAAGTGATTCTTGGATTGAATAAGTTCAATGTGGCAACAAAAAAATTATACTTAAAGAGATACCTCCAACTGGTGTTTGGATTTTATGGCTTAAGCGCCAGGTTCATCCCACACAACCTATTCAGGGACCAAAAGCTTAAAATGACAAAGACTGGATTAGTGTAATAGCCAAACATTTTGTTGGGTCAAACAATAATTAGCCCTATATTTATGTTTTATAGACATGTATAACGTGGCTAGGGGATATTATTGTTAGGAGTTGAATCCAGCCCAAGGTGGGTGTAGAGGATCAATATTCTGTTCGAATAGACATCGTAAACTAAGTTTTTAAGTGTCGAATTGAAGATGTTGGTTTTACCTCGAGATACATGTTGATGTAATAAGTTTCCCAAGTATATAAGGGAGACTTAGAATATTTGGTAACCACCCCTTGGTTAGATCTTTTGGTAAGGAATTTTTTTAGAAAAAAACCTTAAGAGACCTCAAATTGGTTAGTAAGTGATTGTAACCTCGGATCATTGAATAAAACTATCTCTCTATTTTGTATGAACGTTGGCAATTAGCAGAACCACAGTAAGTATGTGTTCTCATTTGATTGTGTTTATTCTTTTAGTTTGTTCATCGCTAATCGGATAGAATCGATATTTGGTTTCTACAGTATGCCCCAATAATTGGTATCAGAGCAAGGTTGTATCATCAGTGGTTCTCAAAATTTGAGGAAAAGTCTTATCTCAATTTCAGTTTGTTTTCGATTTCGATTATCGTATAAAAATTAGGGGAACAATAGTAAAAGATGAACCAAGTTCTTCAATGGCACCTCAACGAAATAACACATCGGTTATGTTTAAAAATGCCAAAATTGAAGTTGAGAAATTCAATGGCACAAATAACTTTGGCATGTGGCGATGCGAAGTTATTCCTACGCTTAGTCAACAAGATTTGGATGAGATGTTGGAAGATAAACCCGAGGATGAAAATGAGAGTGTTTAGAAGAAGATGAATAAAATATCATGCAGTCAAATTAGGTTATGCCTAGCTCAAGACATAAAGTACCTTGTGATGAATAAAACCTCAACAAAAGAGATTTGGAAAATGCTCAAGGAGAAGTATCTAGTGAAGAACCTCCAAAATCGACTCTATTTGAAGAAGAATTATTTTGCCGCTTTACTATGAGACAATGAACTTCTATGTCAGAGCATTCGAACGATTTCACCAAGTTACTTGCCGACTTGGTGAATCTAAAAGAGGTTGCTAGTGATGAGGAAAAAGTTCTATTGCTCTTGAACTTGTTTCCCAAAGATTATAAACATTTCGTTACGAGGATTACCTATGGGAAGAATTCTTTAAAATATTTGGACATAACGACAATGGTGGTAAATTATGAGTACAGAAGAATAGATAAACGAAAGTCTGATAAGTCAACGCCCGAGGTATTGATGACAAAAGGGAGGTCTACGGACAAGAAGAAGTCCAGTGCTAACAACTCTCGATCGAAATCGAGAGGTCGCAGTGTTAATCAGAACAATTTGGGTAAAAACCAATGTGCATTTTGTCATGAGACGGGACATTGGAGGAATGAGTGTCCTACACTTCTAAAGAAGATAAAAGGTGGGAAAGCTGACTCTTCAGTAAATGTTACTCAAGAACGTGGGGTAAGTGAAGGTAATGATTCTTTCTTTTCTTTAACTGTATCATCTAGTACATGTATTGTTGATTCCAAAAAATAGATTATGAATTCGAGTGCTACTTATCATATTGTTCTCGAAGGAGGTTATTTTTCAGTTTCTTGGAACTTTAAAAGTTTGCTAAGGGAAAGAAAACAATTGGTTGTAAGTGGGTCTACAAAATGAAACAAGGATCTCAAGATGATGATGATATACAAAAAGAAACAAGGCTATTCTCAAAGGGAGGGGACTGATTATGATGAAATTTTTTCCAGTGGTGAAACACCCCTCCATTTGCATCCTTTGTCCTTGGTAGCATAATTTGATTTAGAGTTACAATAATTCGATATAAAGACGACGTTCTTACATGAGAATTTGAAAGAAGAGATATTTTTGACTCAGCCGATAGAGTTTAAAGTTCCTGGAAAGGAAGATTATGTGTGTAAACTGAAGAGATCGTTATACGGTTTGAGGCAGTCTCCAAGACAATGGTACAAATGGTTTGATTAGTTTATGATTGGGCAGAAGTACAAACGGAGTCATTATGACCATTTTGTCTACTTACGTAAGCTACGTGATGGGTCCTTTATTTACTTACTTTTGTATGTGGTTGATATGTTTATTGCGTGTAAGCACAAAAGCGGGATTGATAAGTTAAAGAAACAAATGGGTGAAAAATTTGAAATAAAGGATTTCAGTGATGGAAAAAGATTCTTGGTATGAAGATTCATAGAGATAGAGTGAAGGGAACAATGTGTCTCTCTCAGATAACATACATGAGGAAGGTACTTCAGAGATTTGGTATGAATGTGAACACAAAACCTATAAGTATACCCCTTACTCCTCATTTTAAGCTTAAAGCTACTATGTCTCCAAAAACTGATGAGGAACATGATTATAAGAGTCAAGTTCCTTATGATAGCGCAATTGGTAACTTGATGTATGCAATGGTATGTACTCGGCCAGAAATTTCATAGGCAATTGGGATGGTTAGCAGATATATGCAAGATTTGGGAAGAGATCATTGGCAAGATGTGAAATGGATTCTATTGTATATCAAAGGTACTATGGATATTAGTTTAGAATTTAGTAAGCAAGATTTGATTGATCAATTTTGTGTGGGTTATGTGGATTCTGACTATATGGGTGATGTGGATAAACGGTGGTCCACTACAGGGTATGTTCTTATATTAGGTGGAAGATCGGTTAGTTGGAGATCTACGCTATAGTAAATGGTGGCCCTATATACTACTAAAGCAGATTATATGGCGGTGACTGAAGCGATCAAAGAATCTATTTGGATGAAAGATCTTTTGCATATGCGTTTAGCGCATACGAGTGAGAAGTCCTTGAGAGTTCTTACGAATCAAGGGCTATTGAAAGGTGTTAAGGCGTGCAAGTTAGATTTCTGCGAGTTTTGTTTTTAGGCAAGCAGACAAGGGTGATGTTTGACACGACTATCCACCGTACTCGTATAATCCTTGGCTATATTCATTCATATGTATGAGGACCACCTAGGAATACATAACTTAAAGGTAAACATTATTTTGTGTTGCTTGTTGATGATATTTCTAGGCGTATATGGGTATATACCATGAGGAGGGAGGATGAAGTCCTATAAATATTCATGAGGTGGAAGAAATTGATAAAAACTCAAACTGGCAAAAAGATTAAGTTTCTCCGTTCAGATAATAGTGGGGAGTATACAAGTGATCCGTTCTTAAAAGTAAATCAAAATGAGGGAATTACGAGACATTTCACCGTTAGGGAGACACTAAAACAAAATGGGGTAGTAGAGTGCATGAATTATACTTTGCTGGAGAAGGTGCGATGCATGTTGTCTAATTCTGGGTTAAACAAAGCATTTTGGGCTGAGGCTTTGATATATGCATGCTACCTTATTAATAGGTTGTCGTTAGCTGTAATTGAAGGTAAAACACAAATAGAAGCTTGGTTGGGAGAACCTGCTACAGATTATGATACTATTCATATTTTTGGGTGTCCGACATACTATAATGTCAAAAATGGTAAGTTGGATCCTCGTGCAAGAAACCCATTTTTCTGGGTAAGAAGAAAGGGGTTAAGGGTTACAAGTTATGGGATACAAAAGACCAGAAGATTATTCTTAGCAAGGATGTTACTTTTGATAAAACTTCTATGATGAAGTCACATGTGTTTAAGCATGAAGAGAAGAGGAAAAATGAGATTTTGTAGCGGGTAAAGGCTAATACATCTTTTCATGATCCAGATAGTTCTGTACCAAAGGGGGTATCATCTACTGGTGTGACAGCAGTTAATATGTCATTAGTTCATGTTCCAAATAATAAATAAACAGACGAAAGTGAAGTATTTGGAAGATGAGATGAGGAGACTCCGGTTGTGAAGTCAATTGCCATTGGTAAACCACAAAGGAATACAAGTAAGCCAGGATGCCTTACAAAGGACATGGTACTTACAAAGGTGAATGCCATAGTAGCCTACACAGTACCGGTCATTGAAGAAGATGTTCATTCTACTTATAAAGTAACTATTTACGGTACTGAAGCTAACAAATGGGAGGGAGCGATGAAGAAAGAGGTACATTCCCTTCTTCAGAACAAAACTTGGGAACTTTTAAAGTTGCCTAAGGGATAGAAGGTAATTGGTTGTAAGTGGGTCTGCACAAAGAAACATTGATCTCGAAATGATAATATATGCTTTAAAACAAAACTCATAGCCAAAGGCTATCCATACATATGAATGAATACTACAGTCTACGGTTACAAGAAAAAACTTTAAGATCTACGCTACAGACAAGGTGGCCTTATCTACTATAGAAGCAGAGTATATGGTGGCTACTGAAGCGATTAAAGAGTCCATTTGGATGAAGGGTCTTTTGCATGATTTGGGTATCAAGATGGAGCATCTTGATGTGTTTTGTGATTTTTTTTGTAAAATTCATATTGACGGGACTAACCCGTGGAGGGGGACCCATTTTTGAAAAACAGTTATGAAATTTTTTTTAAATTTTTTTTGGGAACAAGTACCTTGTATAGGAAAACTAACTAACTTATATGTGATATAAGAATATAGATTAATACATATTTAAGTATCTTACGATAGCTTATAATATATTAATGATATTCCCCTAGGATACCAATTATCATGACCAGGGATCAAAGATAATACGAAAAACAAGACTAATTTAGAATACGGCTGGGAACCATATCTAAATTACGGTTAAATGTTAAGGACAATAATTAGAGATCAATTGGGAATTGACTTAGTTTTATTTTCTAAAAACTTGGTATCTGAGGAACCAATTTTACGTATCTAGGTGCAAATAGATGTTACTTGATAACATTTAGAGGTATATAGGCAGTAATAGCAACCTATAGTACCCTATAATGTTAGTTCAAAGACAGAACTCATCTACCTATTTTATGAACTCAACGGACTTTGGTGTGTGGCCACTTGTTAGCTAAATACCTAATACCTCTCATATTTGTAGCAAATGGGTCATTTTGCTAGAATATACATATATTATAGAACTTTAGAGACTAAAACACCCTAGTTGTTAGAATAAGGAACGCATCATCTTGTAGGTTTTGAATAGTTATCTTGGCTAAAACCTTATTAAAATGCACTTTAAGGTTAAGATCACCATTTTACAGGGTAAAGTTGGGATTTGATAATTAATAGGAACTCATGAGTATAAAGCCATGAACAGGGTTTACTTGTAAGTAATGATTGAGAATCATGTACTTTTATATACTATGTACCACAAATAATGATTACAAATCATGTAGTTAAATAGAATTTCATGAGTAATAGAATATAAACAAGGTTCATCTACAAGTAATGATTGGGAATCACTAACTTGAATACTATCAAGTATTACTATTGGTATTGATATATATGCACAATAGATGTTAGCGATATTCATAACATTGAGTAACTCTATTTTGATATCAATAAACTTGACCTGTATGGATACTGAAATTCATATGCTATTGCAGAATTTGGAAAAGTCTATTATTGAGAACAATGAGTCTCTAAAATAACAAAGTAGGAGCTTCGTTTGTACCCTCACCTCCATATTAAGGAAGACCTGATAATGGATTACCCTATACTATTCTCGTATTGTATGACTGCGGCAGAATAATATTCGGCAGTACAATTTCACTATAATATTGTGTGGAGAAATAATTGTGGTAAATAGAGATATTGAGAATATTTTATTAAAATTTATATACTTTAAATATTACGCTTTTGAGGAAATATTTGATAGATCACTCTGCGCGTAGACCTGATTCAAGTTTTCCTAATTTCTGAGAAAAACAATGAACTACTGGTTAGGAACCTCAAGCTTATGCCTACTAAGAGTAAACATGTGCTAGGGTAACACAATGTTGAGGCTACTAACAGGAGAAGTGACAGGCAATACATGATAATGCTTATTACGTAAAGGCTATTAAAGAAAATGACAGACGGGTTCTATGCATTCCCTCTATGTCTATAGGTTAGAACATGTTATTGGAACGGTTTCCAATACACTCCTCCGGGCTAGGATAATGAGGAAGATTATTGGGAATGCATTTCTACTTTCCTTAAAATGAGAGAAGATGTAGAGAGTGTACGTGTAGCGATTGATTTTAAGGAAAATATATTATTCGTCCTAGTATAGCCATGGTGGAGTAGGATCTCCAGCCTTTATTCCAAATGCATCCATGGAGACACATATGGACCTATCCATCCACATAGTGGCCCACTTGAGTATTTATGGTCATAATAGATGTATCTTGGAGATGGTCTTACATTTGCCTGTTATTAACAATTAGAAATGCAACGTCTGAGATGGTCTTACGATCGCAGGCTCAGTTCTTGGATTAACCGATCAAGTCGATCAATGCAACTTGACGGGGGATTGCGAGTTCGACTCACAGGCTTTTAATGATTATTTTAACGCTAATTGAGATAGATAATTGAGCACCGTGAGTACCCCATACCATACCCAACTCAAGTTTTGCTTGGTATGCCGTTTATACCTCTACATATTAAGGAATTCCATTAATTTTTCTTGATCCAACCGTTGATAACCATTGTATCAAAGAAAGTATACGACAATCCTTAATTTGTAGAACTATAAACGGGATACCAAGCGGAGCCAGGATTGACAGAGAGCCTAATCAAATGATTTAGGATAATCGTTAGGCCACTGTTATTATGATCACAACTTCCAGCTAGTGTGTGGACTATGCACTTTTGCTCCCGCAATACTGATTAGGATTTATCCCATAAAAAATCATCAAATATTTCCCAAAGTAACTAGTAACTGGGTCAGAGTCCAGTGTTACCCATCGACAAATATTTGGATGTTCCGTATAGGTGTCAATTGCACCACCACAACGTACGAAGATGGGACTCCAGCGTCGGCCTGGTATTATGTGGGTTATGATTCGCATCTTTTTTATTCCTGCAGGACACAAACAATAATGAAGGCTCACAACTCCCAACACAATGGTTGAAGACAGTAGAACCCATACTACGACCTCCCACTTAGCAGGATGAGACAATGCTCTCGTATCTACAATAATACGATAAACCCAATCATTACAGGCCGTTAAATGACTACCCTACAACTTGACGAGCACATCTTAAGGGAAACTCTCATAACAGCCTACTATCCAAGACAAAACCATGAGACTCCGAGATCAATAGATGACCTCCCCAATAAGGCAAACACGTCTTAGCGGAAGCTCTCTTAACGACCCATGAGTCATGGCAAGATCAGTTGGTAATGACAAGCAGTAATAGCCCTACCCATGTGGGAAAGCAAAGCCTAAGATCCCAGAGGGGTATCTTAGGGGTTACACACGTCACGTGAGCTCAAGCACTCCTACGTCAAAGGATCCCCCCATAAATATTGAGGGAAGGTGAGCTTAGAGGGGAGGCTTTTGTCGAGACCCTTCTCCCCCAGAGAGAAACCCTAGTAGAGAAAGGGAGAGAAAAGAAAAAGACCCGAAGAGAGTCCAGTGGTGCCCTTCTCCGGTAAGACGTTTCAAGCCCAAAATCCCTACTCACTCATTGTCGTCCCCGTGAGGATCACAGAGACTATAGTCATGACACATGGCAGTACATCTTCTAGACATGTGGCCTGACATATTGTCGTGATGCGTTAGCTCAGTGGGTCATGTGTGCCACGTCAGTATGACAAGTGGCAGTGCCATGTAAGCATATTAGACCTGCAAGTGCCATGTTAGCATGACACATAATAGTGCCACATCAGCACGTGTGATCTAGATGCCACATCATCATGCCATATTATTTGACACGTGGCAAATTTACGTCAGCGTTACATCAAACGGTGGGGTTCTGGACCGTTAAATTATCAGAGAACGCCATCTGATATGTGGTAGAGCCACGTCTGTCATGTAAAACCTACCCCTATGCCGCGTCAGATGGTGGGGTCACGCTACATCATCAGTGAGGGCCACTAACTCAGCGAGTGGCTAAGTGTCACGTTAATACTGTGGGACCCACTCAACAATACTGATAACGTCAACAATGAGGATACATATCTTGATTGCTTACCTCAGCGTGATGTCAGAAGACCTAGTCTGCCAGCATCATGTGGTCATACCCTAGGGTACGTCAGCTTAGTCAGCAGACCTAGTCTACTGACGTCATTCCGATGTCAGCCGCCGATGGGCTTTTTCGTTTTAGGCATTGATTTTTGGCCGTTTTCACGGTTAGTTTTACGGCGAATGGGATACTTTCACGGTGAGCATAATATAGTCACATAATCGTGGGAACACAAGCTACGCAACAAAAATACTATCGTAGAGTGTTTAAAAAAAAAGCCCTAAAATACCTTTGAAAACAGTCATTAGAAAAGGGTAAAAAATAGGTAGAAAGGGTAAATTTGCCGAAAAAGCCTAATTTTTTTACCTAATCTGAAAACATCAACATATATAGATCTAACATATATACATATATAAAAATGATAAATTCAACGAGTATATCAATTTATACCTCTCCGCAATGCAAAAAAAATAAATATTTCTGAGGAAACTATAGAGATCCAAACTTTCTCTCCAAAAGCTCTGTGAGTCATGCTAACGTGTTAAGAACAGAAAGAGAAGCCATTACAAACTTATTAGGTTACTTATAGTATATCTAGGGTTTATGGGTTAGGAGTATCCAAACCCATAAACCCAAACCCAACTTGTGAGGATTTAGAGACACTTAAAAACCAAACACTCAAGTCTCAGTCAATACCAACCACTCATCTCTATTAGATGAGTGGCTCTTAAAATTAGAGATTTCTTATATAGGAAATGAGGTGGAAAACCAAATAGTGTATCCTGCCTCACTTATCTCTACCTGGCAGTCACGTCACATTGTTGTCTTTTTTTTTCTCTCTCTTTTTCCCTCTATTTTACAAAGATTTGAAATATCACATTGCTGTCTTTCCTTCTTTCTCTCGCTTATAAACTACCTTCCCCCTATCTCTCTTACAAACAAAACTCTGTGAGTGTAATTCAAAATCCCTAAACCTTCCAAAAAGTCCCTCCATTAAATCACTTTCTCTCTCTCGAACAGTTTTTTACTCTCGGACAGTTTCTCTCTGTTGTACTCACCGTTAGAGACAGGGGAGACAAGTTTCTTTTCATCTTTTTATCGTTAGAGACAGGGGATTTCCCTTCATCTTTTCCCCATCTTTTGAGGTAGGAAGAATAATTTATTGTTGCATTGAATATTTAGGGTCCAATATTGGAGAATAGAGAGAAAGTGGAAATGGGTCTTGTCAAAGGTATTGGAATTCTCTGTTATACCTTGACGATAATTCCCTAATAATTATATTAGTTCATTCATTTAACCTCAATAATTATAAATCATTTACAATCGAATGAAAATTTCCCCAATTTCTTTTTCCTCTGTGCATTGTACCGCTAGTTCATGTCCCCTCAGTGCATTGGATAGGCAAACTTATCTAATTCGATAATATGGCAATGGGATTAGGGATATGGAAAATTGGTATTGTCGAATTCGATAAAATGACTATGAAATTGTCGAAATCGACAATTTAAGTATAAAATTGGACTATAAAAATAGAAAATGTCAAAATCGACAATTTCTAAAATTTAATTGGAGTTATGAAAGAAAATATTGTCGAGATTGAGAATTATTATAATGTACATGAAACATTGTATATATAACATTTTGTCGATTTTGACAATTTTTAGGTACAATTTGAGTTATATTTAGTAGTATTTCGACAATATATCCCTGAGACTTAGACTAATTCCCATCAAATTATATACATGTATACCATGAAAGAGAAAGTGCCTTCTACAGCTTCTAATAGAAGAAAAAGAGAGTTGGACAGAACAGACCCTGAACACCCAAAGTTTGGAGATCTAAAGAGAAAGAGAATGAGAAAAGCTGTTGAGACAACAACAATGGTCACTCCAAACATTGTTAAAGAATGCCTTGCAAACACTGTTGAACAATCCCCTGAAAACACTGTTGAAACTGCAAATAAGAGTGTTTCTGAACACAGTGGAGCTCACATTGAAGATGCTTTCAAGGTTCGGGTGACTTGGGGTTCTCAAATTCAGAGTGAGTCAGCCCAAGCTGCTTTGGGAGCTCAACCAACACTCCCAACAGATGGTGATGTTAATATAGATAGTGTTGCGGAGAATTATGAGCATAGTTCTGGGCATAATTGTGAAGGCGGGCGGCTACAAACAATGATTAGGTTGGCCCAATTGATACTAGTTTGCTCAGGAGCTTTAAGTCCCATAGAGTGAGGTCGATTGCGCTAGGGCAGGTATAGCACTTAATTATCCCTTATTTCTTATTCCCATTATTTGTTAAATTTTATTTGGTAATCACTAATTTTTTGACATAATCAATGTTATTGTTCAGGAGAATGCATGCCTTCGTGTTCACCATCACCCGTCAACATGGGATCTTACAAAGGAACCATAAATGGTCCAAGATTTGGTTAAGTTGAAGGGTTTACATAAAATTGGGGCCATATTCTATGATTCGCATAACTCCAACCTTATTTCTGCTTTTGCCTAACGTTGGCAGCCGAAAACTAGCAGTTTCCACTTTAAATGGGGGGAGATAGCTTCAACTTTGAATGATGTGGAGCAACTGATTGGCTTTGTTACAGAAGGTAATGCCACTATAATTGGTGGCACTAGGGGATTTCTTGCGCTTTCCGAGGTATTCGTGAAGAATCTTTTACTAGATTTAAAAGAATTCAAGGCGTTGAAAGCTGGTGGTGCTGGTAATTCTTTGTCCCTGAAGAAACTAGGAAACCTTTATGCCTACAAATTAGAGAAGGTTCTCAATGACAGTACTGTTGCGAGAGCCAAGAAGAAGGGGTTAATAGCCAAGTCTGTTGCTCGTGTGTACATGTTATACGCACTTGGATCATTCATATTCCCCACAAAAAAGGGTACTGATGTCAGCGCACGGTATCTAGACTTGTTTGCCAAGGAAAAAGAGGCAAAGAAGTGGTCATGGGGGTTAGCAGTTCTGGCGTACATATATCACAATCTCGGTGCAGGATCTCGAGATGATGGGAGGCAATTTGCATACTGTACCATGCTACTCGAGGTGATTCCCGTACTCTTTTACTACTAATTTGTATGCATATGCATCCATCTATCCCTTTACTAATTTGATTTTGTTTATCCATATAAATATAGTCGGGGATTTTTGCGCATTTCCCAAAGCTTACTCGGATACCGACGGAGATGGATTCCGACCAATACGAGCACTGTACTTGTTGGAAATGGGGTGGATCTGTTACAGATTGATACGGTGGTCCGGCTTTACTAAAGTTTAGGGAAGCATTGGACAAATACAAAGTCGATGATGTAAGTTTTTTAGATGAACTATCCCATAATTTTTTGGTAGTATACACAGTTCTATAGGTCACTGTTATACACTTAGATAAACAACCAATATGTAAGTGCATATTGTCGAAGTCGGCAATATTGATACTTAAATTTGGAATAAGGCAATGTGTAATATTGTCGAGTTCGACAATCATGGCAATGTAGATATAGTTTTGCATATATAATATTGTCGAGCTCGACAATTATTGTAATGTAGTTCTAGTTATGCCTATATAATATTGTCGAGATTGACAATTATTGCAATGTAGTTCTAGTTATGCCTATATAATATTGTTGAGATTGACAATTATCAAGTCCATTTAGAGTTATGCATATATTATATTGTCGAAATCGACAATATAGATAAATTACTGTAGTCTAACTTGGTAAATAGACAATTTAATGCCTTAATCTCAATTTTTTTATCTTTGGAAAGTTTTTCTTTAGATGTGTTTCCCTTATATTTTCCTGTTCTTAACATAATATACTTGGGTCATTTTTCACGTAGGTTGTATGGAACCCGTATAGAGATAAAGGGATTTTGCACATGGGTTCAAGGAGATCACCTATTTCTATGGTGCACTAGCAGGTCTAGACCATGTTTAACCCTATTACCCAAATAGGGTTGTGCGGCAGTTCTCACGGGAACAAGGTATCCCCAGAAAGCCTTTGTGTCCCAAGGTTTCCAAGCTTTGGATCTCCGAAGAGCTGATGAAATATAACCCTAAGTATGAGTGGGTTGATTGCTTCTCTGAAAAGAAGTGGAAGGATTGGATACTGAAGAAGGTTGAAAGGGGGCGGAGAGTACGAGAAGGGCCTCCAGTATCTACAGAGGGTTACTTGGAGTGGTTTTCCATTGTCTCATGGATGATGATCTTCCCCGTTACCATTGACTTGGGAGTAGATAATGATGTTGGGACGTTTGGAATTCTTCAAAAGAACCAAGCTCCATAAGTCAATAAGGATGGTGACACCCCTGTGAACCACTATGAAGCTGGTGGTGAATAATATCATGCATTGGTTAGTACATCTTCCCTTATATTCTGTTCACTCCCTTCCTTTTTGCTTCAAATATTTATTATCTAATATTATGTTCACTAAATTGTAGCTCAATGAGCATGCCACTATGTTTCCAAATGCCCATGATGCCATGCCAACATAAGCTGAATCATGCGGGTTGGATCAGCAAATCAAGGCATTAAATGATGGAACTTCAAAAGCTTAAGGAAGATAAAGATAAAGAGTTTGAAGCCAACTTAAAGCTAGCAGAGGCCCTGAAGGAGAGGGTTAGTGTTTATCCATAGTTAATGTTAGTGTTTATCGGCAGTTATCCTTATATCTAATTGCTGAGTTCGACAATTATCTTCATATATGTGAAGTTAATAATATATCATATTGTCGAGCTCGACAATTATGTAGTTGTTTGTGAATTCATCTAAATGTAATATTGTCAAGATCGACAGTAATATAACGAGACACATTAGGAAATTGACAAATCCCTATTGGATGGATAATTTTAAAATTCACATGTGCAGTGTTACTTGGTTATAGATTAATTGTTTCATCTCCTCTTAACCTCAGACAAGTGAGTGTAATTTGCTGAGAAAAAGCATTAATCAAATGAAGGAAGACATGCAACTAAAGCGTGTACTTGACGAGCAATGTGCATTAGCATACACAGATCTACCGACCCAGTTATATGTGAAGGTAGGCAGATATCATTATCTCCTCAATTGATTGTTTTATTCCAAACCATGATATTCGTAATAATATATTTGTTTGTAGATATTGGAGTGCAAGAATTTATAAGAGAAAAATGCAAGTTTGAAGGCAAAGCTAAGGAAAAAATATGGCGTTGAAGTATGTAATATGAGCTTATCTATTGAGTTGAATAAGAAGGTAATGTAGTGTGTAACATTATTTCTTATTGGAGTCTATTAATCATTCTTGCATGACGTGTAATTATTTTGCAAATGTGTACAGTCTAAAGAGAATGGGCTACTAAAAGTGGTCAATGCCCTTTTGATGGAGCAGATAGACTTGCAACTTCCACCCGCTATACCTATGAGTTTACCCACACTTGTATGGGATCTATTGGTTTGTGGCTACATTATTTCTTACTCTGGCAACATTTTTCTTGTGCTGCTTGTTTCGAACAGGTAGCTATCCTCCAATCACATCAACCTATGACAGACATAAACCTAGCAAAGTAGTATGATGACTTGTTGTCTACGCATGAGGAACTTAAGAAGAAGTTGATTGCGAAAGAAGATTTTGTAAGTCATTCAAAATGAATGATATTAGTTTTAGTTAGTGAATTGGAGTTTGTGTTTGATAATCCAAAAGTGAATGGAATGTCTTGGCTAGGTTTCCCTTGATAATATTGACTTTATTTAAGTTTTATTTTGTGAAGCACTTGAGTGTATTTTTTATGTTATATGTTAGGGATAATCAGATGTTCCATTCAACTTGATAAACATGGTCAATATCCGTTTGGTTATGGTTTCAGTGATGTATAAAAATTATCGAATTAACCAATGTATCGACAATAATAACTGAAGTAATTGTCGATTTTGACAATTTGTCTTTGGTTAGACAACATAGTATTTTCAAAATTGACTACATAGTATTGTCGAAATCGACAACATTTTTATTTGGTTAGACAACATATTATTTTTGAAATTGACAATAATTGACTGTCAAATCTAAATACCTGAATTGGATGCTCATCTACTTTATGTCTTTGGAACAGATACTGAATTGGACATCCAAGTACAAGAAAGAAGCTGCGAGAGTTACAGAGGAAATTAACGATCTCGTAAGCCCCCATCTCCATATTTATTTAATGGAATGTTTATTTCATTGTTAATCCTAATGTTGGAGTTTTTTTTCAGCGTAAGAAGTTGGTTAATGATGAAGAGATAAAAAAGTATTTTGAAGTAAATAACAATGAATGGGTATGACCTATTCTTAACTCTTGTACCTATGTCACCCCATGTCATGTCATTATTCATAAGCTTTGGTGATGCACCTATTAGTGTCTACTCTAATATCTAATTGTTGCTGTTGCAGGAGGTTTGGCGTCAATCATTGAAGAAGGCACTGGCGAGTGAAGGGATGGGAGACATGGTGGACCCAACGTTTGAAGAACTTTTTCACCAGAATGAACGATTCTTCACAATAGCACGACAAGGACCCAAGGGAGATTATCAAGAAGATTTGGTTTCCACGGGGGTAACCCTTGAAAATGTTATTATTGCTAGGAGGGCAAATATGGCTAAGAAGAAGAAGTTACAAGAAGTTTTATTCCAACTGTGGACGAAGTATCTTCTAGATGTCCGTGGCGTCGAAACAACTGATAACAATTCTGCTTTTAGGGTTACCGCCACAATTCAGCACCAGAGCCAATATAGATTCCTAGATGTAATAAAATCATTGAAGACTTTTCTCTGCAGGGACCCCACATTCTGGAAGAGTATCTTCAGCCAAACATTGGGTATATAATTCACTCCAGACGGTGAGAACGTGTATCAAATTCTATTGCAGGCATATTTTTTTGGTCATCAACATGTGGAGTATAGGCATATGGCACATTTACTATCCACTTACTATGAAAAGGTTGTGGTCTTTATTAGCCACACTGAAGAATATACATTCTTACCCCTCTTTTAGAAACGTAAAAGAAATACTACTTCAAATGAGGAGAGTTTCCAAAACCTTCTTATCGATACTAGTAAGTACTGGTGGTTTGGTTTGGGGGCGGACAACCATTGCGTTCGTTTGTTTCCAAAGTTTAATGCACCAATGCCTCCAGTATTTACTCTTTTCTACGGTCATGCAAATCTGGAAATTCCTTCGGCTTTTGTGAAAGAACAACTGAGTAGGTATTTTGATGTCAGGGTAAGGACCTTCAAGGTATTACTTAGAAACACAATGTAATGGGGTATATAATTAATGACATGATCGCTATTGGTTTGCTGAGAATCAGATAGGGTTGTCGACCAAATGTTTGTATATCACAGTTCTGTTACCTCACTATTTATTAATAGTATTCCTACATAGTTATCCATTTTTTGTATATCACAGTTCTGTTAGCTCACTGTTTGTATATCAGAGTATATAATTTTTTGTAAAAGTGGCTCTTGTTGATTTATTTTAGTAGTATACATATTTATGTTAGGTCATCTGAATCTCTTTTTTGACTGTTCAAAGTATGTACATATTGGCGGTGAAAAATATTTTAACAGTGCACTTGGAGCTTAAAAATAAAATATTGACAATTTCAACAATATTTGTAATGTATATGGTTACTTGCAATATATAATATTGTCGAGTTCGATAATTTTGGTAGTGTATTAGGAATTGTGCATTTTAATATTGTCGAGCCCGACAATTACCAAGTGTAATTAGAGTTAGGGGTATATAATATTGTCAAACTCGACAATTTAGTTTAATTATAGTCGATCTATTACATAACCCGACAATTTAATGTTGTATTTTTGACAATCTACAAATTCACAGAGGGATAAAGCCACACAATCCCTAAAATCTAAATAGTTCATGACTATTATCCTAAAATCCATCATCAAACCAAAGTTAATATTGAATGAACCACTACTATCCTTTGCCAACAGTAATTATCCAATACAAAATTATTACAATCAATTACAGATTGGTACCATGTAGACTCATATTTTCTTAGATGTCTTGGTTGTTATCATTCTTTTGCAACAGCTGAATAGAATCTTCATGGCTGTCTCCTACATGGAATTCATTCCGATTGTAAATACGGGGTAAATTCATGGGAAACATATTATAGAAAAATCACAGAGAATATGACGTTTATGCATAGTATCTTATATGTACTTACTTGATTCCACTATCTTCATTTTGAGAAGTGGGCATGTCCGTTTGTCATGGTTGCCAAGTACTCCACAACTTTTGCATGTTATCTTCTTCTTCTTCATAACAGTCTCTTTCATCCCCCCCATTCTATCTTGCCCTTTTCTTGTAATCAGTCTTCGCTCGTCCTTTTGTTTGAACAACAAGAGAGTTTAAAATGATAGTTCCAAACATCATAGAATCTGCTAAAGAAGTAGAGATGTTTGGTTGCGATGCATCTGTCTGTGTTAAAGAATCGTCGCAGTTATCAAGGTAGGACTCAATCTCGTCTAGCTTCAAAAACTGCAAATTCAAAACTTGATTTCTTCTTCGAGGCCCTTTCAAATAATTTTAATACACGAAGGGGTAGGTGGATATGGCGTAAGGGATGTCGTAAGTTTTCTCCTCCTAATTGACTTTTATCATACGACCTTGAAAACTTGTTTGCACCAATTGTCCACCTTGTTATAATGAAAGCTTCAGGTATTTTGAGAATGTCGTATTTTAAGAAAACCTTCAGGAGGTGACAATATGGGAGTCCAACATACTCAAACAACTTGCATCCACAATTACCAATTATCTTGTTTAAAGTTAATATTTAACTCAAATGACTCGGTACGACCACTATGGGACTTCACAGTAAGTTGTCGAAGGTTGCCTTCTATGTTTCTTTCTATTGCAATAAAGCGGACAACCTGGTCAAATTGATTTTGAAGTTTGTAAAATATTGTTCTTGTGTGAATCTTTGCAACATCTTTTAGTAGAGCTTGATGAGAACCAACTTGACAATATTTGTGTTCTGATGCAATGTCTTCTCCACTCTCTCATTCGTATACCTCTAAAAGTACAGTCTCATACTTGGTCACAAAACTGTATAACCCAGTTGCTACTGGTAACCAACCATTAAAGAAGTTGTTTATGGACTCACTCCGTCCTGTACTGCTCATGCCTGCATAGAAGGTTGAACGATTCCATAATAGTATCCATTTATGTCTAATATTGAAGATGCCTTGCATCCAAAGGTTATCATCCAATTTATGTTTCATCATTAGGTCCATCCACCTCGTTTCAAACACTACAACCTCATATGTGTCGTGCATTATCGAATCAATATCTTCTTTGAATATAGATGGTTCCCGAAAAACATGGCCTACCTTCTCAGGAAATTTGTTTGTGATGTGCCATAGATAAAATCGATGTCTGGTGTTGGGGAAGACCTGCAAATAAACCAGGGGAACATAGAATGATTTAGAGACATTGTTTCATAATCTATGATATTGTCGATCAGAATCCTAGGTCGACAATAAAATGTCGATACATGATTGTACTCGACAATATATTGGAGTTATATATAACATTGGAATTATGAAACAAAATATTGTCGATCTCGTCAATTATGACAATGTACATGACGCATTGCATATATAACATTGTCGATTTCGACAAATACCAAGTACAATTGGAGTTATATATCTATTATATTGTCGACCTATATGGTAAATCGACAATTTGATCAGTGTGTAGTCTGTCCAATTCAAACTCCTTCTATACCTTGGGAATTGCGGCAACCATAGCTGCATCTTGATCAGTGATAATTAAAGCAGGTTGCTTGTAATTCATTGCCTTCAACCATGTATGGAACAACCATACAAATGTGTTTTCTTGCTCATTCCTTAGTAAAACACATCCTTATTGAATTGTTTGATAGTGGTTGTTGATCCCTGTAAACGGAGCAAAATGCATCCTGTATGCAGTGGTCCGGTACGTAGTATCGAAGGTGACGACATCTCCAAATGCCTCGTATGCGTACCCTGAACGTTCATCAATCCAAAAAAAAAATAGTGCTCGATCCTCCTCATCTAATTCTATGTCAAAATATAACATCGGATCTTCAGTTTATTTCTACCAAAACCACTCCAACGCGGCTTGTGCATCTCCTCTGACTAATCGTTTCTTATTTACCCTGACATTGTAGTTGTAACAATCCCGTTTGTTGAAGGTTCGATCTGGGAATAATATCGGGACCTTGCTCACCAAAATATTGTGGAGCTCAAATGTTGTTGTCAAGTTTTTTGCTGCTTCTGGAAAGAATTTGTTAACCTTCATACGATGATGATTCCGTGGAGATACGAGTTTATGGTTATGGATATCTGCGAAACTTGTGACAACATATTTTTTTTATTTTGGTATTCCAATTAATATTCAATGTTGCTTTATACCCACACTTGTCAGATGATCTTCTGTTGCCAGATATGTCACTCGTCTCTGGATCTATCCCACGATTTTTCTTTGAGAAGCCATTACTCATACAATAGAAGTGGGCTCTACCTATATCATCCGATCTCGAACGCTTAGTAGAATTGCATATCTTGGTGGAAAAACCCTGACCTCTTCCATATTGTTCGTAGCACAGACGTGTGTCCTCAACAATATCAAAATGTTGACCCTCGTATGGGGCTTCCGCCAACAAATGGTCTATAATACATTTATTTTCAGACCTTTCTAGAGACTCGTCACTAATAACTCTACTCCAATTTTCAGCTACAGAGTCTTCCATTATCGATCTCATTGACAAGTTCACACATAAAAGAAATAATTGTGAGTTGTCCTACGCAAGTAATTTAAGAAAATATTAAAAACTAAACACAAGTAATGTCCAACGCAATGTTCATTTCATTTGAAAGCCTTCATTACATCACATGCTACAAAAGAGGAAATACAAAATGTAAACAATGACCCCCAGCAAAACTCGTTGTACAACACAGACTTCTAACACATACTCCTATCTGAAAATCTAGTTACATTGACATTCTTCTTAGCTATATTAACCCATTTGCCACCCATATGAAGAATCGTCAGAGAATCGTAATCAGCTCTCTTACGCATTGAATTGAAATATGCCAAATCTTGCTCCTCCCAGAACTCATTTTCTAGTCCTCCAAATTCTAATTCTCACTCAATTTTGGCTTGCCTCGCTTCTTGTACTTCAACATCTTGTAGTGGTGGATAGATTTCTTCGTGAGTTAGCGAAGAAAGTGGTATGTAGACACTATCGTAACTCTCTGACTCCTCCCTGACAAAACACGCACAAAATAATTTATGGACCCAGTGCAAAAAACTAAACACCATTGTCAGGCCTCTAAAATAACAGAAGTAAAACCCTATGAAATTGTCATGCCTTAACAAAACATGCTTATAACATATGGCGTAACCTAAAATAAGCTGAAAATAAATAAAATTTTGTCGAGTTCGACAATATACTCCTATATGTCAGGACTTGCATGTAAACTATTGTCGAGTTCGACAATGTAGTAGTGTGTGAAAACTTCCATATCCAATACTGTCGATATCGACAATTACGATATGTATGTGAGTAATTACATATCTAATATTGCCGAAATTGATAATTCTTGCATGCTGACTGAGATTTACGCTTACGAAATTGTTGAATTAGGCATTTTCGATAATTCATTCACAGGATTGCATGGGGAGAAAAAATTTGGATTACAAAGAGGATTATTAACAAGGGATTACAAGTCACAACATTATCTACAAAGCAGGTAGGTATACTACTGGGGATCCCATACTACTGTGTCTAACTTTGAGAGAGGTAAGAGTTCCAAATACCTGTCAACGAAGATGAGTCTTATCCTACTTTCTTCTATCACTGCGGCTGTCGCAGTTATTTGGAGACTTGCGTTTACGAAATTGTTGAATTAGGCATTTTCGACAATTCATACACAAGATTGCCTTGGGAGACAAAATTTGGATAACAAAGAGGATTATTAACAAGGGATTACAAGTCACAATATTCCCTACTAGGTAAGTATACTACCGGGGATCCCATACTACTGTGTCTAACTTTGAGAGAAATAAGAGTTCCAAATACCTGTGAACGAAGATAACTCTTCTTCTACTTTCTTCTATCGCAATTATGTATGATATGAGACTTGAGTATTTGGTTTTTGAGTATCTCTAAATCCTTTCACTCTTGTTCATCACAACAAACAATAATAGTAGTCTAGTGGAGATACCATCCAAAAGGAATAACCTCTATCTTATATTTGAAGTACAAGGTAACTTTAATTTTAGAATTGTAGGGATCCCCTTTGCAGGGTACCCTTCCAGAAATTCTCGAGAGCCTTAGTCAAGCCAAGGCCCAAGAGGGGGTTTGGAAATAGTTTTCAACCAGCAATTGACGCGCCTCGGTTAGAACCTCACTGACTGCGTCATTGCCCCAAGCGCAAAGATACCTCTTCGCTGTACACCAAGCCTTGTTATATATCCCCAGAAGCATCCTCATTTCCTCCACTAAGACAATGTGGGACTATAAATTTATTACAACAAAATAATAGGATCCTCTCTATTATCTCCTCTCTTCTCATCCACAAGATAGTTATTGTGGCACCCGATAAATCCCGTCCAGTCAGCAGAGCTTGTGTGCAAATATGTTTTGCAAGGAAGAATTCGTGTAAACTTCCTTCAAATTCTCTTATCAGCGCCATAGATTTATTCGTGGAGATATGCTGTTGGTGTCTTAGCATTTCATTTCGGAACAATCATCATGTACAACAACAATTTACTTTTGAAACTCAGATGTATAAAACTGCTCATACATAGCTACAAATGGTAGATTGATGCATAAAACTACTACAGATGGTCGGCAACGACACTTATTGTAATGTTCCTCACTTTTTAACTCTTGTTTTGTCTACCGAAAGATTGAAACAATCTTGTTTCTCACGCTATCCAACCACTCAACAACGAAGGCCCAGCTAACACTCATATCTGTTTCTGGATCAAATGGGAATGGTTCCATCGGCTTTGTTGCCTCCAGAAGATCCTCTATTGGAATTGTTGGTTTCGACCGCTCCAAAGAACCTACGGGGTGGAAGTAGTTATTCGGATCTGGGCAGTAATTCTGAAGTAAATGCATCCCTGGTAAGAATTTGATGTAAATATCTTCTAAAGCATATATTGCATAAAAAAGAAAGAAAAAGAAAGCTCACCTGATCAACATGCATTTTCCTGACAAAAGTCTTAAAGATTCTGAAATTCTTGCTTTCAAGTAGATTGCTGGATAGTCTAAGATATGTCAGAGCAGCCATCCTTAGTTTTGGAGGGTCGTCTCTGTTTACACCATTTGGCCTTGCATTCTTCAGAATCTGATTATAATCGTTTCGATCATATCTAGGGAGAGCATTCTCACCTGCAACTTCTATATCCTCTCTCCATCCCGCACTCAACACCTAAGACAAACAAATCCAATACGATAAGTCTGCAATTTCGATTTCAATTTTGTTGGAATTCAGTCATTTTACCTGTTGAACAAGTTCCTCAGGTCCACTTTTAGCTTCTTCACTTTGTTTTGAGTTTCTCATCTCAAGGCATGTGAAATTCAGACTGGTACTATGTCGTGACATCATCCTTGCTATGGTTCGATATCCATCTCGGTCTTTTAAGTTGTAGTATCCTGCAGTAAGTTCTGCTGCGTGGTTATCTTCTTTATACCACCAATGGATTCCCGATACCTGTTATGAGACATACGGGTTCATTGAATTTTACATAACGTAAATGATCATAACTTGCTAAAATGAGATCAGAAGCGATGATTGGAAAACTTACTTTAGCTGCTAGCTTGATTTTACAGCCTAGGAAAATTTGATTGGCTTCATCAAGGATCTGATCACCATGAGTTAGTAACTTGTTTGAATACCATGTTAGGAAGAACTTCCCTTTCTCAGAAACATATGTCCCATTGGATTTGAAGAAATCTGTGGAGCTTGGTACATCGTTGTACTCTCCTGCATCATCTGGCAGCTCCCATTCAGGGTGGCCTGCAAGTGTAGCTGCCTCTTTAAATTCTGCTTTGAGATACTTGTCATAGCACTGCAAATATGATATCAATGTGAAGTAAGGTTATGTCATGTTTCAAGAAGGGACTAGATTCGAGTTTAAGGGAGCAGGAAAGGGAAACAATATAAACTTGAGTTAAAACACAAGTTGGCTGCCGGTGAATGCAGCGTCCGGGTTAAAACAAAGTAACAATCTGTGTCGTGTAATTGAGTTTTTTCCCCTTTGTTATATTATTGCTTCGAGTTTGGTCCATTTTTCTACACTTGCTTGAAGGGCGTCCATATCCATGAATGGACAAGGTAGAGTGTATTATTTGTGCCCAAGACCTTAACAGTCACGAAATGCCAGTGTCATGTCAAGGAACACTTACTACACAACCTTACTTTGTGTGAGACTTTTCCCTTCAAAAAAATTCAAACACATTTCAATAGTGCAAGCAGCCTCACCTGAAATTCACCAATTCCTGGAAATAACTACCCTTGATTTTGTGGATATGAAGGGTATCTGAGTTCTCCAGCCGGACCCAGCCCAACTTCAATGTCTATTATAAGCCCAGAATCAAGGAAATCTGCCATGCTCACTCTAAAGCTCTTCATATAGTCTCGGTATATCTAGATAAAACAATTCCAAACTTAAAATCAGTATCTTCCACATAAAAGTACATGCAGAAACAACTTAAATTCATGTTGAACGAGATATGCAACCTGATGAAATAAATTTCACCCAAACACCAAAATTTGGTTGAAACTACTAATAGCTCATAGAAAATTATAAGAGAAAAATCTACGAGAATGGATGTTTAGTTTATCAAACCTCTGCGGCTGTTCGCCCACCGAAGAGTGGTTGATTATCCACGCCTATTGTGAGGTACTCCGTGTTCCTGGTACCCGAACGATTAGTGTAAAAGATATCAGGGTCTGAATCACCAATATCAAGAACCCATTTGGGTAGAGGGACGTTGACGATATCTCCTACATTTCCACCACATTGGTGGAATGACATTATAGTTTGCAACTTCAGCCCAGAGTCTTGAACGACTTGAAACAAACTCTTATAACGGTTCCAATCATATTGTTTTGGACCATTGGATTCAATGATCCCCCACCAAACATCCACCATGATCCCATCAACATCTGCAGCTTTAAGTTCCATAAGCTGTTTCACAATTTCATCTTTGTTTTCGAGAACATTATCTTCTGTAATAACACCTAACTGTTCCATCACTCAAAAAGAAAACGAAGAAAATAATGGTGCTATAAATATCATTTTCCAACAGAAAATATTAGAACAGCCCTTAGTGTACTTACAGGGACCATGACATAGACAGGAACATAGTTTGCTAAAAGCTTGTCTTTCTTGTTGAGCAAAGCTGGTGCCTGCATTTACAGGAAATTTGAATAGGAAAATTCTTAGGCTTTCCTTGGAAAAATGCTACTCTAAGTATTTAAAGAGTTGATTCCTTTATGCAAACAAATACCCATCAACCCAATACCCAAACCAAGTACCCTTGTCTTTAGAACAGAAGATTTCACTCTAAGGGGGGACCACATAAATCTCTATTAGTGAGTCTTTTGCAAATACACAGTGTTTAAGGAAATTGAGGTTTTATGGTCATCTTAAGGCATTCAATCTAAATTTTGATGCTAAATTGAAAATTTTCATTTTTCCTCTCTACATTTCCTCACAACCCAACTTTTTCTTTCTAAACTCTTTACATTAAAAATTTCTCTCTCCACATTTCCCCTCAACTTTTTTTTTTATTTCTCTAGGATTTCCAATCAAAAGTCTCTAGTTATTTATGAGCCAAATCTTCCAAGTATTAATTCAAACTTTCTGTCAACTTCCCAAGTTCTGAGAAGTTGGTTTTCCTCCATTTCCAATCAAATCTAGAAAACAGTGAAAATGAGTACATTTCCATATTTTTTCTCATAAACCAAACAAAAGGAAATTGGTTTTTTGGGCATTCATTGTCCATGAACCAAACATAGCCCAGTATATTGGTTTCTTCCAATCATAGCTATAAAGGTTCATCATGAAGTTGATCTAGACGATTAAGCTTAAAAACATTAGGGTAAACAAAATTGAACATCTGGGTAATTATTTTCCGAGGGCCTAATGAAAAAATCCAATCCTAATTTTATAACTAAAATTCTACAACACATACAAAACCATTAATGTCGTTAGAGATACCTTAATTCCCGGTGTTGGAGAAGAGACTTCAGATGCCACAGCTTGAGAAGTTATATCCATACTATAGAAACACAATGAACCACCGTGCCCAATTCTTAGCTTGCCCCAACACCCTTTTTCGACTTTCCACACTATCTCCCACAGTCGAAAATGCTCTTCGCTGAAACTCTGTGATCCTAACTGGGAATGTACTAGGCTCGTCATACTCATGGAGATTTCTTTTTTCGGACACTTATTACCGAATTGATTGATCCCTTTTCGCGGACTCAAGCGAGATTTCAAAACCCTAATCCAGAATAGATCAACAAAACTTCAAATGGAGGTGAAATTGAAACCCTAATTAACAATAGGGGCCGAAGAACAGCAGTTCTTGAACTTCAACAATTCAAAAACACTAAAATCAGGGATGACGAGAAGGAATTTAGGCTTCGTAAGGTTTGGTTTAGACATGTTCGAGTTAGGCGGTGTTTGTTTTAGTAAGAGGTAAGCCTCTAAGTTGGGTAAGAAGTCTAAGTCAACTTAGAGGTTTAGTTAGAGGAAGTGTTTCAGTTCTTACTCAACCTGTAAGTCATGATTTTTTGATCATAATCTATTTGTTTTTTTAGCTTAACTTAAAACATAAAAATCATAAACTACTAAATTACCCCTCAATACATATTAGTTATGGTTAAGTTATTGAAGTAAAAATAACATTTGAAGATGAGTTATTCAGATTTGGTCCCTCATAAAGACGTGTTCTGTGCAGTACTCAAAAACGTTACAAGTTTTTGGGTGGAAAATATCTTGCATGTTGATTCTTTGATTCAAAAATTCATTCCTTTTGTGTCAAAATATCTTGCTTGTACTCTATCAAAGCATTTATCAAATTGTTTATCCAAATATAAACTAAATCATACAAACTGAATCATACAAGTTTTTTCTTCCCAGAGTAATCCCTTGAAGCAATATGCAGATAAGCAGGCATAACAGTTCATAGGCAGGCAGTCAAGCGTAAAAATTTATAGGCCAGTTCATAACAATTTTTTCTTCCCAGAGTTCATAACAGTTCACAATAGAAAACTTGAATCATACAAACTATACAGTTCATAATAGTATATGCAAGTTCATAACAGTATAGGCAGGCAAGTTCATAACAGTATAAGTAGTTCATAACAGTTTGAAGAGAACATGGAACACTCAGCACATGGTGGATAATACTGCAACTATACAGGGAGAATACTACAACAATGAAGCTACACATGGTGGATAATACTGCAACAATGAAGCTGAGATATTTGGGCAACCAAATACAAGAGCAAGGTATAAAAACATGTATACAAACTAACTTTAAGGCAGTCAAGCATAACAGTTCATAGGCAGGCATATATACAAACTAACTTTAAGGCAGTCAAGCATAACAGTCAGGCAGTCAAGCAGCTGAACTCAAAGGCATATATACTCACTATTCTAGACATAACTATTCTAGACATGATAGAGTAATCCCTTGAGTATAAGCAGGCATAACAGTTCATAGTCAGGCAGTCAAGCATAACAGTTCATAGTCATATATACTAACTATTCTCTGCCTTCTCCCTCAAGCTTGTGCATATATTACACCCATTCAGGCATAACAGTCAAGCATAATAGTTCATAGGCACTCAAGCATAACAGATGGACTGCACTTCATTTGTTTATTACCTTCTCTTCCAGCAAACAGATTGCCCCTTAAAAACATAATAGCTACACAAAAAATAGTTATTACCATAACAGTATAAGCAAGCATAACAGCTACACAAAAAACATAACAGCTACAGAAGCTGAGATATTTGGGCAACCAAATACAAGAGCAAGAAACAAAAACTCATAGGAATATAGTTTCTTTATGAAGGTCATTTATTGAAATGCTAGAAGAATGATACAAACTGAAACAGATATAGGCAGAGAATAGTCTAGAAGAGTTTACATAACATCTAGAAGAGTTCAAGGCCACATAATATAAAATAGTCTCTTCAAGCATCTAGAAGTTCACATAACATAAAATAGTATTTTACCACACAAGCTAAGAAAAGATTCAAGGCCACATCTATAATACTCACCCAATAAGCATTTTCAGAAACCCAAGACGACGCCTTTCATCCAAGTTCAAAAAAACAATCCTATAGTTGGACTAGTCTACTCCTCCCAACATCTTCAGCACCAAGTGGTAAAAAGATTCCTCTATCTCACTAGTTTCCAACATGTTGTCCAAAATATTCATTACCTCAGACATTGTATTGTCATTGTTGCTGGAACCAGAACCTGGGCCATTGCTACTAATAGCGGATATCAGCTCATTGATCAAACTTACTGAAGATGGTTCAACATTTGCAGCAACCTTCTTTCCTTTAGCAGATCCATTTCTAGATGCTAGTGTGCGTGGAGTAGTACTAGCAGGACTAGGCTGAGTTGTAGGACTGATAGGCACATCATCTATGGATATATTCATCCCATCCCATGGGTTATCAATTCCACTAGCCCCAAAATCAGCTGTGTCCATGGGGATGTCATCATCAACTATGTGAACAAGCTCACTAGTGGGTTGGGTAGTAGGGACATACTCTGAACCTGTTGCATAGGCATAGTGTCCTGTAGCAATTGTACCCTCAAACAGGCCCTTCAACAACTCCCTATGTACAAGTGGGGCTGTCATAAACTTATTTGCTTTGGGATATGCCTGTTCAAATGCAAGAGCAGAACATAAGTATATATATATATACTTAGAATATAGATAAACCAAATTCATACAAGTAGAAAAGGTTGTGAAAAAATAATTACCACCAAAATGTCAACCCAATATTCCTTTGGCCAGTCAAACGTCCCTGAAGCCTCATCATATGCATGACCTGCCCTAGCAGTCAAGGACCTCCAGAACATATAGCTCTTCCTCAAGTAGTCCCATTGGTTCTTGAGCTCCTTTTGAGTGAAAGCCTGATAAAATTCTGCGTTCATCTCATCCATCACTTCTTTCCAAGCAGCTGAACTCAAAGAATTCCCTTACAATCGTTTCTTGTTGATCCGTTTTTGACATTTCTCTATAAAAGCTATCTTCATAATTGGATGCTTCCTAAACACGTGTTTTGCCTTATTTTCTTTATCTTCTCCATCAACTTGTGGTGTTTTCTTTCGTCCCATAGCTTTGCAACAAAAACAATTATAAACAATAAATATAGAGAATATATCACTAACTACATTTTAGAAATATTAGAAACAAGATAAATAATCGATAAACATGTTCAAGGCAAAATAACAGCAATGAAAATATACTTAACACAATTTATGCATAACTATACTTTCTAGTTCATAACCAATTACATTTATCTAAAACATCATAATCCTTCAAATTTAACTTCCCAATTTCTGTAAGAAAGCTTTCCAGCATTTCAGTCTTGGTCTTTGAAACAAGAAGATCCATTTTGAGCTTGTCTCCAACTCTCCAAAAGTTGTAGAGGTACTAGGGGTAGCACAAGTGGAAGATGATGCATCATCACCCTTTACATTATCAAACCAATTGAAAAATCCACAACCTTTCTCATGTTTGGACTTTGATTGGGGGCAACAATAGAATCTTCTTTTGTTAATTGATGCAGTAATGAGTTTGCATGGACCAACACCACATGAACATATCATATACTCATCCAACCAACACCAAAAGCCACAGTCCCTAGGCGTGTTCTGCATCATAGTGTATATAGGTAATAGACATTTCAGATACTTATATATATATCTAAGCATTACTTAATTATAATAAAAAATTTAAATATTATACTACATAAAGGCATTGACAATATGCCCGATTTGGATTCCTTGTGGTTTTGAAAATCTTTGTTACCCTATTTCTACATATACAAGTATAAATCACCATTTAACTGTAAAGTAGTTGTCCATAAAATAAGTTTATAAATATACAAGTCTTGTGATCTCAATATTACAAGTCCATAAATCATGTCTTAACTAACAAAACAAATTAAAACATGTCCTAACATAAGATTACTAATTAATTTGGAGCATTATTAACATTTTGGGCATTATGAGCTAAAGCTAACTCGGCTGCAATCATGCCTCTCAGAACAATAGATGTTTCCCGCTCATCTGCTCCAAATAAGATAGCATTAGGAGGCAACTCCTCATCAACATCTTCATTGTTGTCCCCCCCCCCCCATATCTGCATTTTTGAACTGACGGAAGAGAACATCATTCCGAGCCACCCTTCTCAAATAGTTGTGGATTGCCATGCATGCTATAACAATGTCCCTCTGGTTTGGAAAGTCATAAGAAGACATTGCTTTCAAAATTGGGAATCTTGCTTTCAATACTCCAAAGCTCCTTTCAATTATATTCTGCAGTTGAGCATGGGCATGATTAAAGTGTTCTTGTAGATTTGTTGGCCGACCTCCACGCCTATAATCATTCAACCAATACCTCACATCCCTGAATGAGCACATAAAGCCTCTAGTTTGGGCGTATGCAGCATCACATAAGTAGTATAGATCTACAATACCCAAAATAGAATTTATAAGTTTTATTATTCAAATCAAAACTAAAAACTAGAAGTATCTTTAAGATGAGAAAATGAGTTTACCATGTGAGGGAGGCATTGGGAAATTATTGGCTGGATTTACCAATGTTTTACTTAAAATCCTAGCGTCATGAGCCACTCCTTCCCATCCAGCTACTGCATATGTGAACATCATGTTAAAATCACATATGGCCATCACATTTTGGAAGCATTCCCCCCCCCCACCTCTTCCCCTATAAAGAGTTTTGTCATCCTCTGCAATGCTTGCACTAATAAGTGTACCATCAATTGCCCCTACAGCTCCTTTGAAAGGCCCCTCCCTCAATGTTTTATGATGTGTAATAGGTCCAGGTAGTTGATCAAATTTAGAAGGCACTATCATATCCTTTTGGAATATCATCATAGCATCAAGAACTTCATGAAATATCTTGCTCGTAGTAGCAGCTGAATGTTGAAACCTAGAATTTGCAGCTCGATTTGACATCTTGTGATCAATGATATGCATGAAAATAGCTAGCTTCTCCTCAACATCTATATACATGTTATCTTTAAGCAACCCAGTATACCTAAAGTGTACCACAAGGGATCTAAAAGAATTAGGGTTTATCCTCATCATATTGCACATATTGGTGGCAGGACCCTGAATCAATTCATGGACATATTGTTTTTCAGTCAGTGCAAAAGTGCAAAGTTTCTGACGAACACTCCTATTCAACTTGACCAGCTCCATGTACAAGATAATGGTTGCAATAATGGCTAATATATACTGACAATTATTCATCTTCCCCTAATAAGAGTTTAACAAATAAGTATTGCACGATACATCAACCATCATTTATAATATATTACTATTAAGTACCAAATAATATATTATTAACATTTACAACAATAATATCGAATTATCATCCATAAAAAATAAATTTGTCATACCTTTTCAAAGTCTAGAGATGAGATAGAGAGAGTTCACAACCTATCAAGAACCACCACAAATCAAATCAATAACTCTTTAATACACAAGGAATACAAAAAAAATTTATAGAGAGGTTGAAGTACTAGGAATAGAGAAAAGCATATGCAAGTACATAATGATATCAGTTAAACCCTTACATAATGATACAAGCAAATCCAACCAATTACATAAGCAAATTCAAACACTCACTATAGTCACTATTCTACAATAGTATGATATCAGATAAACCCTTAAACCCCAAATATCAAATAAATTTATATAAAGGGATACATACCCTTAGTCTTGCAAGCAGATTTTAGTTTATGAATTACAATATTTTTGTCATTTTAATGAACTTGTTTCCACTTACCAAAATACATGTATCTTCTCGATCTTAAACCAAATTATTGGTATAGCTGTGTATATTGTAGGCTCTGGTGTTACCACCTACATTCTTATGAATCTTATAAATAAAGTCGGGAAGCACACTATAAATTTCTATTGGAGACTCCCATGTGGGGTTATATGGTTACTGGCCGATGAGTCCATCAAGGTTGGAGAAGCCAAATATGTAAAGATCTTTACAACTGTCTGACCTTATGCTGCCAGGTTTTTACTACACAGATGATAAGCATGGACCTCAAGATATTACTAAACCAGTTAATATACTATAATCAGATAATGGTTTTGAGGGACAGATAAAAAGCTAGCCCTCCTACTATGTCGTTTGCCATTTGAGATCATTAAACAACAATGCCTTTAACAATTCTTATGAAGGACACATAAGAATCTTGGTGGTTGATTCATAAAATAAAACACATTCGTTAACAGTTTCAATAATCACAGTAATTCACAGCAATAATTGTTTCAATAACCCCCTAATTGCTACAATTTGGCATAATCACAGTCACAACAATTCACAAGCAATTCACAAGCAATTTGGCATAATTATAGTAATTCACAGCAAATTACAGATTGATTTATCAAATCCTCAAATCACAGCAAATTACAGTAAACCCTAGAACAATTTATAAAAATTACCTTGAATGAGAGTAAGAGAGACGCAACCAATAAAGGATGAAGAGAGTGAAGTGGAGTGGAGTGGAGTGGGAGGGATTTGAGCTCTTGCTATGGAGTGGTCGGTGGTGGAAGAAGAAAGAAAAAAACTTTAGGCTTTGGTTTTAGGGAAAATAAGGACTAGGGGTAGGGAATAATGGTTTTGTGAGGGGTAAAAAAGAGACAAAACCCAAGTAAGAGCCTCTTACACCAAAACCAGCCAATTTTCAAAGAAAACTGGAGTAAGAGATTATTAGCTTGAGTAAGAGATTTTGTTTAAGTAAGACTAAAAAACAAACGGCTCTAAGTCGAGAGTAAGAGGGGAGTAAAAGATTTTAAGTTGGGTAAGAGCTGTAAGTTATGTACGAGAAAAAAAATAAACACCCCCTTAGACTTACCAAAATACATCTCTTTTCGTATTTAGACTTCCTAAAAATACCCCTGATTTCATATAGGAGAAAAGTTGTGGGTTGGACATCCATTTATACCCACCATTTCATAAAGTAATTGAGATGCGGATTTTGCATAGATGAAATGGGGGTATTTTAAGATTAAATAAATTATTAGAATATAGGAAATAACCTTTATGATCTAACGGCTGTTACGACTCCATATATTTATTGTTATACTTTGTTGTTTACTTGAGTATTAATTATTGAATACTTTGTTGTTGTTGTTGTATTAAATTAGACCTGCTGCTACTATTATGTGACTGCTCAGTTGCTGTTTTACACTAACCTCGGCCCTACATCCACCTTCTAATACCTCTTGACCCCAAACTTTCGCATTATCTTCCTCATGAAAGGTATTCTATGATATACTAGTAACGTGCTTTGGTATCCTCCAACTTCAATATACACTAACCTAAAGGGTTTACTAATCCAGACATTACTACCAGATGAAATATCCAAATCATCATTACTATTTAATTTAATAGATTGAAAGAGTTACCTGAAGATGATACGCTTTCTTGATATCTGTGTAGGAAGCGGTATACGATATGCCGAGGACAGCGTAGTGGTTCTGGGATGCTGCTAACTATTGTGGACACTGCACCTGATTTTTGACGATGGAGTTTGAACCTGTAGCTACAGCGCTGGAATTGATGTGAGTGTGATGACAATATTATGGTTAGACATGAGTTTTTAGCTGAGAATTGGGTTGAGGCCACCAAGAGGTTTGCCTTTGCCTTCATCTTTTGGGGGACATTCCTCTCCGGTACTCTTTCCCAAATTGTTCATTCATCCCCTATTTTTATCTCTCAATATATTTAGTAGGGAATCTCCAACAGTTTAGGAGAGGCTGATAGGAGTGTATCTATCAAAAGTGTTGGCTTAACTTTTTTTCTCAAATACAACTTTGATTCCAGAGGAATTTGCCTAATGAAGGATCGACATATATATATATATATATAGGGAAAGGGTTGTACATCAAACCGGTAAACCCGGGAAACCGATCTGGACTGACCCGATCCGACTGTTTCCATACGGTTCTCAAGAACACTCGGTTCGGTTTCAAATTTGAGTTTGGTAACCCGGTTCTGTTTTAGGCTCGGGTTGCGGGTTCAGTTTGAACCGAATTTAGTGTATATTGAAATATTCAACCTCTTCTCCTTCCTAGGCAACAGTCTCATCTCTCCCTCTTAAATCATTATTCATCAAACCTTGATCCCCTATTTCCCTCTTAAAATCATCATCTCTCTCTCTCTAAATTTACAAACAACGGCATCTTAAGTCTTCGGTTTCCCTCTTAAGTAGAGCATCATCACCGATCTCCCACTTAAGTACAACATCGCAATCGGTTCCCCTCAAATCGAAACACTGCAACACAAAAAGCATACCCAATTATAAAAATTAGGCAAACCCTAATATGTTGTAATATTTGGGGGTGTGGAGATGAATCAAACATTAAGAGTTGAATTTGAAGATTTGGTTGGCTTGTTGTTACATTAAGGATTTCACAGATCTTGAGGAGGAGGAGATCAGTGAGGGGTGAAGTCTAGTTTCTGATCTCGTCGTTGTACTCGCAACAACTTGATTTGAAGAAAAAGAATGGATTTTAAAAAAATAGAGGAAACCCGAGTTTCAAACCCGACCCGACTCGAGCAGTCCAGTTAGGTTATGTTTCGGGTTTTAAATCTGGTCGGTTCGGGTTCGCATATAGAAATATGCCCAACTTTATTGGGTCGAATCAGACTTGGGCCTAAACCCGGGCTGATCCGACCCATGTAATATAAAGACTTTTCAACCATACTCGACGATGTCGAAAGCAGGGATTTTGAAATTTCATTGTATCGAATGATGGGTACCAATGGTCCAAAGGACAAAGTGTAACTGTGATCGGCACAACTTGAAATGAAGTTGCCAAAATCTCTATTTGACACCATATCCGTGTTATGAGGGTCATAAGAGCTTATGAAAGATTTTAAGCACCCCAATGTGGGCTTTAACATCTCTTTTGGGTCGGACTAGTAGTTTCGGACCATCTCTTGAAGAGGGTGGTCACGAGTTCGAAACCCAAACACCGGGGGAGCGTCTGACTTGTGGAGGTACCGTGATGAGCCCTGAGAGACTAATTGGACAATGGTCAAAATACTGTACACTTTTAGATTTCAAAATAAAATAAAATAAATGAGGGCCATAATTTGCAAGGGACTGATTGAAGCTACTATGTGTAATGTGGATGGTCTTGTCAGTGATGAAAATATTCAAACAACAAAATACGTAGACATCGATGCGTTCTCCAATCTCAAATAGGACAAGTTCCTTTATTAAAACACTATACTTCATACGATACAGAGAGGACACAAATGAATGAAGGTCTATCTTACTTACAAAGCGAGGCACAACCTTTACTTGATCAATGCAACTTTATTGAAGTTCGATATGTGGTGACCTATCTCCAATACTCCCACCCGCTACAGTACTTTGAACTACTACAGCTACAGTACTTTGAATAGTAACAGCTACATTAACCCGAACTGCTACAGTAATCCGACCTGCTGCTACTGTAACTTCAAACTACTACAGCTATAGTACTTTGAATAGTAGCTGCTACATTAACCCGAACTGCTATAGTAATCCGACCTGCTACAGTACTCTGACCTATTACAGTAATCTGACCTGCTACAGTTCCCCCTGAACTGCTACAATATCCGACCAGCTATAGTACTTCAAACTGATAAATCTATAGTACTTCGATCTCCTCAACAAACACGTGGCCATTTATGACACATTATGGAGCGGTTACGAGGAAGAGGAGTTACTCAAGCCATTACTCGACCATTATGAAGACTCATCAAGTTCACATATTGTAACGTTCCTCATTAAAACAATAACGGTCATATTATAAGACCTATAAATAAGACTAGACAGCTACAAATTAGGGGGGAGTACTGAGAGATCTTTTCTACATTTCTCTCTATGTAATAGCTAGCAAACATTTATAAACATCTCTCTTTCTAAAATCCTCAAGAGAGGTCGTGGTTTTTTACCCATTCAGGGGTTTTTCACGCTAAAACTTTGTGTTTATAGCTATTTCATCTACAACATTCTCCATTTCAAGGTCGGTCTCTACGAAAATAGGCTATTACATTTGGCGCCGTCTGTGGGAACGAAGGTTATACTCATTGTTCTCCAACCAGTTAATTTTTTTATAAAGAATGGCAAATCAAGATCAGAACATACAAATCGTCCGGATCGATGGCACCACCGGAGCAACCATACGACGAAACCAAGCCAACGCCGAGCTTATATCACAGTCCTCTAGTGGGGCCGAGCAAACAAAGCCTCTCTCTCTGAATCTAGATAAAATTTCAGATTATCACAAACATCATCGTCATCGTCATCTCCAAATAACAACAAGCTCAAATTCAACCTGATTGTAACTCCATCAATGTTCAGATCAACAATTGATTGTAATAAATGTTCAGGTCGCATTAGTTCACCATCAACAGCTTTGCCAATGCGAGTTATGATTCCAATTGAGGGCTCCTCAAATCAAAGCCAATGTTCAGATCTGTCAACCCAATGTTCAGAAACAAGAGGAGGACCCCAAGATTCAGATCTGTCAACCCCATTCACTCTTGTAGCAACAGTTCGTGATTGACATCTATCTTTGGCATAACATTCGGCAGAAGAATTTCGTGAAAGCCAAATATAATTTGCAGATCGAAGTCGACAATTCAGCAGCAATTCAACAGTTCGCGATGATACGATGATTTTTGCAGTTCGTAAAACTTAGACGAACTACCTCTACAAAAGCAGCATTTCATTTAGACCTTCAGCTCATTAGCAGCAGTTCGAATTCATAGATTTCAGGAGCAGTCTTACAGTTTGCAAACCCCATTTTATACAGTTCGTAAAGGCAGTCTTACATCAGCAGTCTTACATTTCGTGAAGGCAGTCTTACAGTTCATGAAGGTAGTCTTACAGTTCGCAAACCTAATTTTTGCTCCTTCGAGCCCGACAACGGACAATCATTCCATTTGTTTCAGCACGCAGCTATGCATCATCTGATTCAAGCTCAGTTATTTGTTTCACAATTCGAGCTCGTCTTTTTAATCGAACTTGAAACTTCGAAATCTCGACCTTGCATTCGCATTTTACAGAACTTGAACTCAGCCTTTCTCGAGCTAAAACCACATACGATTTACAGCTTCAATCTTAGTTTGAATTGATTCACCGCCGATAGTTCGTGGTGGTGTGATGATTTCTACAGTTCGAAAAGTCTCAAACAGTTTGGGAATATCGTGTAAAAGCCTATTAACAGTTCGTGAAAGCAGCTGCTACAACAATAGCAACAGTTTGAAAAGCTTTCAAAGCTCAAATGATTTCTGCATCAACAATTCGATATCATCAGCGTTGGTTACACCTTGCTTCGATATCGTGCTCAGCCTTTAAAAATGGGAACTAGCCGTCGTCGTCACGTTGTTCCTTATTCATGCACCTGATCAGTTACAGTTCCAACGATGTTGCTGAAGCGGCAGTTGTTAGCCACAATTATTAGCCGTACTCTAATGGATATCTGAAGGAGAAATTTATACTCGTACTCGTTGATGCGATTGCACTTGTACCCTCACCATTAACAATGGGAGCAGTATTTTTATCATCAAGACCGACACAGGGTATGGCACTGTGGTGCCAAAATTCTCCAACATACAACATTATAATGCCTAGCTTCAGACTGTATTTATACTTCGGGGTAAGCCCAATATTTTTAACAACATTACTAAGGCGCTCGAGGTCGAGGTACTCGTGGCAATTGCAACTACGACAACACCAACAACTCGATTTCAAGATCCTTGTGGTGAACAAAAGATATCAAACTACGACAACATCAACAGTTCAAACATCAACAGTTCGTGAAGACTTTTTACAGATCGACTTATCTTTAAATCGAGCTGATGAAGCTCATAAACGATGATGAACCCGAATTAACAAACGACAACAATCTTATTCAACGAAGCTCGATGAACCCGAACCAACAAACAATAACAAAGTTCTTCGACCAAGCCCATAAATGACGAACAGATGCAAAAGACCAACAACTACTACTACAACTAATATGCCAAGTTCACAACAACAACAACTATTACTTCAGTTTCAGCAGCAACAGAATCAACAGAGACTAATATGAATCTCAAGCCAAACAGAAAATTCAAACCAAATTTTGAAGACGCTCGAGGTCGAGGTACTCGAGGTGATAACAACTCATTCAAGCTATACTCGGGGCGAGCCCAACTTCAGATTCAGACACAACGCTCGACCAGCACATTCAATCATACTCGGGGCGAGCCCAACTTCCGATTCAGACTTAATGCTCGGCTTCATCTTTTCAAACAACATCAAACCACATTATGAAGGCGCTCGAGGTTGAGGTACTCGAGGCGATGACAAACTTATTATCGAGCTCGGTAATCAAGATTATACACGGGGCGAACCCGACTCCACCTTCAGACTCAATGCTTGATATCATCTTTTCAACAATATCAAATCACATTATTAAGCCGCTCGAGATCGAGGTACTCGAGGCGATTACAACTCATTCAAGCTATACTCGGGGGGAACCCTATCTTTTCAACAAACATTATTAAGGCGCTCGAGGTAAAGGTACTCGAGGCGATTACAACTTATTCAAACTTATACTCTGGACGAACCCGACCTCATCTTCAGATGCAAACGTTCAACCTAAACTTCGGGCTCAAGATTAATCAACTTAACTCATACTCGGGGCGAGCTCGACCAACATCTTACAGGTCGATTATTGGTACGTCCAATTCGATCAAACAAAACACATTCTACAAAGTTGGTTATTGGTTCAACCAGTCCAACCTACATTCAACATTTAACATATCTCATTACTGGGATCTACATCATAGCTCTTCAAATATACATGCTCTCCGAGGATCGTTTATTGAGTCAATCAAATCGATCTGGCAGAGACGTCATTCAGCTATGCCATATTCAATACATATCCCATCACGGTCGCTCCGCTCGACCTATAATCGGGGCCTGCCTTATAACTCTTCAAATATACTCGCTCTCCGAAGGTCGCTTATTGAGTCAACCAATTCGATGTGGCAGAGATGCCATTCAGCTATGCCATATTTAATACATGTCCCATCACGGTCGCTCCGCTTAACCTATAACTGGGACCTGCCTCATAGCTCTTCAAATATACACGCTCTCCGAGGGTCGCTTATTGAGTCAATCAATTCGATCTGGCAGAGACGCCATTCAGCTATGCAATATTCAATACATGTCTCATCACGGTCGCTCAGCTCGACCTGTAATAGGGATCTGCATCATAGCTCATCAAATATACACGCTCTCCGAGGGTCGCTTATTGAGTCAATCAATTCGATCTAGCAGAGACGCCATTCAGCTATGCAATATTCAATACATATTAGCATATATTCTACTACTACATTATCATACATGATGATCCATTCTACTACATTATCATACATGATCATCCATTCTACTACAGTATCATACATGATCATCCATTCTACTATATTATCATACATTATCATCAATTATCATACATTATAATACATTCTCTTACAGCAGTTGCTTCAACCATGCAATTTACATATCCAAAGATCAAAGATATGTCTCAACCAACACCACTCCCTTTTGATGCTTCTCGTGCTATTGGCTGAGATGGGGTGAATGTGGTGACCTATTTCCAATACTCCGACCTGCTACAGTACTTTGAACTACTACAGCTACAGTACTTTGAATAGTAACAACTACATTAACCCGAACTGCTACAGTAATCCGACCTGCTACAGTACTTCGAACTACCACAACTACAATACTTTGAATAGTAACAGCTACATTAACTTGAACTGCTACAGTACCAAACTGCTACAGTAATCCGACCTGCTGCAATACTTTGACCTGCTACAGTACTTCGATTTTATAAATCTGCAGTACTTCGATCTCGTCAACAAACACGTGGCCATTTATGACACATTATGGAGCGGTTACAAGGAAGAAGAGTTACTCAAGCCGTTACTCGACCATTAAGAAGACTCATCAAGTTCACATATTGTAACGTTCCTCATTAAAATAATAACGATCATATTATAAGACCTATAAATAAGACTAGATAGCTACAGATTAGGGAGAACTGCTGAGAGATCTTTTCTAAATCTCTCTTCTATGTAATAGCTAGCAAACATCTATAAGCATCTCTCTTTCTAAAATTTTCAGGAGAGGTCGTAGTTTTTTACCCATTCAAGGGTTTTCCACCCTAAAACTTTGTGTTTATAGCTATTTCATCTACAACATTCTCCATTTCAAGGGTGTAAAACACTATTTTTGGTCTCTACAAAAATAGGCTATTACACAATACATTCCAAAGTCAAACTTGTGGAAGAAGATTAGGGAGAACCTGCTTATACAAGATCTTGTAAGCTATGACTAGTTAATAAGGAGCTGAAGCACAATATCATATTCAGGCTCGAATTCGATTTACGCAGAAGATGTAAAACCCTAAAATTTTAATTTCTTCCCCTTTTGGAAGAACAAATAGGGAAAAAATAAAAATAAAATCTCTAAATCATAGAAGAGATTTCAATCCCAAAACCAACATTAGTTCCCTTGATTTAGATCGTAACCAATGTTTGGATCTTCCAGACCATCTTCTATCTATGATTTTCAACAAGATATTTAGCGCTGAGGATTTCATTTGGTTCAGTCTTGTTTACATTCGATTACGATCGGTCTTCATCGAAAACCATAAGACTCTTTTTAATCCCCATCTACCCCTTCTCATGTTTCTCCCCGGATAATTAATTGGGCGTTTACAACATCTCCTATGAAAAGCTTTACAATTTTGAAAATCCTGATTCCCACTATTATTGATAATAAGGGTCAGTTTATGTACATTGATAAGATTGTAATGTCAAGGTTATTCAATTTTTCCTTGATGGCAATTTCCTTTAGGGGCAGTATTAGATTAGCCTTTTTCAAGGTCGAAGACAAAGCTTGGTATTTTATAGAAGGGAGACGATGGAATGTGGCTCCTGTTGATGTTTTATATTGTAAAGGTTTGTTTTACGTTGTTTCTTACTCTCATATGGTTTTCGTTATTGATATCCATCCTAGTCGGCCGAAGAAAATCTTAGTCGCAAATCCTTCTCCGATTTCATTCAAGGTGTATATTGTGGAATTGTTGGGGGACATGTTGTTGGTCATAAAGTTAAGTAATGCGGATTCTTCTATGTTCAAGATGAACCTAGTTGAAAAAAATTGGGTTGAGGTGAAGACGTTATGCGGGAACATGATATTCATCGACTGTAGTTCAACTGTTTCTATCTCCGCGTCTAACTTCCCTAGTTACAGGCCAAACTGTATATACTATACCAGCAAGGAGCTAGAATCTGACAAGGGCATGCTAGTGTTTAACGTAGAAAATGGGATCCTTGCATTACATCATCCTATAGAACTATAGATGTTTGTCCCACCGTGCATTTGGATCCATCCAATGCCATAACAAAGGTCAAAGATCCCTATGGAATTGACGGGTTTTTTCACCAGATCACAGCAGGCTCCTGACACTACTCTGGATGTCATTAATGACGATAATTTCGAGAATCTGACGATTATGGAGTTGTTTCTGGTTGTGAAGGCTCACAAGAGAACTTTGCGAGACCGTAAAAGTATGGGGACTGTTGCCTTGGTCGTTCAAATGACTATCAGATTTCATTCGAACGACCCCTTTAACTACTCTCTAGAATTTTGGCCCAGCCACCCAATTCGTTCGAACGACTATCAGGGTCGTTCGAACGACAATACAAAACTTTATTTTTTAAGATGGGTTGGGAACCACTTGTTTGACTTGAGATTTGAGCGATTGTAACTATGTTCCCCTAGTATATAAAGGGGAACTTAGGTTTCTTTGGGTGTCAGTCCTTTGGTGAGATCTATTTGAGAGAAAATCCTTGAGTGAACCTCTAATGGCTTTGAGTGATTATAACCTAGGACCTTGAATAAACTCTATCTCCATCTTCTTTTTTTCTTTTCTTTTTTCTCTCTCTCACCCTCTCTCTCTTGTACGGTGGACGTAGGCAATTTCCTGAACCACCTTAAACTTGTGTATTGTGTATTTTTTTGATTGTTGCTTATTTGTAGCTAACTAAATCGAGTTGGAGTTTTAACTTCCGGGCTTGCGACTCATCAATTGGTGTCAGAGCGCGGTCGATTCCTCGGTGGTGCATGAATTTGAGGTAACTTAGGGTTTCTAAATTTCAATTTGGTTTTGGAATTTGGTTAGTTCATGAAAATTGGGAGAAACATGGGATATGTAGTTGAGTCGAGTTCTTCAGCCCCGAAAAGGAATACAACGGTGATGTTCAATAATGCAAAGATTGAAGTTGAGAAATTCAATGACACAAATAACTTTGGCATGTGGCGATGTAAAGTTATTGATGCCTTAAGGCAACAAGACTTAAACGAGGTATTGAAGGACAAGCCGGATGACATAGAGAAGATTGTATAGAGGAAGATGAACAAGAGGGCTTGTGGCCAAATTCGTTCTTGTCTTGCTCAAGATATTAAGTACCTTGTGATGAATGAAACTTCTACAAAAAAAAAAATTGGAGGATTCTAGAGGAGAAGTACTTGGTAAAGAGTATCCAAAATCGACTCCACTTGAAGACGAAGCTTTACCGCTTCACTATGAGGCAAGGGATTAGTATGTCGGAGCATTTGAATGACTTCACCAAGTTGTTAGCCGACTTGGTGAATCTTAAAAAGATAGTTGGGGATGAAGACAAGGCATTCTTGTTCTTGAACTCACTTCCAAAAGAATTTGAGCACTTTGTTATGACGATAACTTATGAAAAAAGTTTATTGAAATACACAGATGTGACTACGATCATTATAAATCACGAGTACCAGAGGAAAGAGAAGCGTGAGACCGATAAGTCTAAATCCAAAGTATTAACGGTCCGAGGAAGATTTTCGGCCAAGAAGAAGCCGGTTGGTAACAACCCTCGGTCGAAATCGAGAGGTCGTGTTGGAAATTGAAGCAACTTGGGAAAGGACCAATACGCATTTTGCAAGGAAATGGGTCATTCGAAAAATGAATGTCCCGCACTTCTTAAGAAGAAGAAATGGGAAAATGGGTTCTTCTATAAATGTGGCTCAGGACACGACAACGGGAGGTAATGATTCTGATTTCTCTTTTACTATAACATTTAGTGCATGCGTTATTGATACAAAATATTTTAGATTCAGGTGTTACTTATCACATTTGTCCCGAAAGGGTTTTTATTTTATAGTTTAAAAATGCTAGAAAGTGGAGCGGTGTTGATGGGAAATGATAATCGTTACCGCATCATGGGGATAGGTACCATTCAACTAAAGTTACACAATGGGTTGTTTAAAGAGATTGATGAGGTTCAGTATATTTCGACAATGAGGAAGAACATTATCTCGATTGGGCTACTTGAAGTGAAAGGCTACAAGGTTGTGTCTAGGAATGAGGTGAAAATGGTTCTTAAGGAAGCCATGGTTGTATTAAAGGGCCAAAGGAGAAGTAACAACTTGTACTATTTGGATGGTATAGTTGTTCTTGGTGAAGTTTCTACTGTGGGAAGGGAGGATACCACACGGCTATGGCACATGCGTTTGGCGCATGCAGGAGAAAAGTCTTTGAGAGTTCTCACGAACCAGTGGCTTTTGAGAGGTGCCAAGATGTGCAAATTGGATTTTTATGAACATTGCATTCTGGGTAAGCAGACAAGGGTTAAGTTCAGCACCGCGATCCACCGTACTCGTGGAACCCTTGATTATGTTCAACCTGATGTTTGGAGACCCACCAAGAATGTATCACTAGGGGGGAAATATTACTTTATGTCTTTTGTGGATGACTTTTCTAGGCGTGTTTGGGTGTTGTACACTATGTGGAGGAATGATGAAGTCCTAAAATTTTTTATAATGCAAAAGAAGTTGATTGAGACTCAAACCGAAAAAATGATCAAATTGCTCCGTTCAGATAATAGTGAGGAGTACATGAGTAATCCATTCTTGCAAGTATGTCAGGATGAGAGGATAGTTCAACACTTCACGGTTAGAGAGGCACCGCAACAAAATGGGGTAGCTGAGCGCATGATCAAACTGTACTTTGCTAGAAAAGGTGCGGTACATGTTATCCAATTCTGGGTTGGGCAAGGTGTTCTGGGCTGAGGCTTTGACATATGCATGTTATCTCGTTAATAGGTTGCCTTCGACTGCAATTGAGGGTAAACCACCAATGGAAGCTTGGTCAGAAGAACCTGCTACAGATTATGATACTCTTCGTATATTTGGGTGGTTGGCATACTGTTATGTTAAGGATGGTAAGTTGGATCCACGAGCAAGGAAAGTTATTTTTTGGGGTAAGAAGAAGGGTGTGAAATACTATAAGTTGTGGTATACGAGAGACTGAAATATTATTGTGAGCAGAAATATTACTTTTGATAAGGTTTTATGATGAAGTTACATGGTTTTGAGCATACAGAGAAGATGATAAGCGAGGTATTGCAGCTGGTGGAGATTGATGCGTCTTCACATTGGCCAAAAAGTTTCGTATAAAAGGAGGTATCATCTACCGGTATGACAATGGGTGATGAGCAATTAGTTCATGTTCCAAATGATGAAGACAAAGATGAAGGCAGAACATTTAGTAGTACGAATGAAGAGATTCTGGTGGTAGAGTTAATCGCAAAGAGTAAACCAAAGAGGGATGTAAGTAAACTGAGTTGGCTTATAAAGAATATGGTGCTTCCAAAGGTGAAGGCCATGGTAGCTTATGCACTTCCGGTCATTGAAGAAGATTTTCCTTCCACCTATAAGGGAGTTATTTACTGTTCTGAGGCTAAACATTGGGAGGGAGCGATGAAGGAAGAGATGTATTCTCTTTTCAAGAATGGAATTTGGGAACTTTTAAAATTGCCGAAGGGAAAGAAGGTGATCGGTTGTAAATGGGTCTACACAAAGAAACAAGGATCTCTTGATGATGATATACGCTTCAAGGTAAGACTTGTAGCCAAAGGCTATGCTCAAAGGGAGGGGATATATTTCAATAAAGTTTTTTCTCTGGTGGTGAAACACTCCTCCATTCGTATCCTATTGGCCTTGGTAGCGCAATTTGATTTGGAGTTGTAATAACTCGATGTTAAAATGACATTCTTACATAAGAATTTGAAAGAAGAGATCTATATGACTCAGCCTAGTGGGTTTAAAGTTACGGGGAAGGAAGACTATGTGTGTAAGCTGAGAATGTCATTGTACGGTTTGAGGCAGTTTCCAAGACAATGGTACAAACGATTTGACCAGTTTATGATTAGGCAGAAGTACAAGAGGAGTCATTATGACCATTGTGTTTACTTACATAAGCTACGTGACGGGTCTTTTATTTACTTGCTTTTGTATGTGAATGATATGCTTATTGCATGTAAGCATAAAAGCGAGATTGATAAGCTGAAAAAATAAATAGGTTAAGAATTTGAAATGAAGGATCTTGGTGATGCAAAAAAGATTCCTCGTATGGAGATTCATAGAGATAGAAAAAAGGGAGCGGTGTCTCTCTCTCAGATGACGTATATGAGGAAGGTACTTCAGAGACTTGGTATTGATGGGAACAAAAAATCTGTAAGTACACCCCTTGCTCATCATTTTAAGCTTAGGGCTTCTATGTCTCCAAACATTGATGAGGAACGTGATTATATGAGTCAAGTTCCTTATGCTAGTGCGGTTAGTAGCTTGATGTATGCTATGGTATGTACTCGGTCAGATATTTCACAGGCGGTTGGTATGGTTAGTCGATACATGCATGATCCGGGTAGAGATCATTGGCGAGTTGCGAAATAAATTCTACAATATACTCGGCCAGATATTTCACAGGCTGCTGGTATGGTTATTCGATACATGAATAATCTGGGTAGAGATCATTGGCGAGTTGTGAAATGAATTCTACGGTATATCAAAGGTATTGTGGATATTGGTACGGAATTTTGTAAACAAGATTCAATTGATCGATTTTGTGTGGGTTATGTGGATTCTAACTATATATGTGATTTGGATAAATGGCTGTCTACTACCGTGTATGTGTTTATATTGGGCAGAGGACCAGTTAGTTGGAGATCCACGCTACAGTTAATAGTGGCACTATCAACTACTAAGGCGGAGTATATGGCGGTGACTGAGGCGATAAAAGAATCTATTTGGATGAAAGGTCTTTTGCACGATTTAGGCATTAAAATGGATCATCTTGATGTTTTCTGTGATAGTCAGAGCACTATCTTCTTGGCCAAAGATCAGGTTCATCATCAATGTACAAAACATATTGATGTACGTTGTCACTTTGTTAGAGAAATCTTGGAAGAGGGTGAGATTCTGCTGAAGATGATTCACACCAAAGATAACCCTGTGGATATGTTTACGAAAGTTGTTTTGGGAATTAAGTTCAATTATTGTTTGAACTTAGTTCAAATTCTGCTTGTTGATTGATTGAATTTTTTTTGTGAACTACGGGCGACTTAATCCACAGTACGTAGGCAACCATTGATTTGGTGCAGTCAATTTTGGTTCCTGGGGACATTTGGTTTGTTTTTTGGTCCATTGAGATGTTTGGTTTGGATTTGGTCCTTTGGAATGCTTGGTTTTTGGTTCATTTCCTTAGGCCGCTTGTATGTTTGGGGACATTTGATAGAGGAGAGGTTTTGTTTGGGTCCGTTTGGAACGTTACTATGTTCGGCCCAGATTTCAGTTCGTTTGGTTAGGGAAATCTTCACAGAGGTAGAGAATTGTGGGGACTGTTGCTTTGGTCGTTCAAACAACTATCAGATTTCGTTCGAACAACCCTTGAACAACTCTCTAGAATTTTGGCCCTGCTACCCAAGTCGTTCGAACGTTATCTGATTTCGTTCGAACGACCCTTGAACAACTCTATGAAATTTTGGCACAGCCACCCAATTAGTTCGAACGATTATCAGTGTCGTTCGAACGATAATGCGAAACTCTGTTTTTTAAGATGGGTTGGGAACTACTTGTTTACCTCAAGATTTGAGCGATTGTAATTATGTTCCCCTAGTATATAAAGGGGAACTTAGGTTTCTTTAGGTGTCAATCCTTTGGTGAGATCTATTTAAGAGGAAATCCTTGAGAGAACCTCTAATGGCTTTGAGTGATTGTAACCGAGGATCTTGAATAAACTCTCTCTCTTTCTCTCTCTCTCTTGTACAGTGGACATAGGCAATTTGCCGAACCACCTTAAACTTGTGTATTGTGTATTTCTTTTATTGTTGCTTGTTTGTGGCAAACCAAATCGAGTTGGAGTTTCGGCTTCTGGGCTTGCGACTCATCAAAAAGGTGAGTAGTTCTGTCAAAGGCCCAAAACCTTACCCTTACCACTCACCAAGGTAAATATATGACGAAAGTCTAAAATAATTTTTTAAGTACTCTAATGGAGGAGTTTTCTAAGATAAATTTACAGATAGTGCTAGCAATATCCTAAAGATATTGGAGAAATATTCAGAATCACCGGGCGATTTTAATAACATTATAAATAATTTGAAAGACGCAGTAAATGGTAGTTTGGATCATCTCAAGCTTGATGAAAATATAAAAGAAGAGCATTTGATACTAAGCGTTAAATAGTCGAGGTTAGTAGATATCGTGGATTCTATTTAAAGAAAAGTCAAAGAGGCAATGCAGGCTGCAGTAGGGGCGGAACCAGTAGCAGACTCACCCGGGCTATAGCCCGGGGTAAAAATTTTTAAAAAAAAAATGTTCTTTCTTCTCTGTCTTTCTCAGTCCTCTTTTATACATCTTCTCTACCTTTCCTCAGTCCTCTCTCACACACAAAGGCAGTAGCTACCTCATACCCTACCTTCAATTCTCTCTCTCTCTGGATTTGATAATTACACCACAAACCACAACACAAATTAGGGTTTCATTGATCAATTCTAAAAATCACAATTCTCATCAAATCGATCTCAAGGTAACGATACTCCCTAGTTCCTATGTAAATTTTATTAGGGTTTCTTCGATTTGGTTCTCATCATCAAACTTTCCCCAAATCATTTACTCTTTGATTGTGTTTGGGTGTTGATGATTAGGAATAAATAGGCACCAAATTATCTTTGTTATGGGTGTTGAATCAATATTTTGTTGGAATTTTGATATATGATTTACTGTGATTTATGTTTTTTAGATATTAGAACATTGAGAATGCAGAGGGGTGGAGAGGGAAATAGGGATGATTTCTTTGGTAACCCATTTAATGTATTTGGGGGAGGGGGTTTTGGTGATCATAGGTGCTTAGTTTCAAACTTTTTTGGTGGGAGAAACCCCTTTGATGATCAGTTCTTTAAAGGGAATTTGCTCAATGTATTTGTTCAGATTCGATAATAGAAGCATTTTGTTTAGTGGGGGACCGTAGGTTGCCTACATTGAAAGGAAATATAGCCTGCAGCAATCTATTTCGAAGAAGCTAAGAATAAAATATCTTATGTTATTCGTATTTGCATGTCTTTTTGCAAATGATTAACATTATTCTGTATAAAAGAGTTGGTACGCGACCTCTTCTTTTTTATTACTTGAAGTTACTTATCAACTTGTTACATTCGACTTTTGAGCCCAAAATAGCTAAGTTTGCTTGCTATTAGTCATAGCCTGACCTCAAGGCTCAGGGTTTTGCCAATATGTCTACACGCCATTTTTATTTTATTTGATCTCATTATAAAAAGAGAACTATCGGGATTTAAAATTAGTCTCTCAAAATTTTTTCAATGACTGTAAAGCTTTGAGCGCACACTTATTGATTTTTCTCTTAAGATTATATTTCATTTCACCGCTCTCTAATCACTCATGGGCGGATGGAACTCATTCGTACAGTAAGATGTCCTCGAGACCCTAGAAGGGAAAGGATTGTTGTTAGAGATGATTTTTTTCCTGACATCTTAGAGAAGATTGAAATGAAAATGGGATGTAGATCCCTTACACATTGTCGATGAGGTCATTTGGTAGATCGTTGTGATGAGATAGTGGCTAGAGAAGAAGGCTAGTTATGGGAACATTTGGATCCTCCCGAAACTCTCCAAGAATGTTCAGCAATTTTCTACTCAGAGATCGGCCTAGCAGAGAAAATCCACTGTTAGGTTATAACCATACCACAACCACATGTTACTATGGTAAGTGGTCTCCTCCCACTACCTTCAAGCTCACGCACAAAGAGAAGAAGGATGCTCGCTCATCCTTAGCCAAAAATAAGAAAGTAAGATTTCCTCTCCCTTTGCAATTTATCTCCTGAAATAAGTTGTGTCTTGGTGTTTATTAGGTGTTTTCATTCCAAAGATGACAAAATGCTAGAAGTGAGGAATTTTGTTTTACAAGAACTACTTACATCTTATGATCTTATAATACCTTATCAGTCAATCACATACGAGAATCTCTTCAGAAAACATACCGAGATGTTATCCGATAACCACATATCTAATGATCTTGATTCCACGCTCGTCTCCCACTTGCCTGAGTTCGATTGAAGCCCCGGCAACAACAATTCCAAACTAGATATTTGTTTCCTTAAGGAGGTTTTTAGACTTATATCCTGATATTTATATGGATATTTGACTTAAGTCCTTCTATTTAGCAAAAAAATAGTTATAGTCCTTTATTTGCAGTTTGACCTTGGTCAACTGCAATTGACTGCATTGACTCAATAAATTTGGGCGTAAAGTAAAATGACTGAAATACCCTTAGAGATTACGTGTTAACCAGCTGCTCTCTTAGAAAAAAAATTTAGACCAGTGCTTCTCTCTCACTTCTCAAAAAAATTAGAGTTGAGTTGTTTCTCGAGTTTCTTACTTCTCTCTCACAGAATTTATTAGACCATAAAACTTATCTCTGAAAATGGTGAAGAAGAACTCGAATAAGCAAGTCAGGAAGATGGTATTGAGAGATGAGGCTGGTGATGATGATTCAAACCCCGTCACCGTCTTTAATAATACACCAGATGATTGCCCTCCACCTGAAATCCAAGAACCAATGTTGAGCCATATTCCCTTCACAAGGTATGTAATTTATACTATACATTATCCAATTATATTTTTTTAGGGTTTATTAGAAATTGGGATTTTTTTTTGGGTTTGTAATTAAATTGGGGGTTCATAATTTAGGGTATTTGTTACTCAAATGAGATTTTTTGTAGGATAGTACCACTGTACAATGTTTAATTCCTATACGTTATATTGGTGTTCAATTATTCTGTAAGATAATGTTCAATTCATATATGCTGTATTGGGGTTTTTTGCAGGCATTCATACAATTTGAGGCATGTTTTTATTAACTATAGGGGAAAGTGGGGTAGAATGAGTCCTATAGGTTGGGTTGACAATGATTATAAAGGGGGGAAAAGTTTTAAGTATGGGATATTATGTGGGGAGGGGATAATTTATGAGGAATATGTAAGAGATATGCAGTCAAGGTTAATGACCACCATGGGGGTGGGGAGTTACATTCCAGAGGGGAGTGTGATAGAGGTTATGTGCTTGTACAATGGGTTACCTTTTGTTATCAGATGTACAGATGATTTGAGGGATATGTGGGCAAAGGGTGATAAAAGTTATCCAATAAGAACACAGTTTTACATCAAGCCAACAGATATAGTAAGAAAGATCCCTGGGGCTGAAGCTAGGGAGTATATTCTTCTAGATGAAGATGATAATGATTATATCATATCCCTATGAGAGACAAAAAAGAAAAATACCACCCCAGTTAAGGCCACTTCAGTTAAGGCCATCCCAGTTAAAACCGATGCTAAAAGAAAGGGAAAAGCAGTGGTAATGAGTCATTCTAAACCTAACAAAGCTACAAAAAAGTCAGCCAAGAGGCAGAGGAAGAAGGAGAAGACTATTGTGCTCTCAGAAGAAGAAGGAGAAGACTTGGATGATTTACCTAAAGTTTATCATGGTGACAAAGAGATTGACCCAGAGGAAATAGATGTTTATGAGATAGAAACTCCAGTGAATATTGTGCCAGAAAGTAAAAGTGAATGTGATAATATAGATGAAGAACAAGAGAAATGGGTTAGGTATGCCCAAGTTGGGATTGATTGTTTGGGGGCTAAGGATGGATATTACAACACCCATTCATCTGATGATGAGGATTATGTTCTTACTGCTGAAGATCTTGAAAGATGTAATAAATTTGAAAATGTTGATGTTGAATTGGATGATATTTACAGTAAAAATAAGGATGACAAAGCCCAAATACCATTGACTGTTGATTTCAAATAACTTGAGGTAGGGGTGCATTGGGCAGGTATTTGAAGCCAGAGAACATATGAAAAGGTTTGGAATTTTAAACCATTTTACATATATTATATATATATATATATATATCAAGAATAACAGTACTAGGCTGAGGCTAAAGTGTTCAGAGGAAAAGTGTGAGTGGCTGGTATTTATATCAAGAAATAATGATGGGCACACTATGGCTTTAAGACATGGTAACTTTCAACATTCTTGTGAAGGAAAGCTAGGGGCAGACAATACCTTGTGTAATACACCATGGGTTGCTAGAGAAGTTGAAGCATTGGTTAGAGATGTTAGGGCAAAGACTCCCAAGGCAATTAAGGCCAGAATGAAGGTACGGTATGGTGTTGAGATTAGTTACTGGACTGCTTGGAATGTAAGGCAAATTTGCATAGAAAGTATAGTAGGGTCTTATGATCAGGGTTACCATGACTTGCCTTCATTGTGTATGGAGATTTTGAAATCCAATCCTGGGAGCATAGCTAGAACATGGAGACAAGATGACACACTGTAATTGACTGGTACTCTTGTAGCTTTCAAGGCATCTTTGAATGGCTTTGTCAAGGGCTGCAGACCTATATTGGGGCTAGATGGTCATTTTTTAAAATGGAAGTATGGAGGGATTTGCCTATCTGTACTTAGTCTTGATGCTAACAATAGCTTGCTTCCAATTGGAGTGTACATGTGCAGAACTGAATATAAATAAAGTTGGCTTGATTTTCTTGCTATGATAGAACCTTACTTATCTTCACACCCAGGAAAATTGACCTTTATCTCTGATAGGCAGAAGGGGCTTATTGATTCAGTGGCAGAGATTTTTCCACATGCAAATCATAGGTTTTATTTCAGACACATGTTTAAGAACATGAAAAAATACCACAAGGGAGCACACTTAGAAAGACTGTCATGGGGAGCTGTAAGAGCTTTTAGGCATAATGAAAAACAAGAGTTTCTAAATCAACTTGGTATTGACATCCCTGGGGCAAAGGACTACTTGGAGAAAAAACCATATGAGCATCGATGTAGATCTCATTTTGATTGTACTGTAAAATGTGAACATATAACCAATAATTTTAGTGAGTCCTTCAATTGGTGGATCATGAAGATCAGAGATAAACCATTAACCAAAGAATTTGAGAGACTGAGTTTGATGCTTATGAAACTAATGTTTGAGAGAAGAACCAAAGCATAGTCATGGGATCAAGGTGGTTTGGTACCAAGAGCAGTTAAACATCTTGAGTATTTAATGGAACATTATGGGGAGTATGATATGGAGGAGGTGACAAGAATGAATGGGTTTCAATCTCTAGTACTGGGGCAAGGTGGGTACTAAACTTGGATGTGGCAATTGATAGGAATGCCTTGTATCCATGCTGCAAGTGTATTAATCCCAAGGAGGCAATTATTGAAGGGGTAAGAAATATATTTTCCTAATTTATTTATTTATTACTTTTTTTCATTTGATTTCACTATCTCATGTATTTTCATTTGATTTCATTGCAGATTTTTTTTACCATATCACTTTGTTGTTTCATATGTGGTATATAGTGGTATTATACATCCAGTATCTGATGATACACAATGGGCTTCTGTAAGTTAAAATTATTCTTTAGTGGTATTATATACCAGTATTATACATATAGTATACATCCAGTATCTGTGTATTATCTGATGATACACACTGGTATTATACATCCAGTATCTGGTATTATTCTTTAGTGGTATTATACATCCAGTATCTGTGTATTCACTTGTTCTTTTAATGTATAAATACTATTCTTTTTTGTTGCTTATGTGTTCTATTAATGTATAAGCACTGTTCTTTTACTTTTAATGTATAAACATTGTTCTTTTAATGTATAAACACTGATGATACACACTGGTATTATACATCCAGTATCTGATGATACGCACTGGGCCTCTGTAAGTTAAAAAAATTTAGTGGTATTATACATTTTTTGATGAGCTTATGTGTTCTTTTAATGTATTCACTTTGATCTTTTAATGTATACACACACACTATTTTTTTTGTTGCTTCTTATGTCTCACTTCTAATTGTATTATACTAATTTGTTGCTTCTTATGTAGCCACCTTATGTGGTTGATCCACCACCATTGTAGAGAGGGAGGGGAAGACCTAGAAAGGAGAGAAGAAAGGGTGATGATGAAGTGCATAAAGAACAAAAAAAATGTGGGAAATGTGGTGCTTTTAGCCACAATAAAAAAACTTGCAAAGGTGAACCTATCCAAATTCAAAGTGCACTTGAACTTAAGGCAAGGTAAAGACCATCACAAAAGTCAACCAGTGTATACTTCACTCAGTCACAGCAATCAGATGTTACTCAAGTACAAACAACACCCATAATTGGAGGTGTACAAACAACACCCATGGCTGGAGGAGTACAAACAACACCCATAGCTGAAGAAAGGTGTAGCAGAGGATGGGCATCCAATACTGGCAGAGGGAGGGGAATAAGTGAAGGTGCTTCAAGTTCATCAAATTCTGGCTGAGGGAGGGGAAGAAGTGAAAGTGCTTCAAGTTCATCCAATGCTGGCAAAGGGAGGGGAAGAGCTGTGCAAACAAATTGCCAAAGGTTTGTAGATGAATAGTTGAGTAACTCAGTCCCTGTAGAAGCTCCACAATCACAAGAGAGGCCACCACTGGTGATACCACCCATGCCTCCAAGGACAGATGCTCTAGCAAATCCTTATAAGAAAACCTTCAAGCCACCTAGGCAAAACTGGAGGCTTTGAATTTTCTGTTAACAATGGAGTTTGTTTTGGGGTATGTTGATACAATGTGTTGTTGTTGTAGTTTTTTTGGGTATGTTGATACAATGTGTTCTAGTGCTTTTGTTGCAGTTTATGAATGTAAAACAATGTCACTGTGTTGCAGTTTGACTGTTTATGAATCTAATAGAGTATGTTGTGTTATATTGCAGTTTGACTGTTTATGAATGATATATTGTCTTGCTGTTTGACTGTTAATGTGGTGTTGCAGTTTGAATGTTGATCCAATGTCACTGTTTATGAATGAGAATATAAGTTTGAATGTGAAGCAGTTTATATGAATATATTGTGTCACTGTCTATATGAATGTTGATCCAATATAAGTTTGTGTCACTATCTATATGAATATTGATCCAATGTTGATACAATGTCACTGTCTATATGAATATATTGTGTTACAGTTTGTCAATGTGTTGCAGTTTGTCAATGTGCGGCAGTTTGTAATGTTGTTGCAGATTGTAATGTTGAATTTCTATATACTACATACAACATTCTAATGTTGTAGTTTGACTGTTAATGTTGTCAATGTGTTGCAGTTTGTCAATGTGTTGTTGCATCGTTTGGAATGGTAAAATGCTTATGAGGACATAAAAAGAAGGCAAGAGAATGAGGTATACTACATAATCTAATTTATTCAATTAAAACCATACATTCTTGTTTTTAAATTATTACATTCATGCTTTCAAACACATTTCTTTTACATAGTTGTTTTTGCTTTAAACTCTTTAATGAATTCATTTAGCCCCATCTCCACAGTGACCTTCACATTAAGCTTTCCATTCCTTGAAATCTTCTAAAGCATCCTTCAACCACTGGAAATTGCCACAAGTAAAACATTTCAAATACTTATGCCCATAACTATGATCTTGCCTAGAGGTAAGAAGAATCATTGTCCCAACACAACCTTGTACTTCACATTTGGATTCTTTCCAAGGGAAATCTTTAATCCAATGAGATGAACCACCACACCCAAAGCACCCACTTCCAGAGGAGGTCCCAATAGAACTTTCAGATTGGACATTTGCATCAGTTAACCATTGAAATTCAGTGTATTTTGAGTGTTGACACTTGAGATATTTTATGTTGTAGTTCTTTGTTGTGTATGAAGTCATAAGCTTCGTAATGCCATCACAATGAGGAAACTTACATTTGGTGTATAGCCAAGGGCAACAGTCAGAGGAGTAGCCTTGAAGGTAACACATTACACACTGTAATTTGGAATAACAACAACAGTCCCACATAAGAGACATATATTAGACAGTATAAAGTACAAAGAACATAAGCTTTAGTCTTAACCCCCTCTATTTGGAATTTACAATTTGAAATAACAACATCTGTTTGGAATTTGGAATAACAATATATTAGACTTAACCCCATCTGTTTGTAAAGAAGATAAGCTTTAGCCCTTTCTCTCTGAAATTTGATTCATGCACTAAAAGCTTTATTTTTTTCAATTAAGACTATAGCTAAGCTTACAGTAATGCTAAATTACTTTTATTTGTCATTCAGAACCACCTTCTATGGCTAAATTAGCTTGGTTTATTTTATGTATTTTTTGTTCCAAAATAAGAAACTTGGTTGAAACTTGGAGAGGAAGCAGGATACTCAGATTGGAAAGAAAGATTGGAGAGAGGGAAAGAGAGGGAGAAATGGTTTTGGCCGACGAGCAACGGTCGACAGTTGTGCATCGTCGGATACTACAAGTAAGTATCTCGAGGCTGTGATTTTTTTTTTCTTTTTTTTTTAAATTGTAAAAGGGCAAACTTGTCTTTAAAATTTGTTGATTCAATCAAATGTGGGTTAACTGCGGTCAATTGCAGTTGACCAAGGTCAAACAACAAATAAAGGAAAGGACTATAGTTGTTTTTTTGCTAAATGGCAGGACTTAAGTCAAATATGTATAGAAATATCAGGATATAAGTCTAAAAAACTCTTTCCTTAAGTACGTATTTTCTTACGGTGTCTTTTCAACCATGCATGCCTTCTTGAACATGGAAACTTTTCATTGGGGTCCATTCGATGGGATTGTAACTCATCGGAGTAGTCTCAGAGGACACTAAGCGATGTTGATAGGGTGGTTGTTGTTCAGTGAAATTGAGCTTGGCTTCTTTCCTCTAATACGCTTTGCTGCTTTGTCCTAAGCTTTTGCGGTTTCTTCAGCTGTGTCGTAACTTGTAAGTACCGAGCTAGACTCAAATACCTTTCTTAGGATCAGAAATCTCAGCTGCCCATTTCCCCATGGTCTTTATTCTTCTGCAAACATGTGGTTTTCTCTTATTGTTTCTTGCAATCGGGTATCCTCTCTGCTGCATTTTCCTTCTTTTTTGCCTGCACTTAGCCAAAAGAATTTGAAGTTATGGAATTTTACCAAAAACTGAAGATATAATTATCAGATGTATTGGTGTTTCAGTGTAATCGTACGTCCAAATGCAATGTTTTCGTCTTTAAAAAAAACTTTCTTTGACCGCTGAGTGTTATTTGGTGGGAAACGGAAAGAGGGAAGCGAAGGGCGTTTGCATGGCGATGACATTGCAAAGAGGGCAAACAAAAGAGGTCTTAAACTTGTAGGATTCAGATTAAACATTATTCCCTGAACATAAACACATGAAACACATATTAACTTCAGTAATGAACTTATAAGGACGTTGCTCGTACTGCTACTAACCACTGTAGTGTGGTAATACGGTGGTACTATTCAAAGGAAATATCTCATTGTAAGTTACACGTTTTGAAGGATTTTCTAAGTTATAATCTCTGTAAGAATATTTGGTACTTGGATCTCCCTCTTCAAGGCTCAAACAACAATTTCCTTGACTCAGTCTCTCTAACGAGTAACAACACTCATCTTGGTTAGTTAAGGTTTCTGTATGTGTGATTTATATGTTTCATTAGAGAGTTGGAGTTCTGTAGGACTTTTTTGGTACTTTAGTTTAGATTTAATTGGAAGATCCCATAAGAGTTGTTCAACTCATCTTAAATGTTCCTGAACTTTTTAGTGAAAATATAAGGAAAAAGAAAACTTTGAATAGGAAATGGTTAGCGAGATGTCTTCTGGAGATCGCACACAGGGCTGTTCCTAGACCTTTAGGAGCCTTAGGCGAATTCCAAAAATGGGCCTTTTAAATGTACAATAATCTTCTAGATAATTTTTGTATGTCATATATATTAATTCCCCGGTATAAAATCGACTCTAAATTTACGTAAAGACACATTCTTTACTCGAGCAATTTGAAATTGTAAAAGAGCAAAGATTAAGTTAGCTAGTGTGGTGACTTATTTCCAATACTCTGACTGCTACAGTAATTCGACTTGCTATATCTACAGTACTTTGAATAGTAACAACTACATTAACCCGATCTGCAACAATAATCCGACTGCTACAGTACCGACTGCTACAGTAATCCGACATGCTACAGTCTCGAACTACTACATCTACAGTACTTTGAATAGTAACAATTACATTAACCCGAACTGCTACAGTAATCCGACCTGTTACAGTACTTCAAACTGATACATCTACAGTACTTCGACCTCGTCAACAAGCATGGGGCCATTTATGACACATTATGAAGCGGTTACAAGGAAGAAGAGTTACTCAAGCCGTTACTCGACCATTATGATGACTCATCAAGTTCACATATTGTAACGTTCCTCATTAAAACAATAATTGTAAGGGCTTATTTCTAATCCCCGTACTGAGTCCGATATTCGAACTCACATAGCTCGAGATAACACACTGATAACCAATCAGGGACTAAAGCAAGAAGATCGTAATACAGACTTCCCCATTTGCAGCTCGGAATGACAAAGCATCCAATATCATCGCACTGCACAAAATACTCAGATATCTAGCAACAGTTCGAATACATGCAAACACTATTAGAGATTGCATCTTCACCAACAGTTTGGAGATATCAAAGCATCCTGTGACTTCGCGCTACAAAAGATACTCCTCCATTTGTCAACAGATCGCATGCACACGAGCATCACAAGAAATCGTACCTTCCCAACGATCTGAAGCTACAACTAAAGAATGTTAATAGATCCGTTACAGATCAACAAGTATCGGGACGTTACAAAGTCCACCATGAAGACTCATCAAAGCCTGATATTATAACATTTCTCATCAATGTAACCAACGGTCATATTATAAGACCTATAAATAAGACTAGATAGCTACAGATTAGGAGGAGACTGCTCTGAGAACCTCTAAGAGATTATTTCTACATATTTCTCTCTCTCTCTTTGTAATAGCTAGCAAACATCTATAAACATCTCTCTTTCTAAGGAGAGGTCGGGGTTTTTTACCCATTCAAGGGTTTTCCACGCTAAAACTTTGTGTTTATAGCAATTTTATCTACAGCATTCTCAATTTCAAGGTGTAAAACACTATTTTTGGTCTCTACAAAAATAGGCTATTACATTTGGCGCCGTCTGTGGGAATCGAAGATTACACTCAGCGTTCTCCAATCCAGTTTTTTATCACATTTATCTTTCAAAGATGGCAAATCAAGACAAATCACACCACGCCCTGCCTGACACTGCTGAAGGAGTAACGGATCTGCGAACAACTGTGCAAGCAGAAACCGAACGAAGAATGGAGCTGGAGAAACAGTTCGCCAGCATGCAGGACACAATCAGAGCAATCCAAGCTCAAATAACGGCAAATCCGAGACAGCAGAACGCTCTGCCCGCAGCCTCGAGGAAATCATTCCATGATCGCTTGGGACATCAAGTCAGAAACACTGCACTTCCTCAAATGCAGCAAGAGCCAGTCCTACCTCAGAGTCGCATCAATCCACCATTGCCCGCTGGAGGGATAATAGATCTACAGCCACGAGAGGAGCAAAACAGGGAAAAATCCTGAATTTCAGTCTATGACCGCATGGGAGAAGCAACAGGAGAGCACAACCCTGCGAGAGACCTAACAATAAAGCGAGTTGTCACGTCTCGACAACACCTCACTCCAGAACAGGTGGATAAACGCATCAAGGAGCTTTTAGACGCTCAAATACTTAACGGGAGGAGCAATTATGCAAGGTTGCAGAAGAGCCCGCTCTCACAGGAGTTGCTAGACGAAGAAGTACCAATTAGTTTTTGCACTCCGACGATTCAGAAATACGAAGGAGGGGATCCTGTGGAACACATCCAAGAATTTCAAGATTCTTTGGGACTGCATTCCTCCTCCAACCACATTCTCTGTCGATTATTCCCGACCAGCTTAAAAGGCGAACCGTTACGATGGTTTCATACACTAGATGAAGGCTCTATCGTTACCTTCGAGCAACTTCACAAACTGTTCATCAAGAACTATTCGCATAATAAAGACAAGGAGGAAAGTCTTTACTCTTTGTTCAGTCTCAAACAAGAGCTAGAGGAGAAGTTGGAAACATTTACCAGGAAGTTTTTCGGGCTGGCTCGAAAGCTCGATAACCTCGACAAAAAGATCGCGATCTCCGCTTTCACAAATGCGTTGCTCATAGATGGACGAGTCAAGGAACATCTGATCCTCAACAAGCCACAAACGTTAGAAGATATGATGGAAAAGGTCAACAATTTCATCGACCTCGAAAGACTAACGACTAAAAAACAAAAACCTCAGCGCACCGCTCTATCCACAAATGATCATACCGGAGAACGTACTCACAACAGCAGTAAAAACTATGGAGGCGATAAGAAACGTTTCAAGTCCTACGATGATCGAGCCCGTCAAGAACAGAAGAGACCAGTTCCACGCTTACCACGGTTGACAACTACCATTGGCAACATATATCCACTACTGCAAAAGGATGAGCTCTTCAAAAATGCCAATACTCTTCAACCCATACCAGGAAGACCGTACTGCATTCACCACAAGATCCATCATCATGATACGGAGCAATGTTTCGTGTTAAAACTCCTCCTCCTAAGTGTATTTTTGCATGGTCGTATGCTCGAGTATATTGTGGACGTTAAAAGTTAAAAATATGGCAGCTACAAAATTGAAATCATGGTCGTCCAAACTGACAAAGCAAATGAGGAAAAACATCTATACATCATCAAAACTCAGACAGTCAGCCACTTCAATAGATCAAAACGCAGGCGCATTGAACAATGCCATGATCAAACAATGGTAGATAAAGAAGCCCGTTTGTTGCCACAATCAAGTAGCTGACGATCTGGGATTTCTTTCGAAGGCTGCGACGTGCGTCACGTCAACTTCCAGCATTACGATGCTCTCGTCATCATGTTAAAAATGAAGAACATAGTTCTGCATACAATGATGGTAGATACCGGCAGCAGCGTCAAACTACTATTCCAGAGCACGATCGATCAAATGGGTTTAGAGGACAGAGTCGAACCAAGTGACATCAACGTCTCTGGATTCAACAGTTCCAAGGAAGAACGCGTTGTCAAAATTACACTTCCCATCACGGTCGGACCAGTTATACTTGACGCAGTTTTTTACGTCATCAATACAAAATCCCGTTACATGGGCATCCTGGGACGGCCATGGCTGCATAACATAAAAGTTATTCCCTCCACATATCATCAAGCGCTGCGTTTCGACTGGAAAGGAGGAATATATGGGATCAAAGGCAGCCAAAAGTTAGCCCGAGCTTGCGATAATACCATTAAAGTTGAGCCAGCTGCAGCAGCTCCGGCATAGCAATTACAGCATTCAGCACCAGCAGAACATCAGCTGCCAAGCGCCGAACCAACAGAATATATCGAGATTAACGGCACACAAAGAGGAACTCACATCGGGAACCTCTTGAGCAAGGAGGAACGTTTAGGTCTCATATAGTTCCTCTCAGAGAATCACGACATTTTTGCATGGACGTTCCACAAGATGCCAGGGATCGATCCGGACGTGGCATGCCACAAGCTCGATTTAAAAGAGATGGCAGAACCGGTTAAGCAGATGCAACGGACTCTAGCTCCAAAGATACGAGACAAAGTAAGCAAAGAGATTGACTAATTGATTGAGGTCGGTTTTATCCGTAAAGCTATTTACCCGGACTGGATCTCGAGCATTGTCGCAGTTCCTAAGAAAAATGGCAAAATAAAAATCTGCGTCGACTTCACAGATCTCAATCGCCACACTCTAAAAGATAGCTTTCCACTCCCAATCATCCACCATTTGCTCGATTCAACAGCCGAGCACGAACTCCTCTCTATGATGGATACTGCATCAGGGTACAATCAGATACTACATTTTCCTGAAGATCAAGACAAGATTGCATTCATCACCGAACAAGGCTTGTATTGCTATAAGGTCATGCCTTTCGGCCTAAAAAATTTCGGCGCTACCTATCAGAGATTGATGATGCAAATATTCAAAGATCAGCTCGGTAAAACAATGGAGGTTTACATCGGCGACATGCTTTGCAAGAGTCTCAAAAAAGAAGACCACCTGGCGAATCTACGAACAACTTTTGCAACCCTGCGAGCTTACAAAATACGGTTGAATCCTTACAAATGTCAGTTCGGAGTACAATCCGGGAAATTCTTGGGCCACCTCATAAGCAAACGAGGAATTGAAGCTGATCCGTCACATATACGAGCTCTCTTGGCTATGCCTTCTCCTAAGACAAAAAAGGATGTTCAGAAACAAGTCGGGAAGATAGCAGCACTTAACAATTTTGTGTCCAAATCATCATACAGATGCCGACCTCTATTCGACCTGCTTAAACAAGGTACATCGCGGGGAAAGTCAAAGAAGGATCCCGAGATCGAATGGAAGGATAAATGCGAAGCCGCTTTCCTCGAACTCAAACAACATTTGGGTAAACCACAAGTTATGAGCACACCAACAGATGGAGAAGAGCTCACAGTATACTTAGCCGTCACAGATACTTCTCTCAGCTCTGTCCTTCTCCGCCTCGATGACAAGACCGAGAAACCAGTCTATTTTATAAGCAAGACTCTGACCCCTACGGAAACAAGATACACCAAGATCGAGAAGCTTCTTTTAGCCCTCGTCTATATGTCGTAAAAATTGAAACAGTATTTCCAAGCCCACGCTGTTCGGGTATTAACAAACTATCCACTCCGGGAAATTCTATATAAACGTGAAAAATCTCGACGTATTCAGCAATGGTGAATAGCACTCGAAGAACACGACATACACTTTGGGCCACGCCACTCTGAGAAAGGGCAGGCTATAGCTGATTTTCCAGTAGATGATCCTAATTGGGAAGAAGATTTTGATGAAAACAAAGATGAACCACTCACCGAACAGCCTGAAGAAAAGTCCGATTGGGTAACAAAAAGGGTTGGCGACTTTTGACAGACGGTTCCGTCAGGAGTGGGAATTAATCTTATACTCTTTCCAATGATCGGCTCAAAAAATCCATTCACCTCAATTTCGAAGTGACTAACAATGTAGCCGAATATGAGGCTCAAATTCATGGCTTGGACATGGCACTCACACTGGGCGTAGCAGAACTCTCTGTTTATACCGATTCATTACTGATCGTCAATCACCATGCGGGTATCTATCAAGCCAATGGGACAATGATTGACTATGCTGCAGCAGTGGTCGAACGAATGAACAAATTTCAGAAAATTTCTATGGAGCATTTACAAAGGGGAGAAAATCGACATTCAGATGCACTCGCTTAGCTCGCCGGGGTCCTTGGATCAGAAGCTCGCTATTTAAAAATTGACGTCATTTCTAACCCTAGTATTAATGCCACCGTAACAAACGCCATAAATACTGGGGGCAACGAGGAGATCGGAAGTGATTGGAGACAGCCCTTCATCAGAAATATTAGAATTCACAACAAATTCGATGGCTCACTCCCAGAAGATCCTACAGAACGACGGAGATTAATCGACAATGCAAGAAGATATATTGTCCAAGACAACCTCCTCTACAAAATATCCATCACTGATCCATACCTCCTCTGCCTATTCGAAAAAGAAGCACAACAATTCTTGCACGATCTACACGAAGGCACATGCGGGTCCCATACCACAGGTCGATCTCTTGCTAACAAAGCATTAACGCAAGGAATGTTTTGGCCTAAGATGAATGCCCAAGCAGTGGAGTATGCACGCAAGTGTGACGCTTGCCAATGTCACGGTCCGGAGATACGACCCCAGCGCTCGAACTATACTCAAGCCAAGTCACCTGGCCATTCCGACGATGGGCTTTCGACCTCGTAGGAGAATTTCCGACAGTACCAGGAAAACAAAAACATTTGTTGGTCGCTACGGACTACTTCACTAAATGGGTAGAAGCAGTTCCTTTGTGCCGGACACGAGAAGAAGAAGTCATCAGATTCATTTGGGAGCACATTATCATTCGGTTCGGCAGACTGCATCTTATCAGAATCGATAATGGACCACAGTTCATTGGCGCCAAAATCGTCGCGTTCCTCAATCAACACAATATCATTCACTCCCCATCAAACCCTTACTATCCTCAAGGAAACGAACAAGCTGAAATTACTAATCGAACGATTGTGGACGGATTCAAGAAACGTTTAGATGACAAAAAAGGGAATTGGGTGAACGAGTTACCATACGTACTTTGGGCATATCGAACAACTCCAAGAATAGCAACAAGTTGTACTCCATTCTTACTGGCCTACAGAACGGAAGCCATAAACCCACTCAGTACCATCACCCAATACACGATCACGAGATGAAGGATGATAAAAACAAATTTCAGATCACATGCAACCTGAACATGATCGAAGAAACACGTGAAAGAGCCATTGTAAATCTGGGATGATATCAGCTTGCTTTATCACAGTCTTATAACAAGCGCGTTCGACATCGAGAATTTAAAATCAAGGACATTGTTCTCAGGGAAATCCCCCAACATCGTAAAGCGCCTAATGCAGGGAAGTTTGCAAATAATTGGGAAGGTCCTTTCATCGTAACTGGCGCAAGCATTTTAGAATCTTACGACCTTAGTACACGTGACGGAGTGCCCGTACCCAATCCCTGGAATACCCGCCGACTGAAGCTGTATCCAAATTAAACAGGCTGTAACTTCAGATTCTGATTAATAAAGCAAACTTTCATCATCATGCTACAAATCTATTTTAACATCGTACTCGTCTCCATATGGTTCGTTCAAAATGACCTACTACTATAATATCTACCTCATAGCTCTCCCAATATATTCACGCTCTCCGAGGATTACTTATTTGATCTGGCTGAAATATCACATTTAGCTATGCAATATTTAATTCATGTCCTATCACGGTCGCTACGCTCGACCTATATCTGGGACTTGCCTCATAGCTCTCCAAATATATTCACGCTCTCCGAGGATCGCTTATTCGATCTGGCTGAGACGTCACATTTAGGTATACAATATTCAATACAGGTCCCATCACGGTCGCTACGCTCGACCTATAACTGGGATCTGCCTCATAACTCTCCAAATATATTCGCGCTCTCTGAGGATCGCTTATTCGATCTGGCTGAGACGTCATATTTAGCAATGTAATATTCAATACAGGTCCCATCATAGTCCTTACACTCGACCTATAACTGGGACCTGCCTCATAGCTCTCCAAATATATTCACGCTCTCCGAGAATCGCTTATTCGATCTGGCTGAGACGTCATATTTAGCTATGCAATATTCAATACAGGTCCCATCACGGTCGCTACGCTCGACCTATAACTGGGACCTGCATCATAGCTCTCCAAATATATTCACGCTCTCCGAGGATCACTTATTCGATCTGGCTGAGATGTCACATTTAGCTATGCAATATTCAATACAGGTCCCATCATGGTCGCTACGCTCGACCTATATCTGGAACCTGCTTCATAGCTCCAAGGATCCCTTATTGAGTCATTTAATTCGATTTGGCAAAGACTCCACTCAGCTATGCAATATTTAATGTCCCAACACGATCGTTCAGATCGACCCATAACGAGGACATACATATACACTACCCAGAGGGTCGCTTATTGAGATAATCAATTCGACTCGAAAATAACGTGACCTTCAAATATCTCATAACAGTCTTTATTGATTTGTTCAAAGTGACTTATACACGCTATACAGTTGCAACTGACTTACAATACCAAATCATTATATCTCTATATGATCGTTCGTTGGGTCACCAAATTGATTATACATAGAGATAACAACATATGACATTTTTTTTTCAGCCAAAACATACTTACGTTTCTTCTTACGGAACTACTACTCACACTTTGGAGATACAACATTCGAACTCTCCCCGGGCACAGATGAAAGTAAAGCAGGGGACAGGCTAGTCGCCTCCACTACTGTAGAAGGTGCATTCAACAGTTCTGTAACCCTTGGCATCAAATTATCTATATAGGACAATCGTGCTACCTACAAGTCATATTCTGTGATATATTCAGTTGTGGTAGCCAAGATCGACCCACGCTCTGGTTCGAAATTTCTCTACATCAGCATGCTGCATAGCCATAGAACGCAACGTAACCTTTTCCGAAGTCGAAAGCGTAGCTTCATAAAATTCAGTTTTCACCTTGTTTAGTTCGTCGACAAGCTCTTTACAACGAACTTCTAGATATTTTTTCTCCTGCAGCAACGAGCCTCTATATTGCCTCGTTATTTGCACACTGCGCTCCATCTACTGCTTTAGACGGTCCAATTTCTGATCTACCTTCCTTGAATAATTGATCTCTTTTTCAGCGGCGTCCATCATCTTCTGCGACTCTTTATACTTCACATGAAGTTCCTCAAAAACTTTATTACCTTGAATGCACTCCTGAACCAGAGATTGCTTGCCCCGATCAAGAGCAGCGATACGCGAATTACACTTATCAATGACCTCACGAAGCTCTCGATCTCTCTTGGACCATTCCTCCTTGTACTTTTTGGCACGGTCGTTTTTTCTCTGGCATGAATCTCGAGCCTCACACAAATCACTGTTTAGCCTTTTTAAGTGGTCGCGCATATAAAGAATTTTAAAATCTTGCTTCTCTAAGAGATCCGTATTAGTCGCTATCACCGACTGACGATACAGCAGATCATTCTTCTGTTTTTCAACTGTACTTAACAGATCTAGCACTTATTGATTCGTAGCCATGGTCTCCGATTTCTTCTTCTTCAAAGATTCTTTCCACTGTTCGGATTCATTATTAGCAATCAATATCTCGGCATCCTTAAATGACAACTCTACAGTCACAGCATTTAGCCGACTCTGCAGCTCCAGCATCTCCGATTCTAGCTTTGAATTTAACATAGTCTTTCTTTCAACCAACAACAAACATTGCTGCAACTTGGTAGACAATTTTTTATTAGACGCAGATACGGCAGCCACGTTGTCATTCCCTTTGTCCTCAACCTAGACGAGCAAATCACAAGAAACAATATATGTATCAACAGATATTTATTCCTACAAGACATCATTCTACAACATGTGTTACAAAATCAAGATATAATACAGGAAGGCAATTTACAACCAAATGCCACAGTCTAGTGGACCTGTGACCACACCTTACTACCACTAACGTCAACTTGCAAAGGTTCATCAAAGATTACGACCTCTTGGGGATAGGTCTTATGTCGTGTGTGAGGTAGCAGCTCTTTGACCTCCTCCTTCTCAGCATCTTCAGCTCGTGATTTTGAGTCTGAAGCTCTCCCACCCTCATCCCTTTTTGCAAACCGCATATTTTCAACCTTATCATTCTCTACTTCCACATCTTTACCGCAGCTTGATATATAACGCCTGAATTCATTTTCTACTCTCTCGAGCTCCGACCCGTAAAATGCAACCACGTCGGCCATTTGACGTTCGAGGCCCGTATCGGCAGCGCATTTCCCCCACTTTGGCGTAATTATCTTCTTCAAACGTGATTGGGATACTTGAAGAAGTTTTTGCGTATCTAGTAAACACGTTTCTAACAAGGTAACTCTCCTCTCAGAGTTCTGTAACAGCCTGGCACACTCCACTTTTTCCACCTCCAGATAGCTATTATAACCCTTACATCTTTCCAGTTCATCACAAGCATGCCTCAGGTCGTTTTCTAATTGCGTGTGGATCTTTCTATCCTCCTTTTTTATATTGAAGAAAAGAATCCTCATTGCCCTCTGCCCCTACAAAAGTCAAACTCATCAGACAATGAATCTACACCGCCCCATATGATGGATACTCCAGCCCGAGCTGAGCATCTTTGCGCCTCTCTACTATGGCAATTGCACGCTTCTTGCGCTAAGAATTTCACCCGAGCTGGGTCGAGTACTATGTCTCTCTCGGTCAACTGTTCTAAGTATGCCTCCTTCAAACCCCGCTCACTATCAACTTCGGCCTCAAAGAACAGCGTCAAAGACAATAATGACCTTTGGCACTCTAGCTTATCACTCTCATTTACAAATCGTTTATCCTTAAGGGATTTTTGGAGTAAAATGAACCTATTGCTCTCTTTTCATAAAACCTCATCCCTCTCCATTTTTATCTTCCCATATCTACATTGAAGCTCGAATAACTCCTTAAAGGTTTTATCAAAATTTGACTTATGAAGGCATCTCTCATATTCAAGTTTATTATGTACCTACTGAGTACGATTGATGGAATCCCTTGCTCGACTCAAGGCCTTCTCCATCTCGATCACTTTCCCCCTCAAATAAACTACCTCCTACACACAAATCATACATTCACATCAAAACAATAATATATGAACAACTAACACAACAATTTCAAAACCACGTACAAAATAGTTCTACCTCCAATACAAAGGGCAAAGTTTGATTAAGTCTCCAGATCTATACTACAACTACAAAATCAAGATTTAGATCCTGCTACCTCCTTGATCGGATCATCATCCACGGGAGGTGTCGGGGTCTGCTCAGCTACTGGAGAAGCGTCCTCCCCTGGGAAGATAATCTTGCCATATTTTCCCGCTAGAGCAAGCTCGACATCCGCTCTGCTCAAACCCCAGGTATAGAAGGCTTGAATTAGCTTATTGCGGGCAGCCACCGCAATATCAACAGCTTTCTTCGCCTCACTTTCAATCTCTTGCTTGGTAGCAGCAGCTTCCCTCTCGAACTGCTCCCTCTGCAATACCTTTTCTTTTTCAAACTGCTCCCTCTGCAGTATTTTCTCCTGCTCGAACTGCTCTTGCAAAGCGGCTTTATCTGCATCATGTTGCCGAACAAGATCAACACGATTCGCAGCAGTTGACTTCAGCACCTCCACGGCCAATTTCCAAGAAACAGAAAGATGCACATCACATACAATCAAACAATATTACAAGGTCGGATCATTATCTGACAAATATTTTGTCAAAGAACACATTGCATACCTGAGAGATGCTGGATTGGATTTGAGTATCAAGGCTGGTGGGATCACGCGTAGCCAAGTCCAATGCCTCCTGTTCCACGGCTTCAAGGTTGACACCCTTCGAAGAAGCTCGAATATCTTTCCCAGATTATTTTCTTTGCTTCTTCAGAGGAGGAGCTATATTCACATCAGCAGCCACCCCCCAAGTTTCCATCGGCGATGGCTGCAAAGGCGTTGTTTGCTCAGAAGGCGGCACTGACTTTTTCATTTTTGGTCGCCGAACTAAAGAATTTGAAGAACCCACAGCACAGGCAGGAATCTCCATAACATCGGCGTAAGCAGAGCCAGATGTAGCCATAGCACATTTTTGCTGAGCTCGTTGAAATTTTTCCACTACAGAGTTAAGCCTCTTCTCTCTGAGAATTCCTAGCTCTCCAAGAACTTTGTTCAGTTCGCTCCCTTCTCGACTAACGATGTCAAACAAACTTAATGTAGCAGTAACAACTTTTGGTTTAGGCTCTGCAAAAACAATAATAAAACTATGTTAGCAGCTCGCAGTAAGTTAAGAGACAAACTACAGACAGAATGAAGACACTTACTCTCGCTAAAACTCTTATATATCAGCTCGAGCACGGGTTCCCCAGGTACTTGCATAAAATTACCCTTCACCATCACAAGATGGTCGTACCAGGGCCTCCCGGATGGCTCAAAAAAAATTGGCCTCACCGAGTCACTAAATAAATATCCGCTCTTCCGATCTTCCATATACTTAAACTTAAAGTATTTCAAGACATCGCCCACAACGAACTGTCTCGCAATGCCACTATCTCTCCACTTCTGATTAAGAACTTCACAGACCCTCATCATCTCAAAAATGTTACCATTCAATTGGCCGGGGCAACTCATTAGTGCATTCATTACCCCTTTTTGGAAAAAGGTTAGGGGAATTCTTAACCCATATGCGACCTGATTCAAATTGCAGAGAAATCCTTCCTCTACGACCTCTGATCCAGTCCTATTATAATAAGCGATATCTATATCATCTCCTATATCCATACTTCTCTTCCAACGATCCAGAGAAGGCACCTGATAATGCTCTACATTACAACTCGGCCTCACCAGAGTTCTAAACCACAACCCTGTATTCATCACATAATCCCCCCATTCTCCGTCTAAACTCTTTTTATACTGTAAAAATTTCTTCGCTACGTCTACATTCTTGGGATATTTAAAAAATTGCCCAGTTTCACCTCCAGCATGCAACCCCACCCCCCTCCCAGAAGACACAGACGGATTGTCAGCAGTCACCGTACCAATTACCACATAATCATCCATAGTCCTATCAGACGATGATGATTCCTCACTACTGGCAGAGACAACAAATTTACTACTGGGTTTCAGGGTTTTTGAGCGCATCTACCACACATAAAGGAAAATCTATTCAGAGATTTTTATTAACAAAACAGACCTCCTCCCTCAGCCGTACCCAACACATTGTTAATCTACCCAAACAGTTCACAAATGCAACCTACCCATTTTTGAGGAACCTAACACAGCAAAAAAAAATAGAGAAAATGAAAACAGAGTCACTAACCTGTACTAGAAGAGCAGCAGTCATCCACTCCGTTTACCGCTCGCACATCAGGTGACAAAACTTTGTTTTTCTTAGTAGGTTGATCACAGAACGCTAGAAGACTGCGTTTAAAATTCAAAAAATTTCTCTCTCTAGAAATGCTTCTGCCTCTGTCTGCAACTGATTGTGTTTTAAGAGAAGAAGGGAGAAAAGTTTTTATATTACCCCTCGGTTTCTGAAATGATGGCTCTTCGGGACACGTGTCTACATCATCTCTCCTAACAGACACGTCTTTTCGTATGCCCTCATAATGGTTTTTGGGGTAACGTGTTTTGTTTTCACGTCACTCTCTCTCCTCTGCCATTATTACGGACTCACTGCCCAAGAAGATTTACTCAGATCTTACAGCACGATTATTTCCAGCAACAACTTTCTACAGCTGCACGATCCTGCTATACTTTTTATAATATGGTTCCAGATCAGAAAACCTAGGTACAACTATTACAGCTGTCACTTACCACATTATAGGCTTGACAGACGCAGAAATATCAGTGGCAAATCCTGCTTCAGTTCCTTTTTTCATTCAAGATACAGAAAGCGATGGTGAACCGACCATAACACAAGCACATCATTTTATTAAGATCACCCATCCGACCTTACATACAACGATAAAACGGATAACACTCCTCACGACGCGGAATGGCTTCAATATAGTTCTCACACGCTTATCCAGCGCGTACTCAAAGGCTCCGACCAAGTTCCATTGACAATAACAAGTATTCAAGTTAACAACGGCATGGCTCTAAATAACTCATGACACGAAAGGGATCACGACCTTGTCACACCCACACGCATAACAACAACGTGTCTCAATAAGGACACACATATATATAGGGGCGACATGCACCAGTTCGGAGATATCAACACGACGTCCTACATATTTTTGACATATGTCATCAGTGACTAGTTCGATTTTTTTTACAGCAGTTCTAAAAACGGCTCCAAGCACTTACAAGATAAGATAATGATTATGAATTTCTTATTCAAGGAAAACAAGTTACAAGAACGAACACTTCAACCAGTTCGAAGATATAGATTACAAGCTCTACAGACATTTTTATCTTCTACAGAGAATAGCCTACGTTGCAGATCAACACTTAAATAAATAAAAAATGGAGGGCCCAGCAGAAAAACTCAAAGCTCAAGGATAAAAATTAGAATGAGGCAAAAGATAAAATTAATCCCACCACTACTCCATAACCCCCACCTCCACTTCTAACGAAGGACCTCCTTCACCGTTACAATACCCAATCTTTCGCAGGGTATCGAGAGTACTTCTCAGACGATTTCCCCGTCTTCTCGTCTTCTGCCAACACCGCATCTTCTGCAAGCATCCGCAGATAAAACCGACGATGAGCAGCAAACAAAACCATATAATGGAATCGCCACAGTTGATGAAAATCTTCCTCTGTCTCCTCTACTTCTTCCCACGTTATCCCATGGAAAGTCAGCGGAACAGGGATTGGAGTTGGCAACGAGAGTCTTTGGGTGCCAAAATAACAAGTTTGCAGACTCGTCATTTTTGTCTGAACCCTAGCTTCATATGCTTGGCATCGAGTTGTCACCATTACTGCTACTCAAGTAAACATAAACAACTGACAACGTTAACCAGGTTGAACAGTGCTAGCAATTGTTAACCAAATTATATACCCGTAGCATGTAATGTACTCCACAACTTCCAATAAGATATTCACCTCAAGTACATGTCTCAAGAAGAATTTCTGGGAGACCCAACAGTTGAAACTACTTCTTCCAAGATAAAATGGGGGCCATCAATACATCATTCAATTCAGACGACTGGACTTCTCAACCAACACCACTCGCAACGTACGTTTCTACTGCTATTGACTGAGAGGGAGCAGTTGTAAGGGATTATTTCTAATCCCCGTACTAAGTCCGATATTCCAACTCACATAGCTCGAGATAATACACTGATAACCAATCAGGGACTAAAGCAAGAAGATCGTAATACAGACTTCCCCATCTGCAGCTCAGAATGACAAAGCATTCAATAACATCGCACTGTACAAAATACTCAGATATCTAGCAACAGTTCGAATACACACAAATACTATTAGAGATTGCATCATCATCAACAGTTCAGAGATATCAAAGCATCCTGTGACTTCGCACTGCAAAAGATACTCTTCCATTTGTCAACAGATCGCATGCACATGAGCATCACAAGAAATCGTACCTTCCCAACGATCTGAAGCTACAACTAAAGAATGTTAATAGATCCGTTACAGATCAACAAGTATCGGGACGTTACAAAGTCCACCATGAAGACTCATCAAAGCCTGATATTGTAACGTTTCTCATCAATATAACCAACGGTCATATTATAAAACCTATAAATAAGACTAGATAGTTACGGATTAGAAGGAAACTGCTCTGAGAACCTCTAAGAGATTATTTCTACATCTTTCTTTCTCTCTATCTCACTCTCTCTTTGTAATAGCTAGCAAACATCTATAAACATCTCCCTTTCTAAAATCTTCAGGAGAGGTCGTAGTTTTTTACCCATTCAAGGGTTTTCCATGCTAAAACTTTATGTTTATAGATATTTCATCTATAGCATTCTCCATTTCAAGGTGTAAAGCACTATTTTCGGTCTCTACGAAAATAGGCTATTACAATAACAGTCATATTATAAGACCTATAAATAAGACTAGATAGCTACGAATTAGAGAGGACTGCTCTGAGAACCTCTAAGAGATCATTTTAACATATCTCTCTCTTTGTAATAGCTAGCAGTCTAAATAAACTTCTCTCTCTTTCTAAAATCCTCAGGAGAGGTCGTAGTTTTTAACCCATTCAAGGGTTTTCCACGCTAAATCTAGTATTGTTTATTTTCCGTTCATAACTAAACATCCTAGATTTCGAAGGTGTAAAACATTATTTCGTGTAATACGAAAATAGGTTATTACATTTGGCGCCGTCTGTGGGAACGAAACATACACTCAGCGTTCTCTAATCCAGTTTACTAATTTATTTCTCGAAAGATGGCAAACACACAACTCCCTGCCTGACGCTATTGAAGGAGTGACGGATCTGCAAAATACTATGTAAGCAGAAAGTGTTGATTCTCTCTACGTAATGTCGAGCTTAAACATACGAGTTTCTGTTTCCCTATTTCTTTCTCTCTCTCTCAGCATTCTTATTTTTTGTGAAACCAGAGCCACAAATATTCGGTGAGTTTTGGAAAATATCTATAATTCCCCACAAAATATGATTTCCCCAAAAAATCTCCACCTTCTCTCACAATCATCTTCATTGTCGCCTATATTGTCATCTCTCTCTCCAAACATTGAACATTTAAAACTCTGAGTTTTGGAGACCATGGAATCACTAGAGTTCATCCTACAATGGGACTCATCAACCTCAGAAGAAGCACGAGATCGAATGATCTTCCCAGGCGATGATCGAAACAAAGGCAAAAAATATCTCAAAACCACCATCGACGATGGCAATAATACGCTCGATGACGCTATCCAAACCGTCATGGCCAGACTCAAAGATGAGTTTTACCATATTTTGGTCACTCAACAACCTCAAATTTACCCTTTATGAAGTATTTTGATTACGATCGCTTGTTATTTGCGAGCGTTCTGAACACATCTGAGTTTGATCGAACTCTAAATAATGGCTCATTCGAGCTCCAACGCATAATGGTCGACGTGGGCCGAAAAATAATAGGTCTCTCTCTCTCTCTGAATTGAGCTTGAATCGAGATTGGTCTTCGTTCGACCTCATCAATAGCAGATTTTTGTTCGATCTCCACAATGATATTTACAGCCGTCAACGCTTATTAGCGCGACGAGTTTTGTACAGGCAGATATTAAGTGTTATTCCGTAAAGGGAAGCGTAAGCACGATGGCTATTGCAAGTTCGCGGTGATTAATCCGTAAAGGGAATTGAAAGGGCGGATTCAATGAAACGGACAATGTCCACTATGCTTGGGATTTTTTCTTCAATAACATAGCAGTCCGTATTACGACAGCAACAAAGCAGTCTGTATTACAACGATGAAGCAATTTGTTTCACACCAACGAAGCAGTTCATTTCAGGCCTTAAAAATTGTTCGTATCACAACAACAAAGCAATTCAGCAGTTCACTTCAGGCCTTCAAAAGAATCAAAATAGTTCGTTTCACGCCAACAAAGTAGTTCGTTTTACACCAACAAAGCAGTTCATTTCAGGCCTTCAAAACAGTTTGTATCACAACAACAAAGCAGTTCATATCATAACCCTGAAGCAGTTCACTTCAGGCCTTCAAAAGAATCAAAACAGTTCGTTTCACGCCAACAAAGTAGTTCGCTTTACACCAATGAAGCAGTTCATTTTAGGCCTTCAAAACAGTTCGTATCACAACAACAAAGCAGTTCATATCATAACCCCGAAGCGGTTCGTTTCATGCCTTCAAAAAAAAGGTTCATTTCAGGCATTCAAAACAGTTTCTTTCACGCCAACAAAGTAGTTCATTTTACGCTAACGAAGCAGTTCATTTTGTGCCAACGAAGCAGTTCGTTTCACAATTTGAAAAGGCTTTTTACATTGAGCTTGGGAGGTCTGATTCCAGATGCTCAACTGGCTTCGATTACTACTATTAACTTGAAAGATGCAAAATTTTCACTTGCTTTCGCTTTGGATCTGGCAAACATATGAATCCAAGAGTCTCTCTATCTCAGCTTCGGCAAACAGGTTATGTCTGGGAATTTCAGTACGGTTTCAAAGATCTTGCTAACATTAGTTTGCGGTATTCCTGAATCACATCTGATAAGCACTTGTATATCGGGTTTATGTGATGATATGGTGTGACACGGCCCTAGCCGGGACCGACTCTCTCGTTCCCGGAGTGCAGCGGAATAGGGGACCGTGCGGCGTACACGGACGCGAGGTCGGCGTGTACCAGCCATCTTCAACAAACGCGGCGCGCCAGTGGCATACAACCCACGGATGCTAGAGCGACATCCGGATTATCCTGGATACTCGTGAGGGGTCATTGAATATGTATTCAGTAAAGGCAACAACGCTGAAGGTTCCCTCAATAATCCCTACAGCGTAATCTCTCACGACGCGCGCGAGACACGGAAAGCACACCTGTCCTGTAGCGGATCAGGGTAGCTTGATATGCCGGTTTCCACCTTAGGGACTCATATCTCAAGGGGCGACGAGCCTTGACTAATTATACTGTCCATCTGAAAGGGGCGGTGCATCTCGGATAGCCCGCGGGGCATAGCGGCGCCATATGAAGCCCTCTAATGAAAACCGGCCCGCATTGCGAGGCAATGTCCCCTAGCCTACCCTAGGCCTAGGAGAACTCATAACTATCCCTTGTAGATAGTCCATGAGCCGGGGTCCTTGATGACCAAGCATTAAAGCTCTTTTAGTCATGGGGAGGATCGGACCAAGGTTCCTCCTTAATATAGCTACTAAGTAAATAGTCAACTTCCAAAAGGAAACGTTAAAACATGAGACGAAGCGTACTGGACCTTTTCGCCCCCTTAACTGAATCCGATTGCGACGAAACTTGGCGTGCTGCTATATTAGGATATAGAGAACAAATACATTCGGACAGAACTCAAAACGCTCGGGTAAATTTGGCCGGCGTTCGGTAGGTCGTCACATGGTGGCTGCTCTACGCACCTTTCAGCCAACAGTACTGACCCAAGTTCTTTGATCGAACCAACACATAGCAACAATGATCGAACTTATCAAACCGCGGTATTAAGGCACTCGAGGTCGAGGTACTCGAGGCGAATACAACTTAATCAAGATTATACTCGGGGCGAACCCGACTCCACATTCGGACTCAATTATTGAACTTATCAAACAACATTATTAAGGCACTCGAGGTCGAGGTACTCGAGGCGATTACAACTTATTATCGAGCTCGTTATTCAAGCTTATACTCGGGGGGAGCCCGACTTCAGATTCAGCCACTACTACTTCATCAGTTTGAGAAGCTCTAAGTTTTGAATTCTTTATATCGACAGTTCGTGAAACTTTAAATAATATCTACATCAACAACTCAAACATCAACAGTTCGTGAAGACTTTTTACAGATTTGACATAATCTTTAAATCGAGCTAATGAAGCTCGTAAAAGATGATGAACCCGAACCAACAAACAACAACAATGTTCTTCGACCAAGCTCGTAAATGACGACGAGACCGAATCAACAACAAGCTCAAACAGGTTGAATACCAACAAACGCAGATTACGGATTGGAAGAACAGTACATGAAACCCAATCGCAGATTACAGATCGAAATTAACAGTTCGTCAAGCCCAAGCACAATTTACAGGTCGAATCCGACAGTTCGCGAAGCCCAAATGATATTTGCAGTTCGAATTGGTCCACCATTGAACTATCTGTGAATCGAGCTCTGCTTCAACAACATGATCAACAACAACAATAACAGAGAATCAAATGGCTTCATCTCTTCTCATGGGCGCGACAACTTCAGAACCAAGGAAGTATTCCCATCATCAAATGTCTTAATATGGAGGCCAACAACCATACTCGGGGCGAGTCCGACCTCAGCATCTCAATCTCTTCACAAGATTGCTCATACTCAACAAGAATTTCACAATGCCAATGAGCCATGAGAACTTTTTTTTGGTGTCCCATGCTAATGACGAACAGATGCCAAAAACCAACAACTACTACTACGACTAATATGCCAAGTTCACAGCAACAACAACTATTACTTCAGTTTCAACGACAACAACAGAAACTAATATGAATCTCAAGCCAAACATAAAATTCAAACCAAATTATGAAAACGCTCAAGGTCGAGGTACTCGAGGCAATTACAACTTATTCAAGCTATACTCGGGGCGAGCCCGATATTTTCAACAACATTATTAAGGCGCTCGAGGTGATTACAACTTATTCATACTCATACTCGGGGCAAACCCGACTTCAGATTCAGGCACAACAGGCTAATATCAATCAACGTAAATCATACTCGGGGCGAGCCCGATCTTTTCAACAACATTATTAAAGCGCTCGAGGTCGAGGTACTCGAGGCGATTACAACTCATTCAAGCTATACTCGGGGTGAGCCTAATCTCAGATTCAGACTCAATGATCAAACTTATCAAACCACATTATGAAAGCGCTCGAGGTCGAGGTACTCGAGGCGATTACAACTTATTCGAGCTTATACTCAGAACGAACCCGACCACAGCTTCAGATGCAAATGTACAACCTCAACTTCGGGCTCAAGATCAATCAACTTAACTCATACTCGGGGCGAACTCGACCAAACATCCTACAAGTTGGTTATTGGTTCAACCAGTCCAACCTATATGCAATATTCAATACATGTCTCATCACTGTCGCTCAGCTCGACCTGTAACTGAGATCTACATCATAGTTCATCAAATATATTTGCTCTCCGAAAGTCGCTTATTGAGTCAATTAATTCGATCTGGCAAAAACGTTACACAGCTATGCAATATTCAATACATGTCTCATCACGGTCGCTCAGCTCGACCTGTAACTGAGATCTACATCATAGCTCATCAAATATACTCGCTCTCCGAGGGTCGCTTATTGAGTCAATCAATTTGATCTGGCAGAGACGCCATTCAGCTATGCAATATTCAATACATGTCTCATCACGGTCGCTCAGCTCGACCTATAACCGGGATCTACTTCATAGCTCTTCAAATATACACGCTCTCCGAGGGTCGCTTATTGAGTCAATCAATTCGATCTGGTAGAGACGCCATTCAGCTATGCAATATTTAATACATGTCTCATCACGATCGTTCAGCTCAACCTATAACCGGGATCTATTTCATAGCATCAAAATATACTCGTTCTCCGATGGTCGCTTATTGAGTCAATCAATTCGATCTGGCAGAGACGCCATTCAGCTATGCAATATTCAATACATGTCTCATCACGGTCGCTCAGCTCGACCTGTAATAGGGATCTGCATCATAGCTCATCAAATATACACGCTCTCCGAGGGTCGCTTATTGAGTCAATCAATTCGATCTAGCAGAGACGCCATTCAGCTATGCAATATTCAATACATATTAGCATACATTCTACTACTACATTATCATACATGATGATCCATTCTACTACATTATCATACATGATCATCCATTCTACTACAGTATCATACATGATCATCCATTCTACTATATTATCATACATTATCATCAATTATCATACATTATAATACATTCTCTTACAGCAGTTGCTTCAACCATGCAATTTACATATCCAAAGATCAAAGATATGTCTCAACCAACACCACTCCCTTTTGATGCTTCTCGTGCTATTGGCTGAGATGGGGTGAATGTGGTGACCTATTTCCAATACTCCGACCTGCTACAGTACTTTGAACTACTACAGCTACAGTACTTTGAATAGTAACAACTACATTAACCCGAACTGCTACAGTAATCCGACCTGCTACAGTACTTTGAACTACTGCAGCTACAGTACTTTGAATAGTAACAGCTACATTAACCCGTTCTGCTACAGTAATCTGACCTCTTACAATAACTTTGACCTGCTACAGTACTCTGACCTGCTGTAATACTTCGACCTGCTACAGTACTTTGAACTGATACATCTACAGTACTTCGACCTCGTCAACAAGCACGTGGCCATTTATGACACATTATAGAGCGATTACAAGGAAAAAGAGTTACTCAAGCCGTTACTCGACCATTATGAAGACTCATCAAGTTCACATATTGTAACGTTCCTCATTAAAACAATAACGGTCATATTATAAGACCTATAAATAAGACTAGATAGCTACGAATTAGAGAAGACTGCTCTGAGAACCTCTAAGAGATCATTTCGACATCTTTCTCTCTTTCTTTGTAATAGCTAACAGTCTAAATAAACCTCTCTCTTTTTCTAAAATCCTCATGAGTGGTCGTGGTTTTTAACCCATTCAAGGGTTTTCCACGCTAAATCTAGTGTTATTTATTTTATGTTCATAACTAAACATCCTAGATTTCGAAAGGTGTAAAGCGTTATCTTCGTGCAATACGAAAATAGGTTATTACAGCTAGACTTAACGAATATACAAGTGTATCAACCTTTTAAGCCTAAAGAACCTAACAAATTACATATAATTAAGTATGCAATGATTTTCTTATAACATAACCTTCAATCTCTTATCAAAGAGCATATTGGGTGCCGTTTTCCTATGAAAATGGCGTTGAATATGCTCAAACAAGTGAACATTTCCAATGTTGTCTTATGGGATACAAAAATATTTGTGTGAGAAATGTAATCAACATTCAACAATCCGTGTTATCTTGCAGTTTGCCAAATCGATTTATGGTTTACCTTAGAATTTAGAGCTATTTGAAATTCACCGAAGTGAATACTTATCAATGGGCCTCTTATATATGTTACAGAAAAACTAGTTAAAATATGCCCCATTATCCAAAAATAGAAATTGCTGCCATAGTGAATCATTCAGGAACCTTGAAGGATAAAAAAAAAGTAGTTCTATTGTTGGTAGTGCCATTTTAATATATTAAGCTCATTTTCTTTAAACTTCATGGTATAGCAAATTTTTGGGGCCTTTAAGGCCTAAGGCGGCTGCCTAAATGGCCTCATGGTAAGAACGGTCCTTTTGAACTATACAGAAACAGTGAGAGTTTTATGAGGTAGAGATAAGTTGAGGGTGATAATATATGTCCTAGAAGTGTTACGGTATACTTAGTGACAATACCATCTGGAAAAAGGAAAACAAGCCAATTGGTATTTTCAAGAACCTTGTCGATCCTCTCTATAATAGTGTCTTCTTCCCTTTGATTATTAGTCCAACTGAAGGTAGCTTCTCGAGTGAAATAGAAGTTTTTTTTTTTTTAACTTCATTCCATGTTAAACTTGGAGTCAATAATGTATAGATTAGGGATGTTCACGGGTCGGATCGGCCCGGGTCCAAGCCTAAATCTAATCCGACCCGGGAAAATCGGATCTCCAATCTTTAAACCCGCACCCGAACCGACCTGCCCCAAAACCCGAACCGAAACCGAACCAGATTGGTCGGGTCGGGCTGGGTTTGTAACTCGGGTTTCTTTTTGGGCTTTTTAAATTTTAATGGGCTTAAAACTGCTTGCTTTAAATTTCATTGGGCTTCAATGGGTTCCAAATAAAGACCAAAATGTTTCATCGATGTCAGCCGCCAGACTTTTTCAACCGTGTTTCAACCCTACCCATCATCATCATCAAAAAAAGCTCTAAATAAATAATAATAATAAAAATCAAAAAATAAACAGTTACGTGTTTCTCTTTCCCCTCCTCCTACTTCTAATCGTCCTTCAACTACGTCGCACTAAACCCCCAAATTGGGCGATTTCAGAACCCCAAATTAGGGTTCCGAGTTGTGATTTCTAGGGTTTTGTTGAGACTCCGTGATTGTGCTGCTGATTGTAGTGGAGAAGAAATTGTTGTGGTTAATGGTTATGACGACGGCAAGCAGAGCTAAAGTTTTGGTGCGAAGTTTAAATGAAGAAGAAGTTGTTGTTGGGAGATTACATGGTGGGAGATTTATGTAAGAAGTGGTTGACGATCTCCATAATTTGGTACCAAGATGTTTTGGGATATTAAATGGAGGGAGAGAGAGAGAGAGATGCAGCAGCCTCTCCTAAATGAGGGTGGAAACATAAGGCTAAAAACCTAACTCTTTTCATATATACCCCTCTCGGTCCGATTCGGGTCTGCCCTCAAAACCGACGCCCTAAACCGAAACCGATCCGGCTGTGATCGGGTCCGAAAAACATAATCCGAACCGGTTGCTCCTCAAACCCGAACCGAACCGGTCAATCCGAGTCGGCCCGGGTCGGTTTTTCGGGTTTGCAGGTTCTGTGTTCAGCCCTAATATAGATTATCAAGCTATTCTTTTCTAATGTGGGTCTTAATCTTTTGAACTGTCATGGCAATATTTACACTTAATTTATTGTCTATTGACATTGCATGGAAATATTATAAACTTGGAATCGTTTAAAAGGCTATAAATAACAGATAGAAGGAGAAATATGATTAGCAAACGACGCACGATAATTAGGCACTTATTTTAAGTAAGAAACATTCAGGAAATGAAGTCTAAAATGGTTGTCCATTTGGGCTTCAATAAATTTGGTAATTTTCGCCTATCCTGTCAATAGAAATAGGCAAGTAGAAGAAGCAAGCTTTATTAAAACCCGAAATTTTGTATCTCCTTCAGCATAAATCTTTTACATGTTCATTTCTGAAATAAGCCCAACAAGTTTTGCATATGTAATGCATTTACCCTGATTTGAGATTATCAGCCAAGCAATATCGGGCCATGACAAATATTACTGCTAAGCCTGGTAATCCTACAAATGATTTTACTACAATTATTCATGTCCAGTCCATCCAACTTGCACCATACCCAGACTGCCAATTTAAATACCTGCACCGTGGTGTAGAGAATTCATCTCTACTCCAGTCACGTGGCAAAAGTAGGGACAAGTTCAGCTCATCCTGAGCTAACTTTCTGCTCAAAATTTTGCCACGTGGCATAAAAATGTATGAAAGGCATCTCTACCACTATAAAGCAGCCGTTAGTCGTCCATCAAAATGACAAAAATGCCCCTCTCCACCGTCGTACGTTCCTCCATCCTCTCACGGAAGCCTAATTTGTGGATGTCTAAGCTCTCTGTGAGTTGGTTTAGGTTTAAAACTAAATCTAAATTATCTCATCTCAATCTCGATCATCTTAGTATGTTTTTATCTGTTCATTGATTATGCAGTCCCCTTTGACTCATTTATGCATTGCACTTTGTTTGGGCTCAATGCGAGGTGGGAAAAGAAAAAGGATGAAAAGTTTGAAGGTTGCTGAGAAGGAACATGGAAAACAACATATCCATGTAAAATGCCTCACAATTCGGCAACTTTTACAGGAAATACAATCAAGGTAACATGGACGAATCTTAAACAAGTAGTTTGATATTCCATCAACTTCTTGATTTAATTCAGGCATAACATAATTGCCCGGAGAGAGTCCGGTGAAAGAGAGGTTGAAGCAGGACTAATATTGAAAATCCAGACCCCTGTCATAATTATTAAAAAGTTCCAAACTTGGATTTGACCTTGCCCCCTAAAGAAGGCCCCCTACAATTATAAATCGAGTTTGGTGTAGTCAACAAAAAGAGAGAGAGAGAGAAGGATACGGTTCTATTATGATTGGTTTGTTGGTATGGGGGCTCCTTTGGTTTTGGGATTTCATGGGCAATCACATGTAGTAGGGTCTATGTTATTTTGACATACAAGTAAGATAGAAAGATGGATAAACTGTAAAGTTGATTGTTAAGAACATCTCCAACAATTTCACATTGGTCTGTGAATACATCACAACACTCAGCTAATTTCTACACTTATGTTTTAAGTGGTTTGCATGTAGAATATAATGGAGATTTGATTTAGGTCAACTTAAACATGCTTTCATCTTAAATATGCTTTAAATTGAGTTTATTCATGTTTCACCAAGATTTGGTCTAATTAATCAATTGGTTAACACAATTATGTGTGATCAATCATTAAATTGTAAAACTTATAAACACCACTTTGGAGGGCTCTACTCTAAAGTAGACAAGTTCAAGTGACTACGAGCGCCAAAACATATATGACTATAAGTATCTACAATCAACAAAATCAAATCCTTTCGATTGGTGTCAGTACAAATTTCCAAATGAGAGGCAGGGCTAGAAGTCCTTATAACTAAGAAATGATTTTAAGGGTAATCCTAAGCATTGGAAATTATATCGTTAGGCTTCACAAAATTATAAACATATATAAATCACTCATGAAAATTCAGAAGCTAGATCTTACAATGGTCACAGTTAAAATAGTTGAGATTTCTATCATTATTGATACTCTAATAAAAGACTTCCAATGAGATTTGTAAGTTAAACATGGAGCTAAAGGCGACTAACAAAATATCTGATATAAGTCTCCCATTTATACTTTTCACAATTCATAGAAGAATCGACATTTCTAGACAAGAAACCTAGAACTAGAATACAAAGTTTGGATTTACCAACCTTCAAAGCAACATAACACCTTATACTATCTACATAAGCGGCTTACAAGCAGAAAAGGAAAGGAAAGGGAAAAAGAAGCAGTTTTAGGGAAACAAACTATACTTATTCATCGGCCTGAATTGAAGGATTCCGCAATTCCATCGGGCATTGAGGGTATGCTTCCCTTGCTGTCATCTAAACCAGATTTGCCTTCTGATTGCTGCCAGACCTTAACCATCTGAGTGAGGGGTTGACTGTAATCAATGCCCGAATATTCCTCTGTGTCATCGTGAAAAGGTTTCCATTTCTCAATCAATGAGGACAGAACATTTACTGCATGGCCCATATCTGGCCGCTGGTTGGGTTCCCTTGTTGTACAATGACCAGCAAGTTCAGCTATGATGGCGATGCTCTCAAAAGTCTCCTCATCCACGTCAAGGGCACGGTCAACATTAGCCCTTAGTTTTTCCTTACTTGACTTAATCTGCCAGAACCAAGCAGCCAAGTAACGGCTCTCTTCAGATCGTCTCTCGTCTAGCGCCATTAATCCAGTAAGCAACTCCATCAATACCACTCCAAAACTGAACACGTCTACTTTCGTCGTAATTTTACCCGTGACTGCACATAAAAATTGAAGTCAAAGAGGATAAATTTAAAATGTTATAATATTGGGAAAGGGACACCCACACATACATATGCTACATGTTAAGTACCCTAGACTAAAGCTCAAGTATCAACATGGCTAGAGAAAAGGGTTTAAACAAAATGATTTCATTAATTTTCAGAGTTCACATCATGAATATGATCTAATTCTTAATTTAAATTATCTAGCCTTTCGGAAAACTCTTGAGATACATAAACTACAAAAACAACAACAAAAAGTCGTGACGCAATCATATAGCAGAAAACTTAGGTGGAACAGCTCCAAAGATGGGGAATAAAATCCAAGGAAAAATGATACACACCAATTCAGTATTCTCAATGGCATAAATAAGAAAAAAAATTAAGAAATGCCAACACAGGTTCCACAAAACACTAGACCAACGTTATGTATGCTGACGTGACTTGTCAACAACACTCTTCACTCAGCCCCAAAATCAGTATAGTCAGATGACATTTTCATAATCATACAGAATAACACAACATGTTTGTCAAAGTTTGGTTCATCACAATCAGTTGATTTCAAGATTAATATGGGCTTCTTCTAGTTCGGGCATACATAAAGAAGAGGCTTCAGATTTCACAGAATATTCACCAAATTCGTAGAAAGAATCATGCAGCATCTCCTATCTTACGAAACTGAAAAAATATCTTGCAAGCCATTGATATAAAAATGGTAAAATTATCAAATAATAACCCAATACAGAACATAAATTGTATTTCTAGAGGAATTGCAGTGTTTCAAAGTTTTCATAAGGGAATTGCAATCAGAAATCAAGTCTTATATATGTTATGTTAAATATAGATAAGAGTGAAGAAAGATAATCACTTACCAGCATATTCGGGGGCCAAGTATCCAAAGGTCCCGGCAAGCCTGGTTGCAACAGAGTTCATCCCATCAGGGGCCAGTTTCACCAATCCAAAGTCCGATACTTTAGCTCGGTAATCGTCAGAGAGGAGGATATTCGAAGATTTAAGGTCCCTGTGAATGAAGCTTTGGTAGGCTAGAGTATGAAGATACTCCATCCCTCTAGCAACATCCAACGCAATGTTGAGCCTCCTCTTCCAAGATAAAGGCTCTATCTTCAGATCTTCCCAATGGAAAAGATGCTTGCTTAGAGCCCCTTGAGGCATGTACTCATAAACAAGTAGCCTCTCATAACCTTCAATGGAGTAACCTAATAATGAAACTAGATGCCTGTGTCGTACCTTAGATAAAACAGCTATTTCCGACTGAAATTCATCTAAAGCTTTGTTGCTAATAACGCTAGCCTCCATTCTCTTAACTGCTATATGTGTTCCATCATGAAACTCCCCCTTATAAACTGTACCAAAGCCACCGCGCCCTAACTCATTCTCAGGTGCAAAATTTTTGGTCACATTGCGTAGAACCTGAACAGAAATAACCAGGTTCCCAGATTCAATGACATGAGATTGATCCGTCCCACAACTGAATCTACTTAGGGTGCTACTCCCTGTTGCAGTAGAGAAGTTTGTGCCGGTGTTATTTGAGACTGCAATTTTAACCATATTATCTGGATCAGAAGGGTTTCTAGGATGCACAACAACTTTCGGGCCAAGGAAAGAGCCTTTCCTCTTTTTGCAATAACACATCCATAAAGGAACCACCAAAAGAATTAAGAGGGTGATACCCGCAAGTGGCGCTAGAATCACTGGTAGTTTTGACCTTCTTCTTTTGGGTTGTTTTACATCTGGAACCCTTGGTAGGGAAAATGGGGTCTCTGGATCCCCAGGTGGTTGGTTGTTACCTGATGATGGAGGTGTTCCAGACTGGTTACTGATGAATAGAGGATTTCCATCAATAAAAACCTTCACTCCACTATCGAATTTGGGTAAAGGAGGTTTAATGTTGTTTCTAGTAACATCCAACAGTTTCAGAGATTTCAAAGCTGTCAAATTCGTGGGTATAGAACCAGTTATGTTGTTCACCCCAAGTTTAATTTCAACAAGAGAAAGAAGATTTCCAACCGAAGGACTCAGAGTACCATTAAGCTTATAGTTAGGCAAATTGATGACAGAAACTTTCTGATTCGCATTGCAAGCCAATCCTAACCATGGCCCCTCACATGGGCCATTACCTTTCCATGAAGATGCTAGTCTGAAAGGGTAACCCACACCACCAAGGAAATCTATAAGTGCTGTAACTTCTGGAGCACATGGAACCCCGGGAACAGATTGACATAAGAGATTGTTGGAATAAGAGGCGTTTACGAATTTGAACATTGGGATAGGACCCAAGAAATTGTTATTGCTCAAATCTAACTTCTGGAGCTCCATTTTCGCCATGCTATCCGGGATTGGACCAACAAGTTGGTTTCCATTGAGGTTAAGATCTGTCAAAGAAGTCAACGCTTCAATATCTGCTGGAATTGTTCCCGTGAATTGGTTTCCATGTAACCATAGTTGTGTCAAAGAGGCCATTGAAGAAATCACGTCAATTGGACCAGATAATCCACCTCCAGCCTGATTATTCAACCATAAAGTCTGCAGCGCAGACTGCTTGAAACTCGCCGGAATTCCCCCAGAGAGTCTATTGTAGGACAGTTTCAAATGTGACAAAGATGTCATATTCCCTAAGAAATCCGGTATTGGGCCAACCAGATTACAACCTGATAAAGATAGGTTGGTTAACTGAAGAGAGTTCCGGAGATCGAGAGGAATAGACCATCCTGTAGTCTTGTTCAATGACAGATTTTCATCCAAAGACAACAACTGCAAGTTATCAAGACCATTAGCGAAATCCAAAGGGATGGTGCCAAAATTATTAAAATCCAAATACGCCTTCTGTAATTGGGACAACCCCTTGAATGTTGGTAATTTCCCATTGAAACTGTTCCTCTGAAGCCCCAAATCAGTGAGCTCAGTGAGAAGATTGATATCCTGAGGAAGAGGTCCCTTCAACCCCACACCTTGAACCTGAATTTGCGCAACTCTATTACCAGAACAGAACACATGCGGCCATCCCACGCCACATGGATCATCATCATTAACAGGCCATTTCAAAAGTTCAGGATTCTCTAACCCTTTCCTCAACTCATTCAGAATCCTAAGGTCATTAGGATCCGTCGCACTAAACCCCACCGAAACAATGCAAAAAACCACTGCCAGAATCAACCTTCTCTGATTTCCTTCCATGTTCTTACTACCTCATCAAAACACTCATAATCCTTCCGCATTAACACTACATACAAAACAAAACAAAATTCAGATTCTCAAAATTTAAAAAACATATCCTTACGATCTATAACAAATATGTAAGTCCGATAAAATACTTACCCAAAAACACTCTCATTAGGCTCTAAAGACAACTCCGTGAAAACACTAAGAAAACCAATACCCAGATCCTAAAAACCTAAAAAAAATAATATCATAATTTGTATTCAAAACCCACATACATAATGTAGTCTAAAGAAGCTTCAATTTGACTCATAATTCCAAAATTCCAACACCAAACACTAAATAAAACAAAACCCACACCCCACAACACCATCTTACACCCATTTAAAATCATAAACAACAATGGAGTGAGGTCTAAGTAGTAGTACCTACTGAATTGTTTAACACTGGGAATCAAAATCAATCCCCAAAAAGCCAAATTCTGACCACCCCAGTTGTAGAATTGCAATTCCGAGTAAAAATGGGAATGAAATTCAAACAGAGATCAATCTTATCTCTCTGTCAGTGTTATTTAGGGTTTGTTGTCTGTTCTCAAGTGAGTTTTAATTTTGTTAACGGAGTAAAATAATATTAAATAAAAAGATTTGTCGGTAAATTTTAAGATCTGTGCTCCGCGAGAATGTGGGAGGGGTTTGTATTTGGTGCTTCAGGTGGCTTCTACTGTTTGTATGAGACCGAGACCATACTCGTCGATTTCTTTTTTCATCAAAATAAGCCAATTTTATGCAAGGTTAGAAAATATAGATAATGCAGGAGGTACACAACCAAGTGACGCCCCACTCCTTCAAAATCATAATATGCTTCCAAATTTCAAGGAATAATTTTGGGAGCTCAAGGGGTCAATCCTGTCGGGGCCTCAAACACCTATCCTACAGCTTACAGCTCAAACACCTATGATAATTGATGGACAAATTATCTAAATCCAACAATGGCACCTATGATAGCCACTAGCAAGAAAAATGACGATGAGAGATTAGGCCAAACATTTAATGAAATACTACTGGGCATAAGCATTCTCCAAATTACCTTTTTCCTTTATAAAAACGTGATGGGTTCAAATTTCTCAACCATAAGAAAGCAATAAAAAGGCAAGGACGTCAAAAACATCAGTTAAGATATGTGTAGATACATGGTTGTCTGAATCACAGGTGGTGGCCGCCTTGTCAAATTTTCCACCACAAAATATGAGATGAACCAATTTCTAAACAACAAAAAATAACGATTCTTGCATATGTGATGGGGCATGCTTCACTGATATAACATGCCTAATTTGATCCTGCAACCATTTTGATGGAGATTTAGTAGTAATAAAAGCTCAAAAATAATACAGGAAACTGAAAAAAGAACAGACTTCAAAGATGCAGACTTGTAATTTGTCATCTTCCATAAATACTTGATACTGTATATTAGTAAGAGTACATACATTTGGGACATTTCAAAGAAATTCCTAAAACTTGGATTCGTTTTTTCCTAAAGGAGGTTTAGCAGCAGTTCTTCCAAAAATCTACCCTCTTGTTAAATGTGTAATAACATTAGGACTGTGAATGGATTCAATGGAATTGACCTGAGTCCACTTATCCTAATGCACAACTTTAATTTCATGAGCAACAACAGAGGATTAGTAGCTTATCTGCATACGAGGTTGTTTCCCCATGCCTGGCATATGTACAAACAGATAACAAAGGAGCATATCTGTGTATCTACTACACTGCATACTATATTTGAAAATGATGACTCAAGGATATTGCCCGTGATGATCCCAGCAGTCGGACTTTCTTCATAAAAGATTGCAAGGATAAATGATACTGCTGGAGGCCTATGTGTACCAAAAACACCACTCTGAACTATATTAACACTGTAGCATACTGACAGATAATCCAAGGACCAGTCGAGATTCAAATGCATGTCTCCTGCAGTACACCAGCCCGACGACGAGGCCATCCATTGTATATGAAGGCGTCAGTTACCAGAATCTTTAATTTGCAAATTATGTTTTCCCTGCTGATCAAATAGAAGAGCTCATTAACTATAGATGCCAAAGTTCATAAAAACTTGACTGCGTGTGCTACGAAAGAATTATGAGATAGAGAAGGCATGAAGGGCTCACAGTAAACTAATAAGCATCACACACATGTATGTACAGGAAACTAATAAGCATCACACACATGTATGTATAGGGATAGTCTTAAGAGACACAAGGTTTACACACAACTCTAATAAATTGGTTTAAGCCTTGTTTGTTTTTCGGTCATGGGTGAGAAGAAGTGAGATGTTTTTAAAACTTCTCACCCTTGACATGTTTTTTTTTTTATGATGAGTAAATCATATTTGCAAAAAGGTTCATTGCATTCCAACAGTTATGATCCCATACAAATGTAATTTTGTCCAGGGGGCCAAGGGCAACTGGAGGTATGCTGTAGGAGTCCTAAGGGCATTTCAAGGGTATTTAATGAACTAACAAACATACTAACCACCTTTCGAGATTCATAAGTACGATCCCATACATTTCAATGTAATTTAGTCTAGACAATCCAACCATTGAGCTATCCTATATAACTATCAAAAAAAGGACCGTAGTTGTATACACTACTAACAAATTTTGGGGCCCCTATTATGGGCAAGAATTTGGAGGCCCCAGGCGGTCGCCTCTTGCGCTTATAGCCAAGGCCGGGCCTGGTTGTAACTCAACCAACTAATTATCAAAATGTGTCTCTTCCCCTTCTATTGTAGGCTATATATAGCCATCCTTTTAGGTTGTATATGACTAATTATCACAATGTAGACTGCTGGTTTTGCTTATCTTCTTCTCTTTCTCTCCTCTTTTCTATCAAAGGTGTCTTCAGATGTTTAATTGTTTGACGTTCTTATCTAGATGGACCAAGGTGGTTTTTCTCCATACATTCAGGTAAGACCCAAAGTACTTAAATCCACCTATAACAGTTATGATCCCATACAAATTTAATGAACTAACAAACATACTAAATCTTTAAGGTTAAAGGTTCAATTCCTACCTTTGTTACATTAATTATTTTTGTAAAAATTTTGCTTTGAAAATGCCTTAGCAAAAAAAAATCTCCTCGGAGGGCCCATTTTTGGACCTCGCCTTGGCCCTATAAATCTTAGGGCCGTAGTTACAACTTGCAACCTAAAAGGATGGCTATGTATGGACTACAAATGAAGGGGGAAAGACTAAGATGTCCTTTGGAAGGTATATTTCAAGTAACATCTAGAGTTTGTAAGTAGAAAAAATCAGAATCAATGCACTTCTGAAACCCAAACGTCAATGGGATATCAATAGCCAAAATCAGATGCGAGTAAAACAAATACAAAGCATATTCCACTCAACTAGACATAACCGGAACCAAAACTCATAAACAACTCGAAATCTATCAACGGGAAGATACAAAATAGATGCGACCACATGCAAAAACAATTGCGTCCAACCGCCAAATCCTCACTAATGCGAACTGACCACCATATCCTAAACAAATGCGAACTAACCGCCATATCCTAAAAAAATGCGAACTTAGTGCCGGAAGCTAAATAGTTCGGAACAAACAAATACAAAACAGATGCAAACTGATGGAGCACGGTCGTGGGTAGGTCATTTCCCACCCCGTTGTGTCCACTTCTCTTTTAAGGAATTGCTATTTTTCCAATTTATTTATATTCTTTTAATCATAGGATAATTAGTAGGGGCTAGATTATTGGAGAGAAAGTGAAACTTCTCTCCATATATTAGGAGAGTTGAGGATTAGGGTTTACTAGGTTATTTTGGTGAGAATTACAGAGTGAGAAATTGTGAGATTAAGAGGAAATTGTAGAGAGGTTCTTAAGGAAGATTAAATAAAGAGATCAATAAAATTTATTTGCAATCGTGATTGCTTATGTTTACATTATCAAGAGTAAGCGAAAAATTATTGGGGTTCCCTTGGGAAAGTTTATGCGGGACGCACGGAGAATTGGTGTCAACCCATTGAATCCAACTCTTCTACTAGTTATATGGTTATAGGGCGTGGTATGAATAAGGTTTTTATTTATTTATTTATATTTTTTTCCGATGCAAAATCGGAGAATTATGACTTGGACAATGAAAATGGGGCACCAGATTGTCTAATTCCTACGTTGGACTCGATGTTGATGTTGAAAGCCTCAACAAGTTCGTCGATTCCCAAGGCGAGGAGGGATTCGCTGAACCAAACCAAGGGAGAGTGGGAAATTCCAACAAGGCACCAATCGGCTGGAGAAACGCCACCGGAGTGGCCGAAACTAGGATGAGAGTCGACAGGCAGGTCAACGGAGTCGTGGGGCTGCCTTACGGAGGGCACTGCAGCACGTACTAGGCACACATCTACAACACGTGTCGGACACGCACCAACAACACGCACAAAATAGGGGAAAAATGTGTGTCACATGCGGCACCACTGGTTATAACAGATCTGGACTAGGCTTTGGCATGACCTGATTCATGCCATCAACCCGACTGGGACGACACAAATCAGGTCAGTTCAATGATACTAATAGGGTGAGCAAAAAATCGAAGAACCGAACCAAACCGATCCGAACTGAACAAAATGGTTAGTTTTTGGGGCTTCGGTTTCGGTTCCTAAATTTGTTAGGTTATGGTTCAAAAACAGAGGAAGTCGTTCGAACGATACATAAAGTTGTTCGAACAAAAAGGCTTGTTTATAGGTTGGAAACTTGGTTCCGTTGAAGTCGCTCGAACGAGACTTAAGTTGTTCGAACGAAAACCGCGTAAGCTGTTTTGTAAGTTCGTTTTGGAGGTGATGGTTTGTCTCATGATGCGTACTTCGCGGATGACCTAATAGAGAGTCTATAAATATAGAGTGTGAGTTCAAAGCCTCTACGAAAAAGAAACTTGATATCTAGAAGAGATGTAGCCTCTATGATAGACTTTGTAAAGAGTTGGTCTTTACAAGGAAGAAGGTGGAGGGTGTTCTTTTGGGATTTGATGGTGAAAGGGGAAGTACCTCTTGGTTGCTAAGATGAGAAATCAATGAAGAGAGAAGATTGAAGGGTTTCAAGAAGAAGGTATGCAACATGGTCTTTGTTGAGGTAATCTTCGGGTTCTTGATGGATCTCTTGCTTTCTTTTTCTCTTGTAAATCTATGTGAGGGTATTATAAGATTAAAGAATTCCATGTTCGTTGGAATCTCTTGAGGGCTTGTAATTGAACTTGGATACATAGTGGATTCTAACTTGGTGGTGGGGAATAGCCTTAGGGTGACCCTCTGGTAAATATTGTGTTATGTGTGCATGAATTATTGTGTCTATGTTTCTTAGTTGATTATTTGTATGCCATGAGGATAACGGATAAAACAAAACTGCGCACAGGGGATGTATTCCGCACGTTCACCCCGACAATTGGTGTCAAAACGATGTTAAGACCTTGGGATTATAGTTCTTGAATATTCTTGGGTTCGATGGTTAAGTCGGATATTTGATTTTGTTTCAAGATGGATTTGGTTTCGGTTATTTTGGCTACATGATTTTCTCAAGCGGTGGAGTTTGGCAGGAAGAGATTTAGATGAAAACGGTATTGTACATAAGCATGGCAACATGGTTTATGTTGTGAGAAAGTCTTGAACATGGTGTTTTGTTCAAGGTGGAGCGGTTTCGACAAAATCTTCAAAAGTTCGGTAAGGGGGGATGGTTTTTCTCTAGGACCGATGTTCGTTAAATTTGGTAATCGTGGTAGCACCTCAAGTTATTCACCACGGTTAATTACTAAATTGGCAGGTCACAATTTTCATGAATCATGGTCGCAAGTTATAGTTCGTGTGGTGACAAAGTGTGTCGATGTGCGGAGACTCTAGGTTTGCGACATAGAGTCAGATTTTGCAGGTTTGTTCAACATGGTCGGGTTATTGTGAAGTGTTTAATTTTATCATTTCTAGATTAAACATACATTGGTTCTGATTTTGCTGGTGTAGGCAAAATTGTGTGATTTCATTGGTATGATGAAATTACTGTTTCAGAGGCTCTTTTCTATAATGGAGTTCAGGGGTGGACTTGATGAGGCTTATGGAGTTGTGTTCAAAGCGAAAGTTGGAGCGGTATAGTTCCATGGCTGCAGGTGGAGCAAGCTCGGAAGCATGGTTTATCACGGAGAGAAAAAAAGCTAATGGATGTTCGTCGATTTTGACGAAGGTATCTGGTTTTGGGTAAGAAAATGTTTTGATCGTGGGTAACGGATACGAAGTAAACAAGTCCAGCGGTTTTGTTCGCGCTATGGATGGTTAATGTAGACATGGATTGAGGTTTTTTGCCGAGGTGGAGATTGTTAGGTTACGGGCAGGGTCGGCCCTGGCTTTTATAAGGCCCTGTGCAGTAAAAAAATTGGGCCTTTTTCACTATAAAAAAAATTTAGTTTATAGATTTTATTTTTTTTGCATTACTAGGCCTTGTTTTGAGAAGTTGGGTATTTGGTTTGTGGGCCTTGTATAATGGGTTTGGTGATGTTGTCAAATCTAAAATGAGTTGGGTTTAATATAAATTTTTTTTTTTTTTTGGCCAAGGCATTTTTTTTTTGGGCCTGTGTCGTCGCACACCCTTATGGCCAGGCCTGGTTACGGCTCAAAAACAAAGGAAGTTGTTCGAACGATACATAAAGTCGTTCGAACGAAAAGGCTTGTTTCTAGGTTAGAAACTTGGTTCCGTTGAAGTCGTTCGAACGAAAACCGCGTAGGTTGTTTTGTAAGTTCGTTTTGGAGGCGATGATTTGTCTCGTGATGCGTACTTCGCTGATGACCTAATAGAGAGTCTATAAATATAGAGTGTGAGTTTAAAGTCTTTGTGAGAAAGAAACTTAAAATCTAGAAGAGATGTAGCCTCTATGACAAACCTTGTAAAGAGTTGGTCTTTACAAGGAAGACGGTGGAGGGTGTTCTTGGGATTTGATGGTGAGAGGGGAAGTACCTCTTGGTTGCCAAGATGAGAAATCAATGAAGAGAGAAGATTGAAGGGTTTCAAGAAGAAGGTATGCAACATGGTCTTTGTTGAGGTAATCTTCGGGTTCTTGATGGATCTCTTGCTTTCTTTTTCTCTTGTAAATTTATGCGAGGGTATTATGAGATTAAAGAATTCCATATTCGTTGGAATCTCTTGAGGGCTTGTAATTGAACTTGGATACATAGTGGATTTCTAACTTGGTGGTGGGGAATAGCCTTAGGGTGAACCTCTGGTAAATATTGTGTTATGTGTGCATGAATTATTGTGTCTATGTTTCTTAGTTGATTATTTGTATGCCATGAAGATAACGGATAAAACCAAATTGCGCACGGGGATGTATTCCGTACGTTCACCCCAACAAAATCAAAGAACCGAAAGGATTTAGTTTCGGTTTCTCCATAAGAGGAACCGACAAAAACCGAACCGAACAAAACTCTAAATGTAGCTTAACCCTTCATTACTCTATATATTTTTCATGTATTAAAATACCAAAATATAGTATTATAAAGTAAATGTTTGGCTTAAACAACAAATTTACACGTTTTAATGGAATACAAACCGAGAAACCGAACCAAACCGATCTATTTTTCGGTTCGTTTTCGGTTCCTCCTATTTATTTCGGTTCGGTTTATAGTGTGGTCGGCTTCGGTTTCTGTTTTAGGAACCGAAGTTTTCGGTTTCGGTTTTGGTTTTATACCAAAACTGACCCATGCTCACCCCTAGATACTGCAGGCATTACAAGACCCGAGTCTGAGTAGATGGGATCATGCGAACCAAGCTCCACATGTACACTCAAACTCGGGAAGGGAATCTGATATGGGGCCGACTCCTACAGTTCGCCAGGCCTAACCAGGCCCAGGTCGAATCTATGACTGTACAGGGGAGACTCGAACATCGCCATCAATCCAGCCACAGGTTCTACTGTCGATTCAGGCACAGAGACAACAGGCACAACACAAAGAAAACACAAAAAATATTGGGGGCAATAATATTTTGCGCCGACCTACGAGGTACAAAACCAACCCCTTTCAGCCACCGCAACGGCATATATTCCACCACGAGCACATGGTCCACCACCCCAGCAGCGACAATCAAGTTTCGAGATTGGTAACACCATATGGAAGGGTTATGCAGAACGGTACGTGCCTCCTTATGAGGAGAGGGCGGGGACGTGGTGTGCACCCAAATAATTTTGCACCACCTACCGGCAACGACGAATTTCGTAGTGATTTAAAAATTGGGGGTCGATGTTTAAAGCACAACATCAAGGCAATCAAATCACTAATGCTCTTATTTTAGCACTTAGAAATGTGGGACAAGAGGTGAAGCTGAGCATTTCGGAATTTGACGAAACGGTTGATGTATGCCTTCAGGGATTGGCTCAACCGGGTCAACAAAATTTTGGCGTATAAACGCCATGGGGATCCCAAATCAGTAATTCTTATTGAAACAAAGTTAGCTGAATATGGACTAAATTGACGGGAAAATTTGTAAAAGATGCGGATGAATACTAAATATTGGTACATTACTGGCTGGGCTTATATGCAGCGAGAACTGGATTAGAGGTTTATTCAAAGTTCCTATGAGGATGCCAGTGTTACAAAACTTCAGGGTTTGAGACAAAAGTTAAAGATGGTAGATGAGTATGCCAATGGATTTTATCTTTATTCCTACAAAGTCGTTACATTTGAGACGAAGGCACAAAAAGTTAGTCGTTTTAAAACCGATCTAACTAAGAAGATCCAGGATGAGCTGGCAATGGTGAATGTTTATGCCATAACAAAGGCAGCCGAGATGGCCAAGCGTGCAGAGCGCAAGTTCAGGACAACGAATCCTATTACGACACCTACTCGTACTACGACAGCAGTGACACGGTCTATGGGGACTGAGAGTGGGGTCCAGTATTTCGAGTGTGGTAAAACAGGAAACATGCTTCACAATTGTCCGAATGTAAAAAAATACGTGATATTAATTACTGAGAAACTGCGAGATCACGTTCCAGAGGCAATCGAGCAGATTTTGGATGACGAGGGGCTGAAGATTGAGGTTGCAGAGTCGATAGAGGCCTATCCTTCCCCTTAAATCCGTGGTCGGTTTTTTCCTAAAAGGGGAGATTTGATGGAGCACCATCGTGGGCAGGGTCATTTCCAATGCCGTTGTGCCCACTTCCGTTTTTAGGAGTTGCTATTTTTATTTTATACTTTTATTCTTATAATTAGAGGATAATTAGCAGTGGGATAAATTGTAGGAGAGAAAAGGAAACTCTTCTCCATATATTTAAAGAGTTGAGCCTTAGGGTCTTTTAGGTTGTTTTGGTGAGAAAGAGAGAGAGAGAGATTATGAGATTATGAGATTATGAGAGAATTGTCGAGAGATTCTTGAGGGAAATTAAATAAAGAGATCTATTACTTTTCTTTATGATCGTGATTGCTTCCGCTTACATTATTAATATCATAAACTAACCGCTAGATCCTACACAGAATGAACCGTTAAATCCAAAATAATGCCAAACAAACCACAAGATCCTAGCAGATGAAAAGTAACTGCGAAATTCCTCCAAATCATAACCGATAAACCCAGTCAAATATGAATCCCAAATCAGCATCCGAAACAGTAATGCATATATACTCAGTCAAATATATTTTTGGCATATTCAGAAATCAACCCAATCGAGAATTTTAAAATCCCCAAATCAAAACCAAAATCAACTCTAGATAGACCTATATACCGAATCAGCAGAAACCACAAACAAATTAGATCCACATCAAGATTTGCACCCAAACCAAACTAAATCACCACCAAGAACCCAACCAAATAATTTCTTTGCTTGCCACTCAAGTTGAGATTTCCCAGCTGAAATCGCAACCCATCCTGTCTACTACTCAATAGAGATCCATGTTGATTCTTCACCTAATCAAATTTTTATAACTCATTTGCATAACCCTGAACTATTAAGAACCCAATACCTTGTAGCAAACGCTCGAACAGATGATGAATGATGGGATGCAGAAGTTAAACAACTATTAAATCGCTCCCAGTGTCTGAATTCAAAATTCTTAATTCCAATCTAGAGATTAAGTTACCAGCAAAACACCATAAAATAGCTGCTGCACGACCAAAAAACTTATTCTAAGTCCACAAATCACCAATTCAAGACCAATTTTTACTACTAAACAACTGCTGCACCATCACATAACTTCATAAGCAATCAACAAACCTTCAGAAATTCCCGAACCAGGTTAGGGTCCATAAATGGCGAGAATTCCAACCTGTTTGGAATTTATTCTTATCCAAATAAACCCAACTCAAATTGATGTCTTCTCCTATCAAAATATCCCCAAACCAGTATAAGCCCTGGTACAATCAGCTTCGGAGCAGTATAGATTTGCAGCAGTCAAATCAGATACAGAGTGAGAACTTATAAGTTATAACCGAAACAACAGCAAAGAGAGCTACAAAACAACTCAGACACAAAGATGTTCGATGACAGATGTTGAAAACCCAATTCGATTCTCCCATTGATCAACTCATAATACCCTTAATCGAAACAACCCAATCAAGCAAAATTCTGAATTCAGAAATACTGAATCGCTTTTAGAAATAGATTTGAATGATAACTATACCGTGAATATAAACACTAGAAATTGCAAAAACAATCAGCATATTTTATATTTAGATTTGAAGAAATTTCAGGGAGAAATCAATCGCGGAAATCACAAAGAAACATTTTGAGCAGCTAGGATATGCTGGGACGCAAAAAATTGTTTTGCTGCATATAAATCATAATTCAAACAAAAAGGAGAATGAGGGCTAAAGGATGGCAGAAGTAGCCACGTCAAAATGTTTGAAGGTAAATTTTCAATAGCTAATAACGAAGAGAATGGTTAAATGATGGAAAATGAAGAAGAAGCCAGAAAAGAAGGAATGAAGTTTTATACTAGGCTGCATTCGCGGGACTGCTACATTATCAGGCAAAAACTGATGGTTTGGAACTTAGCATAATCTTTGAGGATGGGGCACAGATGGGGAGATTAACTGGGAAAGAGGAAGATATCGAGCCAATTCGGAGTATAGTGGGGAATAAACTTTAGGTTTAGATGGTTTTCAATGGTTGAGCTCTGAAGACTAATAACTAGGGTAGGCTAACAAATGACTTTTCCTTTGCTTTCTCAGCAAACAGCCTAGAATGGTACTTAACGAGTATGAGGGGCAGTAGTGAAGGTGTCTGACTGTCTCTTTTCCTTTTCGTAGGGCTAGTGGAGGCTCTTTGCAGAATTATCAAGAGACCAGCAGACAAAGGAAAGGAGTTACAACGCACTAAACGAAAAAAAAAAAATCAACAAAAGAGAAAACACTAAAAGGAGGAATCGAGTACACCCTCCATGTCCAGTACATAATATCACAGAGCTCTCCATATAGCATTCTTCCACTAGCCTCAAAAGAGTAAAGGAGAATTCTTTTCATGTTTAACACCACTTGAGGCATCCGGCTCAAAACATGGTGTTCCATACCAATGTAGTAAAACAACCATGAACTCAATAGTTCTTATATTTATCTTTACTATTCGATTCATGAGAATATGGAGCTGTACTCTCCACATGTAACATAAGGACTAATAAAGTTTCTGGAACTCATGTGAATCATATTATGTTCCCCAATCATCAAAAATTGATTTTTATACCTTCAAAAAAATTGATTTTAACCTAGTTCACACCTTTAGCATTTCTTAAGCATATCTATATCTCATGCTTCCCTAGCTTTTACCTCTCCCCAACCTCTCAAGTTATAATTTACTACAAGTCAAGTAATCATCTATATAAATGATGAATTGCAGTTAACCATTTATGGTCAATATTACATCAATTTCATAGATGTAGAAAGAATCTAACTCAAGTAACTATACCTTTATGTGAGGTTGTAGTGATTTTAGCTTAACTGAAGATTAACATTTGTCAAGCTCACTTAAGTTACCTTAGGAATTATGCTGAGTCAACTTATGTTACTTTATTATAAGAACTATAATCACAGAAGCAATTAACAAACGCAAGTTATAAAAACAATCTCTTTTATTCAAATATTCTCTACAATTACAAGCTCTCCATACCCGACTATGGTTTTCTTTTCTCTCAAAACTCAACACTAACTATCTCTTTCCCCAAGATCAACCTATATCTAGGAGATCTCCCACCTCTCTCCACTCTTCCCACAAAATAAGAAACTACTAAAAGTAATCCCTTAATTCAAGGATTCTCTAAATAAAATAAAATACTTAAAATATTGTGATAAATAAAAACTACTAGAGACCGCCCAAAACAATGTGCACAGGTCGAAGTCGAGTAGGCGAGGACCAACCACGACCTATCAACTCTCCCCCTCTGAGAAGAATTTGACCACGAATTCATGGAGAAAGGTCAACAATGGCAACCTCTGCATGCATCACTGTAGTCTTCGCTTAGCAACTGCTCAAGTACCTCGTAGATATGATCATGAAGATGCTGTGACAAAAGTGCCATGGGTTTCCTCAGATTGGGTCATTCCCTCATCATATGCCATGTTTTCCCATAATTATAGCAAATAGTTGTGCTAGCCGCACCAGTTGGTTTTGTTGTCCTTATAAAAGTTGCTGGAGTTGTTGATATTGTAGCTAGTGCTGACACTGTAAATGACGAAAACCCATATGGCTTTAACTTGGTTTCTACCCGACGAGCCATCTCCACTATCTCAGAAGTGACTGAGGCGAGAACAAAACCATCTCATCCTGAATCCACTTTGTCAACCCCAAACGAAACCGACTAAACGTTGTGCTTCCGATTCTGACAAGATAAACCGCGAAGATAACATATATAAATCACTAGCATAATCATCCACTTACTGATTCCTGGACTGTCGCAATGTTTAGAGTTTTGCAAAACTTTCCTCCTCGTATGTACTAGGAATAAAATGGACCCTCATTTCTCCTTGCATAACTTCCCAGTCTGTGACATATTCCTCTCCCATGAATGCGTACATTTGTTGGACACTTTCCCACCAGTTTAAAGCGTAACCCATTTTTTTGCAAAATGTTTAGAGAATATTAAGGAATAATTCAAAATTACAAAAGTAGGACCTAGGCATTCTCAGTCTTTCCCAACTAGGGGCAAACCTCGGTTGGTTTGTGACTAGCATATCAAGGAAGCTCTTAAAAAGTAAAAGAGTTGCTGAAGAGAAACATGCTTCCCTTCAGCCTATACAAATGAAAGAGGAACTAAGGCTGGAATCTAAAGTATTCAGTGAACTGGTTTTCTATATTATGTAGGAAATCAGGTCTTCCATAGCACCATTCTTCAAATGGATGAGCTGCTCCAAAAGATCTTTTTGCCAGAGTATCTGCTGAAAAATTTGTCTCCCTCCAAACTGAGCTAAATCTTATAAGATCTACCCTTGCTTTGAGAGTGATCCAAAAGGTCTGGTACATCCAAGGGATCTTATTAAGTTTGAAGGCCTGTATAGCTGTTGAGGAATCTGATATCACCCAAAGCCTAGTCCATCCCTTGTTAAGTGCTTGTTCTAGCCATTGATAATTGCTAGGATCTCAGCCATGTAATTGGTTGTGCTTCCCACTGATTTACTATAGGTTCTAAGTATTGCTCCTGTGTAGTCTCTAAAAGTAATACCCACCCCTGAACTGCCTGGATTCCCTAGTGAGGATCCATCACAACATAGCTTAACCTCTCCCTCCTGAGGCAATATCCAGGAGCTACTCGTGATAGTGGGTCCATTCCTGTGTCTGCACTGTACTTGAAGGAGTTTGATTATCTCTAATTCCTGAACTGTGTTGAACATTGTGCTCTTTGAGAGTTGAGCTGAATCTGCAATGTCACCTATAATAGAATCTTTGAAGTGCTGGACTGTTGTGGCTTTGCCTTTAAACCTGAGATTATTTCTCCTCTTCCAAATTCTGCTACAAATGGCAAATATTGTTGCCACCCAAAGATCTTTAATGTATGTACTACTCTTCGTGCTTCTCTCCAGGATGGTTTTCCAAGAGTCATTACCTGTAATAGGAGGAAACTAAAATGTTTTAGTTGCCCACCGCCAGATCTCTGAGGCATATGGACAGTAAAGAAAGATGTGATGCTTCTCTTCTTCTTCTTCATAACAAACTGAGCAGATTGAAGCCATAATCACTCCCTTTTTCTTTACCAATGAGTCTAAGGGTAGTATTCTGTTGAGAAGCCTCCAGGCAAAACCACTAGTTCTTGGGTGGAGACTACTATTCAAACATATTTCCACCACCGTGCAGTATTTTCCTTTTTCCTTAAGTGTCTCAAAAGCAGATTTTACACTAAAGTCTCCATGCAGGTCTTCCTTCCAAATCTGGTTATCTTCTTGTTCTGGGTTGCAGTGTATGTTGTGTATGTTAATTCCCAGAGCCATAAGTTGCAGCATGATGTCATGGGAATATTCCAACCAGAGCTGTTAATGAAGTCTCCAAGTTTAGCTTTGCATCTCTTCCATAGATGCCTAGGAAGGTCAATATATTCTCTGAGAGGAATACTGGTTGCCCATGTGTCTCTCCAGAAATCAATTTTGGTACCATCTCCTATCAGCCAGCCAATGTGAGGTCTTGTTATCTCTGCTACAATTTTAATGCCTCCCCAAACAGTTGACTTCTTGTAGTATTGTATAGTATCACCGTCTTTGTTTGTAAACTTAGCCTTCATGAATTGAGCCCAATCCTTTTTACCCTCGGTTTAATCCAGTAGAGTTTACACAACATAGCTTGGTTAACTTCTCTTAAACCCCTTATTCCAAGACCTCCCTCTTTTCTAGGTTTACAGACCTTTTCCCACTTCAAAGTGATTCCTTTTCTTTGTGTAGGATTTCCGGTCCATATAAAATTTCTTAAAATTCTATCTCCTTCTTGGATAAGGCTTTGGGGCCATTTGTAAACAGCCATGTTGTAAATTGTCATACTATTAAGTACGGACTTTGCAAGAGTCACTCTACCCTGAAATGATAGAAGTTGTCCTACCCAGCTATTAGCTCTCCTTCTAATGTTTTCAACCAGAGGCCGAATGACTCTTTTCTTTACCCTTCCCTGAATGAAAGGAATGCCCAAGTAGTATTCTGGAAGCTTACCTTCAGTGAACCCAAACACTTGTGAGACAATTCTTCTTCTCGTACAAGCTACACTGCCCACGAAGATCTTGCTTTTCTCCTGACTTAATAGTTGATCAGATGCTTGTTAATATGTACTAAGGACTCGCTTTAGTTGTTGAGACACCTTATATCCCCATTAACAAATAGGAATATATCATCCGCAAAGAATAAGTGGGTTGGAGCTGAGAATTGCTTTATAGAGACCATAGGTTGTATCTTGTTTGTATCTCGAAGATGCTGCAGGTTAATACCCTCTGCCAGTGCAAAAAGTAGGGGGGATAGAGGATCTCCCAGCTTGAGGCCTCTCTTTGCTTCAAAATAACCTGTAGGACTGCCATTAACTAATATTGATATCATGCCACTGCTAATAACATTCCTGATCCAGCTGGTATAAGTCTGATCTACCCTAAAAGCTTCAAGAGCTAAAAATAGATACTCCCAACTTAATGTATCATAAGCTTGAGAGATATCGAGTTTTAACCCCACATTTCCTCCTTTTCTCTTTACATCCATCTCATTTATCATTTCTGAGGCCATACAAACATTGTTATGGATGTTTCTGTTCTTTATAAATGCACTCTGATTCTGAGAGACCACTCTAGCAGCAACTGGTGATAATCTGGTAGCCATAATCTTTATGATTATTTTAATCACAAAGTTACTCAAGCAAATGGGTCTGTAGTGCTTTATAGTGCAGGGTTTTAGATTTTTGGTATAAGCACTATCAGGTTGGAGTTAAAGCTGACTGGCAGTTCCCCTTCTTTAAAGAAGGAAGTGATACCTTTACAAATGTCTTCTGCAATTATATCCCAATAAATTCCGAAGAAGTCACCTGAGAACCCATCTGGGCCTGGGCCTGGGCCTGGTGAACTCTCCCCATTAAGTGCAAAAACAGCTGCATGTATCTCTTCCTTTTCTGGGCTCTAGGATAAACTGGCATTTTCATCATTTGTCACTCTCCTAGGCATATTGTCAAATAACTCTGGGGCTGCTATAACCGCTTGCTCAGAGAATTTAGCTTTGTAGTAATGCACTACATATTCCTTTATCTGTACTTGATCTTTAATATCTAGCCCATCCTTGCCCTTTATCTCAGTAATTAAGGCTTTTGCATTTCTGCTAGCTGTTGTAGAATGAAAAAAGGACGTGTTCCTGTCCCCAGAGTGTAGCCACTTCATTCTGGATTTTTGTCACCAATTCATTTCCTCTGCTATTTCCATTTCTGATAGTGCTTTCTCTAATAGTTGGATATCTCAATAGATTTGATCATTTGTGTGGTCTGCTTCCATCTGAACTTGAGCTTGAAGCATATCCCTTTCGAGGACTTTTTTTCGGTGCTGCACCTTCTCTACATTCTGCACTTTCCACTGCTTTATATCTCCCTTCAGCCTTCTCAGTTTAAGCATTATTGTAAACATTGGAGCAGCAACTAGCGGTTTTCTTCAACTGCTGTCTACCAGGTCCCGAAACTCTGGCCATTCACTCCAAGATTTCAGGAATCTGAAAGGGATGTTTGAAGCTTTAGGTACACTGTGACATTCCCCAGATATAAGTGAATGGTCTGATCTAGCTCTAGCACTTCTCTACTAAGATGACTGCTAGTTGCCCTGTGCACTTCTTAAACATAAGAATCTTGTCGACCATGTTCAGCCAATCAATAAAACTATCCGTGTCCGACTTTCCATCAAACTCAGGCACATTAATCTTAACCTCAAAATTTAAATTTTGGAATGCAGGACTAATAACGTTTGCTACCTGACTCTCCTGGAATCCATACCCATGTTTGTCGTACTGCGGATGCGGATGCTATCCATATCTGGTACTCCCTATCCCTGGGTTTGCTTGTTCGTTTCGAATAAGCGTCTTGAAGTTATTCGAGTGAACTCCGCGACTTTGGCCACTCCTATCGTGAAAGCCGTACTTGTCCCCGTATCCCCTCTTATCAGAATCATCCCAATATCTATTATCAGTCGTAAACCCATTTCCATTTGTCCACTGTCTCTACGGGGGTACCATGTCCGGAGTACCTTGCCCCCTGTGGTAGTGTTGGTGGCCTATGAGGTCGAGAGGGCACATAAGGTGGCGCCCCTGCGGATATCTGCCATCCTGTCTATTATTCGTTAATTCTCCAATATCCGCTAATTCTCCCTGTAAACCGACTACCATTCCCGTCGACACTACCAAACCTAAGCCCCGAATCACGTTGCTGAACTTGTAAGACAAACCTTCTTGGTGGTGTAGACCCATTGGTTGTCGCTACCGCTGGTGCCGACTGAAACACTGACATTGTTGGCCCATTGAGATAGACCGGGGGCAATGTCAGCCCAGAGAGAGTGACCGGAGATGTTATCGTAAAAGAGAGAGAGACAGAGACCGGCTGCGCTATCAACACGGAGAAAGAGACCGGAGGCGCTGTCGACGATCCCCCTGTGGTCACCATGACCGGAGATACAGGCGAGATTGTCGTTTGAGAAATCGAGGTGGTCAGACCTTGTTGCTTGGTTGTCGATCGGTAAGACGTCCCTGTTGGCATCGGATCTGCCGAGTTTACTTGGCCCATATTAGGGTTTGGGTTTGGGCAGCCACCCGCACCGGGACCCAAGTTTGGGTCGGACCCAAAAACTGATCCCCGGTGGATGACTTCCCCACGTGACCGGCTCGTTCGGGTGCGACTCGTCGATCACGTGCCCCCCTTTCCTCGATCCGCATGTCACGCACAGCATGTTGCACCCCCTCTCCTCCGACTTCCACTTGCTGATTTTGGTGAGCTTCTTCGCCTAAATCGCGAATCTCAATAACCCTATCTCTGGTTCCTTGATTCACCGGCGTACCATTCACCAAAACCCTACTCCTTGGATAGTTAAGAAACCCTTCATCCTCGAATCGACGAATTTATTCTCGCTTTCGACATCGACATCTAACCCCGCAAAACTATATGATAGAAGGGTGCCCTCTCCTTTGCCGTCGGATTCGTTGTTTGGTACCACCGAATTTCGCCCACGCCCAACAATCTTTAATGGTTGAGGACAGGTCGGACTAACGCCACCCTTTAGCGCGTCTCGCATCAAACCACTAATCGCAACACCTCTTCCCCTACCCCTACCCCTAGACGAACTCTCCAAGTCTCACGAATTCCCTCGATTTCCGTTCCCCAGTCACTATTTTTCATATCAGACATAGAGTTTCTTGTTGAAATTGACATTACTGCAATCATCATCGTCTCGATTTGTTTAGACATTAACTTGCTCGACGTCATAAGCTCTTTGTTAGACTCCATAAGCAACGTGGTAGATTCTTCTACCATTTTCAAACGCTCACCTTGTGTAGGTTTCTTTGGTGTCTTCTTCCCCATTGTTCGTCAAGAGAAAGAAAAATAATTCCCACAGAATCTTGCTCGCTCAGGTATCAAGTTTATAAGAACTACAATCGCGGAATCGCAGAAGTAATTAACAAACGCAAGTTATAAAAACGATATCTTTTATTCAAATATTCTCTACGATTCCCCATTGTTTGTCGAGAGAAAGAAAAATAATTCCCACAGAATCTTGCTCGCTCTAATACCAAGTTTATAAGAACTACGATCACGGAAGCAAGAAACAAACGCAAGTTATAAAAACGATCTCTTTTATTCAAATATTCTCTACGATTACAAGCTCTCCATACTCGACTAGAGTTTCCTTTTCTCTCAAAACTCAACACTAACTATCTTTTTCCCCAAGATCAACCGATATCTATGAAATCCCCCACCTCTCTCCACTATCCCCACAAAATAGGAAATTACTAGAAGTAATTCCTTAATTCAAGGATTCTCTAAATAATATAAAATTTTCAAAATACTGTGATAAATAGAAACTACTAGAGACCGCTCAAAAAGAACGTGCATAGGTCGTGGTCGTGTAGGTGACGTCCAACCACGAGATATCATTATTAATATGACGTAAGTACCTAGTGTGTTAAACATTAAAAGAAGGCAAAAATAAGCATAAGCAGATAAATGGATTTCAACACTTTACTTGAAAAGAAGGCAAAAATAAGCGTAAGCAGATATATTGATTTCAACACTTTACTTGAACAATTCGTTACGACTTACAAGTGAATCTCATTCCCACAAGTGACCCATCTTTTATGATCACATGATCATATGGTACCTAAATGCCTGGCTAGTTATTACGGAGAAAGATAGACCAAGTATTAGTCATTTCTGGAGTATGCATATCTTTCAAATTGACTGTATTTCTAGAAGTAATTACCACCTTCTAATCATCATTATTTACCTTACAGCCCACCATCCATCAGTCCCAGATCATGCTGATATCAGTGATCATAACCACTAAATGCTCTTGGTCATATGGACCTGCGGAACAGTTACAAAAGTTCCTTGCTATATGCCCTATTTTCTGACAGGAGGTAAGGCTTGTTGGTTCTCGACCTGATTATGATTCTAGGAGCCATATTTCATTTGATAAAAAAATTCTTTGGATAAAACTATATTTTTCGGTTTACTTATAAGAGCGGAGAGACAGACAACATCATCCTCGGGATTCCTGTTAAATAGTGTCTAGCATCATACTCCCCTTTTTAAAACTTTGACAACAAACTCAAATCTTCAGAAAACTGAGAATTATGCTATATCCAACTCTCGAAAAATTCCTCAAGTCAGCTCAATTTTTTTTGCTATCAATGGCTTACCCGCCATAAAACTAATAATCGGTATTTCCGGCGTAAAAATGACACATGAATCATCTATACAAATTTTCATTGTAGATGAATATTTCTAACCCCATCAAGCACGCCATTCATTGGTGGAAATTGAGTTCATCTTTACCATTAAGTGAATTACAATTTTTATGGGTTTAGAAGTACCGAAATACAATAAACTTTGTGACGATGATCGACTTCTCATCGAGAACATTCCTACCAAACTTATTCATATTCAATAACCTTTAATCCAATATACGATAGTCGGGGGTTGACTTGGGAGTTGGGAGTATATAAGGCCATATCTAGAACTAGAAGCATATAAACCTAGAGAACAAATAAAAACATGGGTTTTAGGGTTCGCACCTCATATGGGAGAGTACGCCGATGACAACTGTTTCAGACACCATCATGCATCCACCAGATACCGAAAATCCAACTTCACCTTCCAGCCGAGGAATTAGAACCAGAATCTATGGTCTTCGCTTTGATCAATATCTTCATAACCATCAATGTGATCATTTCTATCATAATCGCAATATATGCCATCATCGTCACCAATGATATCATTATCATCTCTTTTTGTCCTATCGGATTTCACGTCAAAGTTGTGATATGAGTTCCAAGCAGGAGGGAAGGTCTTCTGTAAAGTTTCTGTAAGCTCTCCCCCTGTCCTCTCAATCCTGCGCAAATACTTGGACCAATGTACTGCAGTCCCCATATCAACAGTCAAACCAATATCTATCATTTCCTTACATATAGACAGGATTCCAGAGTAAATGTATTCTTCAGTGAATTTAGCCCTCGAAAGTAACGATGTCATCAGACAATGGTACACGGCTTTGTCTGGCTTCAACCCAGACAACTTCATCTCTTTAAAGCACCGCAAAGCTTTCTCAGGGAGTGAGGCACGTGCCCACCCGTGTATTAATGTGGTGTAAGTTTTTACATTAGGCTTCACCCCATTAGCTTCCATTTCTTCAATAGTCGTTGTCGCTCTCTGCACATATAATACCTCTAGTAAACTATAAGAGCTTTGTATATCAGTAAGACCATAAACTAACTGTTCTATAATCAACTAGGAAAGTTTACCAGCATGTCCCCAGCTTTACAGCATGAGCTAATGAAAGAGGTGTAGGTATGGATATCAGGGAGAACCCCTTCTTGTTTCATTTGTTGCATGAGATCGGCAGCCTCCCACACATCTCCTCTTCGAGCCCACCTACATGAAAGCAATACCAATTTAGAGGCAATACGACGAGAATGGTCGATGATTCTCTAAGGAGGTTCTGTAACCATTGATATGTTCATACTTGAAAGATGAGAAAATATTTTCTTTAAGGTAAGATAATGTATTGCTCGTGAAACCAAAGAAGCTTTTCAAGGTGGAAAGAATACACCGGGAGCAAAAGGAAAACATCAACATGACCAAAAAAATATAACAATCAATTATAAAATAACCATACCCATCAATTAATATGTTGTACACAAAGGTGTTTCTTGGGATACTTTTGGTACTCATTTCCTTTGTGACTGCTAGAGCACTTTGCATCCTACCAGACTTGCAACATGCCTTGAGTAATGCCTGATAAGAAAATACGTCGAGCTCCAATCCTTCATTTTTCATTTTACTGAAATATTCAAACGCCTTGCCAGTATCACCCACTGAAGCATAACCGTGCATTATATTCGTGTAGGTATGTTCATTAGGATCTACGCCAGCCAGTGACATCTCATCTAATACTTTAACAGCCTTCTCCATCTGGAAGCAACAGAAGATCGTCAGGTACACTTTTGAACATTGCTAACATGCCTTTTTGATAAATAAATAAATACGTAAACACATTGCTAACAAAACATAACTAACAAGTATGACAGTAATACTAAGGCCATTGTGGTGGGAAATGACTGGCCCACTTTCTCATTATGCTGGAAAAAAGATCTCTCGAGTGAAATCATTGTACTGTCTCAATATCAACCTCAATAGATCTATATGATGATTGAGATCCCAATGCATACTCTTGAAGTCAACGGAGCAATTATCATAAAGTAAAGGAAAAGAAAAACAATGTGTGTGTATGACAGTATGAGAATGTTTGGGTAGGACCAAAGATCGCATAGCCAATATTAGAATATATATAATGGATATATCGGTACATCATCCAATATTTATGATGACCTGAAGCTTCTAGACGTTGATCTTAAAAAAAAAATTACCTGTCGCTTTTCAACAAGACCAAGAACTAGTGCATTATAAGTGTGCACAGTCGGAATGCATCCACTTCGCCTCATCATATCAAAAATCTCAAGGGCTCTTTTCATTTCTCCACGTTTTGCAAATCCATGTATAATTGGCATGAATGTTCGTGTACTAGGCCTTAGTCTTTGCTTTTGCATTTCATCAACAGTGCAAACGGCTCGATCCATGTTTCCCATCCCACAAAATGCTCTAATGACATTATTGTAAAGAACAACATCAGGCTTCAAGCCTGCTTCTATAACATCTTCAAAGATAGCAAATGCATTTGCCCAATCACTTAGTTTTATAAATCCATTTATCAACATGGAATAGGTCTTCAAGTTGTGCTTTATTCCAGATGATTCCATCATTTTGCTAACTTCCAATGCCTTAGAAACCTTTCCCATCTGAACAATGAAAAGCAAAGATACTAAAATGGTAATCAAATAATATCTTTAATGCAAAATATACAAGGTAATCTCTTACAATCAAATTTTTAAAAAACAGCATGATTGAGGACATGGGCAGTACAAACACAGCTGAAACTAGGGACTCCATCTAGTTGGTTCTGACTATAATAGAGCTATTGAGTTTACTGAGTTTTTCATTATAAAGACAAAATATCGTAGTCTTAGAGAAGAGTAGATATAGAGGCAAGAGATCGACTAAGAGGAGGGGGTGGTAACTAGGGTTTAACAAGAAGAAGAGCTCCAAGCAGGGAGGAGCTTCTAGAGCCGGCATAGTTGTGGAAAGGGATCCTAACTTCTGGAGGATCTTTAGTCTTTGGGCCCTTTGTTATTTAAAAGCCACAGTTCCATGATTTATGTCTAATACATTAAATCGTAACTTAAAATGCTATGAGGTTAAGACGTTATGAGGAGAATTGATCTAGTAACCAAATACGGTTCCTTAATTTGGAGCCTAGAGGCTCACACTTCATAAATTCCTGAATGAATATTAAATCGAATTTAAATTTTATAACTTAGCTTTAGTCTTGCCTTCATTTTTAAGCAGTGGGCATTTATCCAGTTCCATTTCTTTTTGCCTTTGTATTCCATTTGGTGTTTCCGCTTCTTTTCTCTCCTATATTCTCAATAGTAGCACCTATCCAAGATCAAATCCATGTCACAATGCCTGTATAAGTTACTACTTTGACAGAGAAGATGGTCCTTGGAGCTATATGTAATCACAGTTGCCAATACCAATTTCCAGTGTTTGTGAAAGTTCTGCTGGTTCTTGACCATTTTATTTAGCTAAACATGTTTGTTTATTGGTGAAGAGTTTCCTCAAGCATGTGTTTTTTTATGTCACCTAAAATGAGCAGCAGCCCTTTGAGAAAATTCTTTGCTACTACCCCTTATTACCTGAAAATTTAAGAGAAGAAAAGAGACCCGAGAAATATCAATGGAGAATATTTGCTCGATTGTATCGGGTGTTATCAAGAACGTGGTTCCCTTCATTTCAGACTAAGCATCGAGGCTGCAAATCTGAAGAACAAAACATTCTTTTTATATTTCCTCCTTTGTGGTTTGACAATGTAAAGCAAAATCCCTTGTTTTGGTTGGTAAATCCCCCAAATTATTGGCCATGGGGGGTTTAAATATGAAGATGGTTCACTGAGGAACTACACTAGGTGATTGGTATCTCCTAAAGTAATATTGTAGAATATCAGCATTTTCTTTTGAGAAGGTAAAAATAGTAAAATACTTTATTGCTTATCTCAAAAGAAACTTTATGAGGTGGAAAGTGTACAACCCAAAGGCAACGGAAAATGAAAAGCAAAAAAAGAGCCATGCGACATCAAGTCGGAATCGCTATAAATGATTCCTTCCAACGCATGTTCCGCATCACAAGATCTTAAAAGCTCACCTTCTTCATGTGTATGGAAGATGATGCCCACTACAAAATTGTCGCATAAATCTCTAAGATGAATGCTTCCAAGGACTGAACCTTCTATTCGAAAAGCCAATCGTTTATTTCCTTCCACAAGTCCCATCCATTCACATATTAAGTGAGATCCCACAAGCCTTTATTAATCTTCCCTCTAAAGAACTTGCATCGCCAAGCTTTGAGAGATGTAACGAAACCTCAGTTGAGCACCCATGAGATACTAAACAAGTTATGGAAGTAATCCAAACCTCCATCACAATCAAGATGTGTAAAAGTAAGTAGTAAATGGACTCATCAGTTAAACCAAAAAGTAAACACAGAGAATCTACTTTTATACATTTTGTTTAAGTTCATCTCCAGTCGTTGTTCGCTCCCAAGCCACCCCTTCAATATTTTAGAAAATATCTCTTTTTCCTAACCTACGTGTCACGGGAAATCCACATGGCAGTACTCACTCATTGACCTCCTAGTTTGTACAAAATGGTATTACATTGACTTCACCGTAAATTTTCAGTGTCGACCCATTTTCCTTTCCATTTATTTTCATTCATCTGAATCATAACTAAAGCAATTTTTTGAATCATAGAGCCAAGATTCTCTGATTCCCTATCAAAAAGACTTCCTAAAGTGGAAGTTCTAACTTATCATGTTCCCATCTATTTCATAAAACTTACACTCTTCCATGTTTTAGATCACGAGCATTATATTAAAAAGGATACGCTGAAGTCCCGAATCACACCATTCATCGTGTTAAAAACTAATCTTCTTCTCATTCCCAATGTAGATTTTAATACCTTCTTTAAACTCTTCTCGTGCTGAAGATCGACCTCCGTAATCCAACTCCTTACGTGATGTTAGGCTTATTCGGGGAGCCAAGCAACGTGGCACTCATCTTTGGAAAAAAAAAAAAATCCCAATTTTCCTTCTTCTCTATGCAAACCACCTCCTTCAAGATGGAGCTTACAAGCCACCATCCCAGAAAAAATTCCTAACTATCATCTTCAACTAGTTAAAATAAGGATAGATGAGATAACAACAAGCTTGATATTTGTTATTGACAAGTGTAAGATGTCTCCCCTTGGATAACATCTTTTCTTTTTTTCCCACAAGGCCAACTTCTTACAAACCATTTTATAACCAGATACAAATCTCAACACAACGTGAAGGCACCCCAAAAGGCATACTAAGGTAAGTAGTAGGAAGAGTTCATACGCCACATCCCAAATAAAAAGCCTAGTCTCCAATGTCCGCAATAACTTTGCTCTTTGTCAAATTTGTACATGGTTTAGAAGCTGACTGTAAGCACTTTGTAGAACATTAGCATATCCATCTAAGATTTGAGGATCTGTAAGGAGCAATTCGTACATGAGTTACATGGTGAAACTCCCCACATAATAGGACATTGTCACACTATTTAAAGAGATTTTAAACCTAGGCATGCATTTGGCAGGTTTCTCTGCTCTTCCATAAGAAACTGTAAGAGTTTCTTGATCTATAAAAACTACTTTATAGCCTAGAATTTTAGTCGCGACTTGTGCGGCTACCGTTTGTAGTAGGGTTGTACACGGGTCGGGTCGGGTCGGCCCGGGTTTAGGCCGAGATCTGATCCGACCCGGACTAATCGAGTCTTTAGTTTCTGAAACCAAACCCAAACCGACCAGATCTAACCCGATCCACAACCGAACCGGACTGGTCGGGTCAGCCAGATCCAGCTCGGGTACTAAATAAAAATCTCATAACCCTTTTTCTCAAAACACCCAACCTTGTAATCCTCAATACCAATATGAAACTCATTCAAATATTTACAAGCATATCCATGAGAGAGAGATTACCACACAGATGCGTTTCTTTTCACCCATTCTCACACATTACAAACCTTTTTTTTGGGTTTTGAGATCTAAAAGAAATCTAGTTCTTCTTAAATTACGCCATTAATGGGAGAAAGGAGCCGAATGGGATTGTGAAACAAACCATTTTTGGTTCTCTATCTACCTTAAAAATCTCTGGAGGATGAGGTTTTAACGGAGTGAGAGCGAGATTCTGGAGATGTGCTTGGATTATGTTTTTTGTTTTTAAGATAAAGAGTAACTTTTTTACTAATATATCCCTATCGGTTCGGTTCGGGTTTTAAGCGGTTTTCGATATAAAGAACCGAAACCGAACCGAATATACCGGGTTTTCATTCTTTAGAACCGAAGCCCAAACCGAGTATATCAAAACCCGGCGAAACCCGACGGTTCGGCCCGGTTTCTCGGGTTTGCAAGACAGCCCTAGTTTGTAGTGCTATCCGGGCAGCTCATGCCTCTTCTTGACAAGGGTCTGGCTTCAGAAAATATAGGTGTTTTCATCTATCAAAAATAGTATTTTATATGCAGCCTTCCCAGTAATGAGTTAAAGATCAACATGATAAGAAAAATATTAACTTCATAGCAGTGTACCTGGAGGAAACAAACCACTGTAAACACAGAAGAAAAAGATGCCAAGGTGGGATTGAGACGGATTGCAAATATCCAAACTTGAGATAATGTAAACTCTGTGAAGGATGCAAGTGTCAAATATATTTGGGTGATTGGAATACGAAAATCAACGTGGTCTAGAAGGAAATTGAACCATTAGCTTCACTATATGCCGAGACAGTATGACAAAATCGAACATAGTTTCATTCTAATCCACAATCATGGTGTAACACACATTGATGACTGATGATCAATTGTGTACAAACAAGAAACTGGGATTGCCAAGTTCACTATGTGCCTGCCCCTTTCCAGTTACCTTTTTGGTATCACATAGTCACACTCTCTTTTGTTTCTCACAAAACCTAGATTACTAGTGAATCAGTGATAATTCTGAATCTATGCATAGCTGACACTGATCCAATTCAAAACAATGAACATAATGCTTCTGGATAAACGGGAAAAGTTTGAGCATACAATAAACAGAACAGATATGTGTACCTTTGTGTAAACATTAATCAGACACCCATAGCTTATAACTGAAGGTGTAAACCCACATTCCTAAAGCAATATTCCAAATAAAAATCATTAGGTATAGGAATAAAGTATACATCCATAGTAGGAAGAGGTTGATTCAGCTTGAAGAAAGCAGAAGATTTTGTAGCATATCAAAAAATGCATGGAAACTAACATGTCAACAAGAAAATAAAATCATGTATATGCTATCTGAATCATCAGAAATGGTACTTGAATCAACGAAGAAAGAACTGATAATACGTATAAGAAGTCTACTATTATACAAAGAGAAATCCCCTTTAAAAAACATTTTGGCATTAGTCATCTAAATTAAATTTTGGAATGTCTTTAATATTCCACGGTCGAAATACGATTTAGAGTTTACAAAAAGAAAAAAATAAGATAGAGTTACGAACTAAAACAGTAAAGGTAAAAAAAAGGAATAGGACACAGACTTGAGCAATTGATTATAAATATCTCAAGAGCAAGTTGCAGGGAGATATTCCCGATAAGATGAAGAAACGGTTACCAAAACATATGACCTTTATTTAATAGAGTAAAGTTAGGAAATGATAATGTTCGCTCATTTGACCTTTCAATGAAAAAACTAAAAAAAGTGTTATTACTTAGTAGTGGTAATTTCCCTCTAACAGGGACAACATTCTATAAGGGATATTAGAATCTTGTGAAAAAAGAGCAAAGAGCAAGGCTCTCCACATCCCCCACAGCCTAAGCACTACCACAAAATTCAATTACTCCACTACTCCGAAATGACTAATGACTAAAAAACAGGAAAATAGTCCCTAACTGTCTATGTCAGGTTAATGCTCGAGACACCAGCAGACTGTACTGACTGCACTCACCATCAAAGGGTACACTTTAGTTGAATTATAATTAGGTCGGGGCAGCACCATTATAAAAAGTCAATGAAAAACACAATTTCATTTCATTTGACAGCAACCGCTACTGGAAGAAAAAATACGAGATCTCATGATACCGACGAAGAACTAGACACTAGAATCCTGACTTCATCTTTTGAATGCTATAACCAAACTAATTGTTGAAATCCAAACTGCGAATCAAGTTTCATAAGTTAAGATTTCGCTCTTTACGATCTTTTTGGGTTCATCTTTATTTTGATTACCCTCTTTCGGGTATTGAAAAATTCGTGTGATGAAACCAAAAGAATTCACATTAACCCGCTAAAATGAGAAGTTTGAAGAGCATGTCCGAGTCTTGAGCTCACAGTAGAACCTTCATTGTGGACTCGAGACTCAGTTTGCACAATTTGACATTATTAGAGTGAATTGTTCAATATTGGGTTAATTTGTAGAGGAATAAGAATTTTCGTATTTCCACAACTTCGGGTAAATTTAGGATTTTAACTCCAATTTAGAGGGAATAGGGTTTGTTGAAGACATCCGGGCTATTGATAAGGATTTGGGAAGAACAACGTTAGGCTCAGGCAAGTTTGCATATGATCTTAACTTGACTGACACGAATTGCATGCGCTATTCATGAATTAATAGATTAATATGTTATATATCTTGTATCTTAGTTGTGAAATAGAAGTGTTACTTGTAATGAAATCTTGAAGAATTATGCGTAGATGAGGAGAGTCAGTTAGCCTCTGGGCTTCGATGAGAACCTTTCAGGCTGAAGACAAGAAAGAGTCGATCGCCCTGGGGGGCCATAAAGGGGTTTGTCGCCCAACCCTATATCGATCACCCGAGTTCTCCTGTTTTGATTTCTTAAGAGTAGGGTCCTAGGGTCAAGATTTCTCTTCCATCTTTCGTCTATCATTCCATTCTTGCTTGTAAGTCACAGAGTAGTAGAAAGCACTAAACATGGCATTTGAGGCTTGATCAATTGTTTAGGAAAATTCATCAATTAAAATAGGGGCTAACTGACTGTCAGGCGCGGTCTATGTCTAATAGTCGAACTAAGACGCTTGTCCCTATTGGTCCCATTTGACTAGGGTTCTGAAAAATAGCGGAGTCCAAAGGGGGAAATTAATATCGAGGGATCATAGCTTAGGTTCACCGGCGTACTTGGGACACAGTTGCGGCCGAGTATTACCAAGCAAGTAGTACATGCGTATATAGAGCAATACAATAGCTCAAACAAATCTAGTATGGTGATGCAAGGGGAGATAGTCCTTTGAGCACACATTTGGAGGCCCATGCTTTGGAACATGTCTATGTCCGATGCGACTTGTAAGAAGTGAAATGCATATGACATGGCATTGTGCAAGCCACGGGTAAGACGTCGTTTATGCTAAGAGTTAGAAAGGAATCATCAACTTTGAATAATAAGATTGTTGTTTCACTTTCTTTCTCTTCAATGTAGTCTCTAAATGTTATCAACTTATCATGGTATCAGAGCAAACCCGATTTATGGGAATTGAAGGTTTTGTTTGCAATTACTAGATGATTTGGAGTGTTGTAATTTGAATCTGAACTTTGGAGTGTTGTTTTCTAAATCTGGGGGTGTTGTTTTCTAATTCTCGGGTGTTATTTCTAATTTTGGGGTGTAGTTCTCAAATCTGGGGTGCAGTTTCTGAATATGGGTTGTTACTACAAAATTTGGGGTGGTGTTACCAATTATGTGGTGTTTTCAAAATTTATTGGTGGTACAAATTTTGAGCGGTATCTTTAAAATTACTTTGGCTTGTTGTTTACTAATTTGAGAGTGTTACTAAAAATCAGGGGTGTTCTAAGGTGTTGCTTATAAGTCTTATTCTTGTAATTAGTTATTACATCAACTTTAAACTGTTTTGGGGCCTAACTTGGGTTTCTCACACCAAGTTTTGAATGAGTAGGAGCATCTATGAGTTCGGCTGTGACTTGGATTGCTGAACCTGTTCTTAATTAGCTATGGGGAACATTAATTCTCTAATGGCTTGAATTGACTTCAAATTATGCAAACAAAATTGACTTTGATTTATCACTATTAGTCTTTATTAGTCTTTTAGTAACTCTGGTTAGATTTTCTCATATGGTCTGGGTATATTGATTTTAGTTATGATTTAGAAAATTTAGGCCAATTTGCTTATAGTCTTACATCTGGTGGTTGAACGCATCCGTTTCTTTTCTGGTTAGAATATGGTGGTTACTGGTTACTGTGCATCTGGCTATGTTTTTTAGGTTAGTTCGTATCTGGTTAGGATATGGCGATTAGTTTGCATCTAGTTAGGATTTGGCGGTTACTTTGCATCAAGTTAGGATCTGATATTTTGTTTGCATATGTTTCATTTTACATCTAGCGGTTGGTCGCATCTGATTTGGTTTCTTTTATTTAGTCGTGCATCGAATTTTGGAGGGTTGTGCATCTCAACTATTTGAGGGTTTTGGTTGGATAACATCTGGCGATTAATAGCACTTTCTCTGGGTTTTGATTATAGTTGGATAACATCAGCAATTACCATTCATTTTTTGTTGAATATGATTTCTTATGGTTGAGTAAAGCTTTTGTGCAGCGTTCCCATTTTACTATTTGCAAACTCTTGATGTACTTGCGTACCCATCTTGAGTTTGACGGGGGGTGCTCAAGTTAGAAATAGTATTAGTTATTATTACTAGAGTAATGTCCTATTTAATAAGTTTTGATTTGTCATGTTTAGAAAGTTTCTAATTAGGCTTTTATGTTTGGCTATATATAGCCTATTGATTGTATTGTAGGAAAAATCAAGTTTGAATAATAAGATTATTGTTTCACTTTCTTACTCTGCAGTCTCTTAAAGTTATCAATTAGTCTCTAAGAGACAATTGACCTAGGAATCAACGTACATAGGTTTTAGGTCATCTGGTGCCTGAGAAACTCCCAGAATGTCCTGCGTGAGGCAAACTATCTTCTCTCGGATACTAAGCTACATGATAGCTGTTTTTATTTACTTCACACTGTCCCTTATATTAAGTTATTACTAAGACTTGGTTTGCTCACTCCATCCATTTCAGACACAAGTAACAAGGAACGAAGAATTGATAAACACGGCAAATAAGAGGTGATTTAGAGTTGATTGATGATGGCAAGGCACAGTCATCCCTTGAAAGGATAGAGTTAAGATGGGTGGAGTTGTTCAATTTTGATGCTCTTGCTAAGGACCATGTAGTTCATCGGGTGGAAAAAGAAGAGAATGCTTTGTGGAACGGAAACTTTCCCTCAGTTTTGGAATTTTTGGTATTTCTAGTGCTGATGAGGAGTAGTTTAGGGATATGGTAATAGATCTTTTCTGTTTTAGGATTCTTTTTTGGGGCTGTGTTTTGGGCCATTGATGTGTATATCGTTACTCTTCCCGTTATCTTATTATTATTATCAACCAGCCTCTACATACTGTTGCATAATACTCTAGTTCTCGGTTCAGTTACTTATATATGTTTAGCATTTTTCGATTATCCTGCCTTTCTTGTATGAGAATAAACCACACAAGTTTTGTGAAGAAGGATTGGTGTTGTAGCGAGGCTTTCACCGGACGTGCCAGCACAGTCCTCCCATGTTTCTATTGGGTGATTCTAATGGTCTGCTGCTTCTCCAGTTATACTGAAGTGGCGTCACATCCTCTCTCTGATTTCCCTCTAAAAGGACTACAATAACAACTCTTTAACTAATCATATTTCCATTCACTAATTAGTGTGCAGTCTTTCACCAACAGTTCAAATCATACATCAGATCGTAAAGCTCTAACATTTGGTCCTTATGTTCATTTCTTTTATCTCTTACATTGAGGACAGAAAAAAAGAGACCTTATGATGATATATCATAGTTTGCCACTGCAGAGAGCAGTTGAGTTTTTTTTTTTTTAAATTATCAATAATATATATGAACATTGTCTGAGTGAACTCTATCCTCATTAGTGTCATGGAGACAGCAAACAGTCAATGATAATCATTTTTCTCTAGCTTTTGATATCAAGAATATCAAATGAAGAATTTTACAAAATTTTGAAAATGAAAAGTAATGATTTAAGAATTCTGCAACTTTAATCTTTAACGAGAACAATTGGGTTTCTGAAATCTGCCGTTCCAAATGCCAAAATCATTTCTTGTGATTATACAACATACTAACTAGACTGACTATTTTGGCTTCATATTACTAACAATTTGCAAAAGAGAAAGAAAGAAATTAGCAATTAAAGCTCAAGATGGAACAGTTATCCATGTGTTTTTTCCTATAACCATACAACTGATAACCTGGAATAAATAAAAATGTGCACATTTTCTGAACAGACTAAAATCAAAGAGCTCCATTGCATGCCCTTTCAAATTAGAACAGAATACCATTTCCAATATAATTGTCGCGTCATTTTGTCAAATCATACTAATGAAGAAAATACGCATGCTAAACTGCGAACTTCAGTGAGAATTTCACAAGGGAGTGTACCTTGAGCCTGTCAAAGACAGTGAGACATTTTTCTTCATTACTAATGTTCGTGTAGCCATCCATCATAGTGTGATATATGTCAATGCTAGCATCGATTCCTTCTTCTTCCATCTCCCTTACCAAATCTTCAGCTCGAACCATGTTACAGGTTTGACTGGTATTCATATAAAAGATTATAATAAAGAAAGAAGTGAGCTTACCAATGCAAAGGTCACATGCCCATCAATGCACAGTCTACTACTTTATGATATTTTTTATGGTGTAGATAATTCATTAATAAACCAACGGTATCAGAGAAACTTTGATGCCGGACAGCATCAGGGATCATGACAGAAGGGAAATCTCTCTTATAGTAGAAGGCATGGCTAGTTTATTTCTTTTTAGGGTATAGGATTCCGAGGTTACAAACATCAAAGTTTCCTTTTTCGAAGTTCAATTTATTTCTTCCAATTTTTCTAGAGAATCCATGAATATATATAACCTAGCAAAAAAATCCATGAAAATAGGAACTGAAAATTGCGATTCGTAGTTTTCTTGTTTCCATGAAGGTATTTGCATCAAGTATGGTACCAGAGAAGGTTATAATTTGCGAATATTTTTTTTGTACTCCTAATACAAAGATGACAGCTTTTAAGATGGTGGACAAACACAGTTTCAGAAGAAATTTTATCTGTCCTTGTACAACTCGTCTCAAAACCCGAGTCAGTAAGTATGTCGAAGTTGTGCACTATGCAGGGTGATTCTACAGGAGGTCAAAAGCTTGTTCATATTCTGCATTGCTTCAAAGCAGACCTGAGACCACCTAGATCAAGTAGTACACGCTCTAGAGGCCACCACCTCCGTTCATGCCTATTGATAGTTCACGTGTATCAGGCATGGATATGTATCATGATTTGAACAAGTAGCGAAATTAGGCTCCTAGACTTCCAGTTTTGTTTATGGTACTCCTGGTTAAAGACCTGAGTTTTTGTCGTATTTGTTTCTTCAGTCTAAATTTGGGACTTGTGAGGGGGGAGCAGTTTCTTTATTATTGGTGTTTCAATTGTAACCTAAACAATAAATAGAGATTGCCTTTTATTCCAGCCTTAGGGGGAGGGTCACAGGGTTACAGAGTATGATGGTTTAAATATGAGAGAGTATGGCCAAAGTAGCAGAGTTAGGGAATACGTGGTTACGACATACCGTATTCGACTAGGTTGCGCAAGGTACACTAATTTTTACTACCACGGTACATAAACATCGTTATATAATAGTTTAGGTATCAAAGTTAGTAATATAATTTTCTCACTTTATTGCAATACTTGCCTATCTTTAAATCAATATAGTTATTTATACATTTAAATATGAACGATGAGCACTCACCAATGAGCATATATTATGCTGCCGTAAATAATAGCATTCAAGGTCAAATCCTTCTCTTTCGCCTCCTTGAACCAACTTTCTGCAGACCTATCAAATTTGAACAATAATTAGAGGCAGACAAATTTGTCTGGTCACATTTTGCAGATCAATATTACCAACAAAAGACAAACAACAATGCAATTTACCAACAAAAGTACAGTTAACAAATGTGACATCACCGTGTAGATGGGTTTCATTTTCAAAATAAAGTGAAACAACTCATATACTTCATACAAATGTAACTTAGGTTTATGAGTATAGTTAAAGCACTAATAGATGACATAAAAAAAAAAAAGATAATAAACTATGTATTGGAAGATGAAACATAACATGATACAGGACCACAGGTACGGTGTATGAGTTAAATGGTTCGCCAGGTATACTGAATAAGGTTTAGTGTATTCAGATTTTTACATCTATTTACTGACTATGATATATTACGACATACCTACGTACTAAGAAGTGTTCAATTTCTAGTAAGAGTTATAATCCCAGTATGATTCTAACGGCTCAGATGCTATAAATAAAAAAGTTAAAGTGAGAGGTACAGAGAAAAAGAAGCGCAGAAGAAGAGAGAGAGAGAATTGTCAACTCAACTCTCCTCATATGCATTGAACTGTAAGTCAACCTGGGAAATAAGCAACCGCTGTTTCTTCTGCTTCACTCTTTCCTTTTCATGGTCCTTCTCTCTAAAACCCTTATATATGACCATTTAAGTTATGATTTCCAAGATCTACGTTGTTTTCCCTCTTTTCTTTTTACCCAAGATGTTAACCTACTAGGGAACTATAAATGACTTGTTAATTTGAGGAAGGTTCGGCAGTAATTTTTGTGTCATTAGTGCCATGTTTATTGTGTTACTTTTTTTGTAACCTATCCTCTACTTCTTGTCTGATTTCTTCGCTAAGTATGATGCGACTTTATGCTACATTTCTGGTGCAATTTGTTCACGATTTGTAATGGTTGGCAAATTGACACGGACCAACTTAAAATCAAGCTTGGCACGTGCGGCACTCGAGACACCTGTCCCAAGTAAGCCTAATTACTCTTCTCTATCAATTATTTAGCAAAACAACATCGCAAAGCATCACATAATCTCAACGCATCACAAACACTGAACAAAGGATCTTTGAAGGCATCATTTCATTCAAATATCAACAACAATTACAAAGCACTATTGCAAGCTTAAATTCCTTCTCGGGTGTATCGGATACTAGTCCTCTACATATATAGGAAATAGGAAAACAACTAAGTTCTAAAAGGAAACATCAAAAGTGGAGACGAAGCGTACTCCCCCATTTTCCTAAGCTAACCTTTACAAAAATAAATGAAAATTTGTACAAAGCTCTTTTACAACCTAAGGATACTATATACAAAGCCTGGGCATCACACTCTCTCCCACTCAGCTTGGAGACGCCCTCGTCGACCTTTTCTTCTGCTTCCACATCTGCCTGTTCTCTTTCCTCTCTTGCTTGGACTCAGTCTTCCTTAGTCGAACCAGAAGGAGATGAGTGCTCCCAGCTGGCTTCAGTATCTGGCAGATCCTTCCACTTCACAAGGTACTCATAAACTTCCTCTTTGGTGTCCGGGTCAACATGGGTCACTCTATGAGCAAGAACACTCTCTGGAACATCGCTAGAGCTGACTGGCTTGAGCGGAACATGAGGCCTGACGGTACTTCTGCTTGGATCTTCCTTGTCTTGGTGGTAAGGCTTTAGAGTACTGGCATGAAACACTGGATGGATGAAGCGAAGGTGGGAAGGCAATTGAAGCTTGTAGGAAACCTTCCCAACTTTACCAATGATTGGCATCGGACCAATGTACTTGGATACTAGCCCTTGGTGTATTCTCCCACCTCGCTGCTTGAGATGAGATCTCTTGATCAGAACAAGATCCCCAACTTGAAAAGAATTTGGTCGTCTCTTCTGGTCGGCCCATTTCTTCATTTTGGCTGACGCTTTCTCCAGAGAGGCCCGGGCAATATCTGTATTTCTCTGCCATTCTTTTGCAAACTGGTAGGCTCTCGGAACACTTCCTTTGTAATCGGAGGCCACTGTGTGCGGCGCGAGGGGCTGCTGTCCTAACAGTATCTCGGAAGGACTCTTGTTGGTGGAGGAACTCTTCTCTAGATTAAAGCAAAACTGTGCTACATCCAAAAGTTCGGCCCAGTCCTTCTTGTTGACCTTGACAAAGTGCCGGAGGTACTCTTCTAACATTGCATTGAAGCGTTCTGTCTGACCATCTGATTGCGGATGGTTACTGGTTGAGAAATTGAGAGTGGATCCCAGCAATCTAAATACTTCTCTCCAAAACTTCCCAGTAAATCTCGGATCTCTATCGCTGACAATGTCCTTTGGCATGCCCCAATACTTTACAACATGCTTCACAAAGAGACGCGCGGTTTTCTCTACCGTACAAACAATTGGAGTCGGAATGAATGTTGCATACTTAGAGAACCGGTCGATGATCACGAGTATGGAACCATACCCTTTCGTCTTGGGTAACCCAGAGATAAAGTCCATAGAGACGATTTCCCAAGGTCGAGTCGGCACAGGAAGTGGTTCCAGCAATCCAAGTGGCAAATCCCGATCAACTTTGTCTTGCTGGCAAATGTGACAAGTCCGCGTATAATCTATCACTTCATTTTGATCATTTGGCCAATAGAACCCCCTGTGTAGCAAGGATAGTGTTCTCCGCCAGCCCGGATGGCCTGCCCAAAGAGTATCATGGCACTCCTTGATCAGTTCCCGCCTTAGTCCTACGAACCGAGGAACATAAAGTCGTTGTCCCTTCGTGTATAAAAGACCATCTTCCGCCCAGAACCGTCTTGTCTTACCCTGTTTCACCAAGTTAATCATGGCCTGGGTCTGAGGATCCACCGCGAACCCTTCGCAGATCCTATCATGGAGGGCGCTGGTAACATAAGAGTGAGACTGTTCGGCAGCTGTAGAGGTGGCCGCAAGTTCAGCCTTACGGTTTAATGCATCCGGCACATTGTTCATCCTCCCTGGCTTGTGTTCGAGATCTAAATCAAACTCGGCTAGAAACTCTTGCCAACGGGCCTGCATCGAGGTCAACTTCTTCTGTGTAAGGAAATGGTTTGTCGTACGGTTATCGGTCTTCACCAGAACCTTCATTCCCAACAGATAGTGTCGCCATACTCGTAGGCAATGCACAATAGCAAGGAGTTCCTTCTGCTGCGATGAATACCTCCTCTCTGTATCATTCAGCTTCCTGCTTTCGTATGCCACTGGATGTCCCTCTTGTAACAATACTCCACCGATAGTAAAATCAGACGCATCAGTATGTACCTCAAACGGCTTGGTAATATCTGGCAAGGCTAAGACCGGATCGCTAATCACCGCATGCTTCAGATCGTCAAATGCTGCTTGACACTTCTCGGACCAAGACCAAGAGAAGTCCTTCTTGAGAAGATCTGTAAGGGGTGCCGCGCGTTTCGAATACCCTTCAATGAACTTGCGGTAATAGTTCACGAGGCCAAGAAAGGAACGCACTTCTGTAACCTCCGTAGGAGCTCTCCACTCTTCAATAGCGTGGACCTTTTCCATATCCATACGGATTTGTCCTCCGCCAATAACTTGTCCAAGAAACATAACTTGTTCCTGCTCGAACGAGCATTTCTCCAACTTGACATATAACTGGTTCAGTCGCAAGACTTGGAATACAAGGCGAAGATGTTCAAGGTGCTCTTCCATAGTGCGGCTGTATATGACAATATCATCCAGGTACACCACCACAAACTTGTCGATATATTTCCGGAAGAGCTCATTCATAAGAGTACAGAAAGTTGCAGGAGCATTGGTCAGGCCGAATGGCATGACAAGAAATTCATATTCCCCATACCGAGTGGAACAAGTCGTCTTTGGTTCATCTCCGGCAACAATCCTGACCTGATAGTAGCCCGATCTCAAATCAAGCTTAGAGAAGTACTTCGCAGACGTAAGCTGGTCAAATAAGTCAGCAATGAGCGGTATTGGATACTTGTTCTTCACCGTTACCTTGTTCAGGGCTCGATAGTCGACACATAATCGCAAGCTTCCATCTTGTTTCTTCTGAAATAAGACCGGGGCACCGTATGGCGCCTTTGAGGGGCGAATAAAGCCCGATTCCAATAGTCCATCAAGCTGTCTCCGAAGCTCTGCTAGTTCAGGCGGACTCATTCTATATGGTCCTTTCGCAGGAGGCTTGGTTCCAGGGACTAACTCAATCTGATGATCGATAGGCCTTCGTGGAGGTAACAACTTTGGTAATTCTTTCGGCATCACATCCTTGAATTCTATAAGTACCCGGGAGACTTCCGTCGGCAAGGCATCATGATTCTGATCATCCGGCTTTAACCGTAAGGTTGCAAGGTAAGTCAGCTCCCCTCGCCTCAGTCCCTTCTCCAACTGAAGAGCTGATAATAGTCTGCCCTCATCTTTCTGCGTGGACATCTGAATGATTGAGGGATTGTCACCAAAAATCCCTAAGGAGTTGACGAACGGCATCGGCACTGCCTTGTGGTAGCGGAGAAAGTCCATTCCCAATATAATCTTAAAATCATCCAATGTCACAGCGAAAAGGTTAACCTTTCCACTCCACTGTCCCATCTTAACTGGAACCAACTTGGCAACACCATGTATCGGCATTGCGTCGGAGTTTACAGCCTTCATCCGGCTAGAATCTTTCACCAAACGCAGTCCCAGACGATTCGCCTCTTGAATGGCAATAAAGTTGTGGGTAGCACCTGTATCAACCATCGCCAAAGTACTCTGCCCATTAATACTAAGGTCCACATACATGAGTCCCTTCTTCGGCTTAACCTTTGGCAACTGAGTGGTCACGGCATTGAGCAAGTAAAGAGAACCTATATGAGTTTCACCGCTATCATTTCCCTGAGTAGTGTCATCGGCTTGGTCCCCATGCGATGCCATTAGCGCATTCAGAGCCGTCTTCTGAGGACACTGATAGGCTTTGTGATTCCCTCCACAAAGAAAACACTTCAAGTTCCCAGGACATCCTTGAAACCTGGACGAGGAGGAAGCGCCGCCATTGTTACGCGGTCTGTGGTACTCCCTCCCAGAATTGGGACTCGAGGCACCACCTGTACTTGCTCCCTCACTCCTGTTCTGACCATGACCTTGGTCTCCCCAACTTCTAGCTTGGTACCCTCCATTCTTTCCCTTGTTATAATTATTGGAGGATCCCGCTCTTTGTTGCGACTGGGAACTTGACTGAGACGGAGCCGGTCGACGCTCACCCAGCATAGGGGTGTAGTGGTTGATACGCTCGGCGGAGGCCATCGCGGAAGCCAAATCTTGAACCCGTTGCCTTTGTAATTCATTTTGGATCCATGGTTTTAGACCTTCCAAGAAACAAAACAACTTATCCTTTTCAGACATGTCGCGGATATCTAACATCAAGGCTGAGAACCGCTTCACATACTCCCGGATGTTGCCTGTCTGCTTCAGTTGCCTCAAACTTCTCTGAGCAATGAACTCAACATTCTCGGGTAAGAACTGATTCTTCAACTCTTTCTTCAAGTCATCCCACGTTCCAATAGTACAGTGACCGCTCTGGATCTCAGCATATTTGGTGCGCCACCATAGTTTAGCATCACCGGCGAGGTACATGGTTGCCATCGACACCTTTGAACCTTCGTTGTCAGGCCTAACCACATTGAAGTACGTCTCCATATCAAAAAGGAAGTTCTCTACCTCCTTGGCGTCCCTCGCTCCCTCGTACGCCTTGGGCTCGGGGACCTTGATCCTGGGCCGGTCTATACCGCCGCCCAAAGGTGCTGGTTCTCCATTTCCAACAACCTTCACTAGGAGATTTACCTTCGAGGAAAGTTCAGCCACCTGATCCAGAAGAGTAGCCATATTCCCTTCAACCACTCCCTCCAACGTAACGAGACGTTCGCCCACATGGGCATGATCGTCTGAGAAACCATCCAATCGTTCCTCCAGAGTCGTCACTTGATCTATAATCCCACTTAGAGCTTGCATCTTATCCTCTAACTGGTCCAACCGCGTTCAGGTATTCAAGGGCCGGGGATTAACGGATGGTCCTCCCACCTGCGGGGCAAGGACCTGGGCGGGGTCAGTAGCATTCGGACCCTCCACCATCGCAACTAGATCGCTCTGATACCAACTGGCACGGACCAACTTAAAATCAAGCTTGGCACGTGCGGCACTCGAGACACCTGTCCCAAGTAAGCCTAATTACTCTTCTCTATCAATTATTTAGCAACACAACATCGCAAAGCATCACATAATTTCAACGCATCACAAACACTGAACAAAGGGTCTTTGAAGGCATCATTTCATTCAAATATCAACAACAATTACAAAGCACTATTGCAAGCTTAAATTCCTTCTCGGGTGTATCGGATACTAGTCCTCTACATATATAGGAAATAGGAAAACAACTAAGTTCTAAAAGGAAATATCAAAAGTGGAGACGAAGCGTACTCCCCCATTTTCCTAAGCTAACCTTAACAAAAATAAATAAAAATTTGTACAAAGCTCTTTTACAACCTAAGGATACTATATACAAAGCCTGGGCGTCACACAAATAGTAAAACAAAATGTACTAGGCTAGGATTCTAGTGTAGAAATCCTAAGACATTGGTATATCAAGGGATAAAGACTTCTGAAGACCTATAAATTTATCAAGGTACAATGTCCGATCAAGACTCATGGAAAGTCCTTTGTTCCTTTCATATCAATTTGGTTGCCCATATTTCTCTCAGACGACCGACTCACAACTGCCGCTTTCAAACAGTAAAAGGATTACAAAATGAATCAAAAAAATTGACAATTAACCTCCATTCGATGATTAGAGTATTGGCTCATCCTTTGGAGTTGTTCTGCAACTAGTTTGGATAACGAGAGTGATTTTACACATATATGTTATTGCTCAAAGCTATGGTTAACTAATCAGTAATGGATTTCGGTGAGTGCTTCGTACTCCCAAGTCGTTTGATACCCTAGTCAGTGACTGACACGTAAAACTCATGTGCCTTGAGTTTTCTATGCTAAAACCGACCAAAGAAAACTCCTAGAGATGGGTGGTATACAGCCTAGGTTGTGTCCTATCAAATATCCATTTAGTAGTACATTTGACTATAGCCATGTGGAGGGTGTCTACATTAAGCACTCCAAACACTATGAGGTAATTGTTTGTTGTGTACCTATTTTCTTTGATCTAGTGGATTAGCAAAGAGTAGATGTTTTTCCCATTTTACATGTTTGCGCTACAAATTTAGTGTTTTGCTCACAGAGTTCTTTTGTTGTCGTGTTGCTCAAGCAATTACTAACATTAGCCTAATTCTCCTACCTCCTTCAATCAATAGATAGTCATTTACAGCTGGGAGCCGAATTGTTTGTGCTGGGGCCCCTTACATGTTTTCTACAACATCTATTTTCCTTTTCTTATTTATCTCATTTTTCTCCAACTTTAGTTTGCTTTTCTATATCAATAAAACTATATACTGATCTAAAAACAAAAGCAGTAATACTACCATCGATACACATGGAGATCCAAAATAAGATTCAAAACCAATGCACATATAATATACATTTTATGTCACATCGCTAACATGGAATGTCACAACATTGTGAAAAACTGAATTACGAAGTAGATATGGGTGCTACTTACTTAGCATCAGCGATTTTAGCAAATCCACCTACGATTATACTATATGTAACCAAACTCATTTCTATGTTCTCTTCCTTCATTTTCCTCACGCAAGATAGTGCTTCATCCATGTCTTTAGCAACTGCATAAGCGTGAATAAGGCTGCATAAAATGTACCGACTTCAATCGTGAATTATGACATATCCTAACAGGAATTCAGTACACCTTAATCTAGAAGGAAGTATTACATAAACAGGAGAGACCTATGAACTAGGTCTTAAAGAAATTTAGGAGGTAGAAGGTAAGACTACAGATGTTTGAAGAGCTGCCAGCTAGCTCTGCACGTAAAGTCCTAGAAGTTTCAACATCAGACATGGGTCCAAATCCTGCCAGCACTGATTTACCGGTCTAATTAAAAACAAGCATATGGAAACACCAAACACTTTTTCTCACAAAAGGAAATCAAAAAATAGTTGGATGTCTTAGTAAAATCAATAAACTTACTTGGAAAAATCAGATATAAAACCAAAACACATAATTAATTGTAAGACTAATGATTCGCTTATTACTATTCTTTATATGGTTAGAAACAAAAGTGTACTGACTACAAACAAATAAGTCTGCAATAAATAATGACACTTACTTCGTATAGACATGTAAGTTGGGTTCTATTCCCCTTGCTCGCATGTTCTCGAAAACTTCACGTGCACGATGCATGTCACCTCTCCTTCCGTAATAATTAACCATTAACCCAAAATCTCTTCTAGAAGGCTGATAATGCAACAACGTATGATTCAATTCAAACAAAAGAAAACCATAATTTCTAAAAATAAAATGATAATTAGACAGCATATAATCTACTTAGGGCCATAATTTTTAGGAATTGCAAGTGGGCTATTGATTATTTATTTTTTGCTATCATAGAATTCAGATATATACAGGCTGCAACACATCGTTATTAGACAAGGTATAAGTATATATTCTACATTTATGCTTCTAACGCAAATTTAGTTGATTTGTGACACAGGGGGCCTTATTTTTTTATAGGGAAGATCTGTTTTAACTTAGGGTGAATACTCAACAAAATGCATTAAGGTAGTCAAAGAGTATTTGAGGAAGACAGCATCACCTACTATTACTACATCAAACTGGGACCAACTGCCACAACCCCAAAATAAAAAAATAAAAAAGGATGAACTAGCATTATGCCATCAGCTATTACTACTATTTTATTTTTCTTTGATGAATAAAACTATTACTACTAGTCCAATTCGAACCAACTTTCGAAGGAAACAAAACACATTCTTGTACAAAGTCAATCTTGTTGGGCACCATCAAGGATTTGGCATCCTCCTAAAACACACTCCACGACACCCTCCAATATGAACTAGAATTGCATCGCATCTCCATCGCAACCCCTTAAATGCGATCGGACTCAGATGCATTGTATTTTGTCGCATTTTTTCGCTTCTTGTCGCATATTATCACATTTTCTAATGCAACGCAAATGCGAGAAACCTACTAAAACACGATAGAATACACAAAAAAAGAAAATATTGTGCGAGTATCGCTAATACTACATGAAAATGGCCATATACAATAAATACGTGCTAAATATAGTATATTACACTACTATATGATACAATTACGAAAAATATAAGCATCTCAATAAGATTAAGATACGAGATGGGAGATACGAGATACGAAAGTACCTTATTCAAAGCAAAATATAAAATATAAAACACCTACATTTCAAGAACTCCCCTGAAACAACAATCGGTTAGTTTGCTACTTGACATGTTGTGACGCCCAGGCTTTGTATATAGTAGTATCCTTAGGTTGTAAAAGAGCTTTGTACAAATTTTTATTTATTTTTGTAAAGGTTAGCTTAGGAAAATGGAGGAGTACGCTTCGTCTCCACTTTTGATGTTTCCTTTTAGAACTTAGTTGTTTTCCTATTTCCTATATATGTAGAGGACTAGTATCCGATACACCCGAGAAGGAATTTAAGCTTGCAATAGTGCTTTGTAATTGTTGTTGATATTTGAATGAAATGATGCCTTCAAAGACCCTTTGTTCAGTGTTTGTGATGCGTTGAGATTATGTGATGCTTTGCGATGTTGTGTTGCTAAATAATTGATAGAGAAGAGTAATTAGGCTTACTTGGGACAGGTGTCTCGAGTGCCGCACGTGCCAAGCTTGATTTTAAGTTGGTCCGTGTCACATGTAGTTTGTTAGTTATGTTTTATTATACTTTTATATGTTTTTGTTAATGAATATATTGCATATGCATATTTATGTGCACATATATTAGGATTAGGATTAGGATTTCATGCGAGCCCCTAATTGCCTCAAGGTTTTGTTCTCTTCAAGTGAATATCTCCAAATGCAAGGCGAGGCATCATCTTCATGAACTCATCAAACTCCAACCATTCAACTAGGGCCCCACAAAAAGTTTCCTCAATGTAAACTAAACAGTTTCCCCAACGCCTTCCTTGTCCTCTACAACCACAGGGTCTACCACCAACTTAGACATCCAGTTAATTTCGCCTAGCATTAACCACCTTATTAAAAAAGAAAAAAACTGATCCTTCCTTCAAGCACTTACCCTAGTTCTGTCTCTCATAATTTTTTCCTTCAATAACTTAAAAATGTTTTGATCAGCTCTCACCAGCTATAATGAGATCGTAAAAATGGTGAAGTGTCAGTAGATATTCCAAATAATCTAATAGAAATTTGGATATCTTGATACACGGCATTCTTAGGTAAGTCGCCAATATTAAGCAGCATTCTGACTCTGTTTGATAGAAAGCCCTAGTATCATCATGACATGGTAAGATGCTCAGAATTACTACAGGTTTTATTTTGAACGCCCACATAAGATGCTTCTGTCATGTTATATTGCCATATTTGTTGCTGGTACCAGTCCAATGTGCATAAATGTATATCAGTTGGCCTCATCTTACAAATTATGCTCTAGCAGTTGCTACGGTAAAATTACTACAGTTTCAACAATCAAGAAATGGTCTTAGATGAGTAGCCTTAGGATCTCCTATAGTGAGTTGCAATGCTTAATACGCCGATGTGGGACTAAATATCTAAACACATACCTTCTTAATTCTTTCGAATGACCGCACCACAGCCTGCCAATTATCCGGTTCCGTCTCAACAATCCGTTTAAACTCCTTTCGAGACCCTTCCCTATCTTCATGCCACTTCGACCGATACTCCACGTCATCAGAACCCGCCAACCACCTTCTCCTCTCTTCCGTCTTCACTTTCAATCTCCTCCCATCATCTAACTTCACAGTCAATACCCTCCCATGAAACTCCACCCCATCAAACTCAACTGCTTTCTCCGCAGAGTTTACAGCAGTTGGACCACCATATATCACAAACCCAAACCCCACATTTCTCTCCGGATCATCGTGCCCCTTTATCAACACCACATTCTTAATCGGCCCAAATTGCCTGAAAAACTCCGCTATTTTATCCTTCTTAATCCTTAAAGGAAGATTACCTACAAATATTTTCCCTTCTTGTCGAAAATCAACAAATTTCGGCGCACCTCTAGACTCATTTGAACCCATCTCTTCAAGTGTTGGTGCTAATGGTGATGAAGTTGGAGGTGGGGGAGGAGGGGGGTTGATTCTACTTGAGAGCCAAAGCTTGTTGGACAAATTGTCTGGGTTTTTAGTAAATTTGAAAGGGTTTACGAAGTTTCGAAGTGGATTTATGGATGAGAATTTAGGGTTTTGAGGGGTGGATTTGGTGGGTTTTAGGGTTTTGGGGCGACGGGGATTAGGGTTGTTTGATGTGTTAGAATCCAGAGAATTGTTTGAAATTAATAGAGAGGGAGATTTTAATTGGAAGGACGAAGAAGAAGAGAGGGAGATGATATCCATTACTGCTACTAGAACAAATCAGTTTCAAATGTGTGTATTTATAGGATACTCAAGTTGGAAACAGAAGTAGAACTGATATTATGATTATGAGTGCATTTTTGCTGTTTTCGCTATTCGTCCAACCGGCAGCTAACCTTGGCCTCACATGTTTTTCCTAATGGCACTTGCACTTGCACTTGCACTGCTAACTTCGTTTCGATTATACCAAAAAGAGTTTGAGAAGGTTTGGTCATGACTTCACTACCACTGGTCTCGATCACAAATTTTATTGCAGTGGTGGCGGATGGTGTGGAAAAAAGCAAGTAAATAGTTAGAAACTGAGATGAGTGAAATGATCTACAATGAAGAAAGAAAACCCAAAGGCTGTCCCTAATTAAAAAAAAATTAGTACAGAAAATTTAATGTGGGACCTATAGTTGCTACATGAAGATTTTGGGCAGGCAGGAGAAGATTTGCCAACTAATGAAAAGTCAGTTGGACAAATAGCAAAAACAACAAAATATAGAAACAGCAAAAATGCACTCTAATATTATATAGGCGAAGCCAATGCCAAGGGCATCCATGTAATTGACACATGGCACTCTAAGAAAACCAAATTTCGTCATGAAGATCTTTTTATCAAATCACTAAACCCAATTTATCTATACTACTAAAAGAATAGCTATGTTATGAGAATAAATCTCGGCTGTTGATCACCCTACTCTACACATGTTGAAGAAAATATATGGTTTAGTTTATAACACAGTCATTAGATCGTGAGAGTTATTTAGTCTACTTTCGAAATTTATTTAATACCAAAATACCCATATTTCGTATGTACCAAATCTCATCCAAAATAGACATCTCAATGGTAATTAGGTGATGAAAGAAGGGGTATAAATAAAAGTTCAGCGCATAACTTTTCGTATATACGAAATTATGGGTATTTTGGGAAGCCTAAATACAAAATGAAGGGTATTTCTGTAAATCTTCCAATTTCTTTAAAGTTTATTTCCACCCCTATTTCTCAAACCCTAGAATCTAAATCTCTTTCGATCAATCGATCGATTTCGCAAGCGTGACAACATGGAGTCCCACAGGTCGTCTCTTGCAAGTGGAGTACGCCAGGGAAGCTGTAAAACAAGGTTCAGCAGCAATGAGTCTTCGATCAAAAACACACATTGTGTCAGTGAGCATCAACAACGCGAACTCAGAACTCTCATGATGTTTTGTTCTGTTGATTCAGGGAGATTAAGAGAGAGAGAGAGAGAGAGAGAGAGAGAGAGAGAGAGAGTTGGGTATAATGAATTCGATGAATTCTTCGGTGCTTGATCTTAAAGAAAAAATTGAGAGCTATGTTTACTATTCAAAAATTAAGCATGTTTTCAAATGGATCAAATGTTGCAACCCCAACAAATGGGGTTAACAATTGGGGAAGAATCAGGGGTATCATACTGGATATTATAAGATTCAGCATTCTCATGCTGCGAGGTAAATTGAATTTGAGTTTTTGGGTATTTTTTATTAGGGTTTGAAATTGAGTGTGGTTTGAGTTGTGATTGGAGCTTATTTGGTTGTTGTTTTGTAACCATTTTAGAGAATTTTAGTTTGGGTGAAATAAAAAGTGTTAATTAGAGATGGGTATTGAGTTAATGATCGGAATATTATAGAGTATATGTGGGAAGAGATAAAATAGTTGGGTGTAATTCGTTAAGAAATTGTCACACACATAAGGGGTGATTTTGGAGGAATTTGAAGGATAAAAATTTCGGAGGCACCTTTTTTATTTGTCTAGAGCATGATTCTTACTATGATTTGTATTCGTTTTATTTCCGTTAATTATTTCTAGATGTTTTGTATGTTGTTATGAGCATGTAGTTGTGTACTGAATTATTTCATTTGGGAATTGTAGGATGTTCTACTTCTTTTTTGAATCACGGACCAATAAGAAAGATCTTGTGGTTATATGGTTAAGGTCCGGGATATAGCAGTGAATTGGCTATTTTCTATGAAAATGAACATTTCAATATTGCAAATAACTTGGCTCTGGTGTGGAATGAATATGGCTGGACCATGTATTATTATTTCTTCAAACTACAACTTCTTAGTTGGTTTTTCACTAACAATATGACCATTATTCTGATTTATACACATGATGGTTATAAAGTAATTTGTATCTTTACTTTGCATGCAATAAACCTTTTATATGTTGATCAATCGACCGGAACTGGTTTTAGTTTCAGCTCTGATAATCGCGATCTTCATCATAATGAAGATAGAGTTAGCAACGATCTGTATGATTTCTTGCAGGTAATTTTTTTTCTGCCTAACGAAAAAGTGAAACTGAATTCTAAATACTGAGCTCTACAAATTAATGGTATACATTGTAGATTTGTAAAACAGTTTTGTATGTGACTGAGAATTAATTATAACACCAAATCCTTTCCAAAAAAAAAAGTATAACACCAAATTACTAAATTGCTCATGGAGAGTCTATATAAATTAAGTATCTTGCTCGGTAGCTTAGAACTTTTCATCGTCCATCGTGCATAAGAAATCCCCTTGTTTCAAGATAGTGCGCATGGATTGATTGAGTTACACAATGAATCCATCACAACAAATAAAATTACTGATAAGCTAGCGGAAGAAATATCATAAACCATAATACTACATTGATTTATACATACCAACGTAACAATAGTTGATAAGAGTTACAGGAGGTGAAAGTTCTAGATTTCATTCAAATTGGTGATTAAGTCGGAGTGTGTTTGCTTATTCAAATTGGCGATTAAGTCTGAGTCTTTTTGTTTTCTATGTTTAGGCATTTTTCACCGAGCATCCTCAATATGCGAAGAATAATTTTTACATAATGGGTGAATCATATGTTGGGCATTACATTCCAGCATTTGCCGCTCGAGTTCACCGAGGTAACAAAGCTAAGGAAGGTATCCATATTAATTTGAAGGCATGTCTCCAATTATATTTGATTTAGTCTTACATTTAGTGGCTTCTACTTGCTTCATGGAGTAACATAGTCTTAAATTAGCTTTGTAGCGATTTGCTATTGGTAATGGACTCACTGATCTTGTAATCCGGTGTAAAGCATATTTCGATTACGCTTTGGAGATGGGAATAATTCAACAATCTGAATATAAGAATGTTAACAAGATGTTTCCAGCATTCGAGTTGGCGACTAAGCTATGTGGTAAGTCCTATTTTTTCCTACATGTAGGGGACTATTTCAGTTCGTCCATCATTCATTGATGAAACCTGCATGGTCTGGGGTATCTCTTACCTCTGTACATGCATATGGTTATTGCAAAAGACCCCAAAACATTTGGGGCGGTGTATCGATCTTCAAGTACCTATAATCTTATTAGGTTACTATTCCTTGAGGTTTAATGATGGTAGTGGTTTTCAGGCACCCATGGTACAGTCGCTTGTATGGCTTCCTATGTTGTTTGCAACTAAGTGTTCAACAAAATCATGAGTTTCGCCAGAGATAAAAACGTAAGAAGTTGTGACTATCACTTTTGCTTACCTTTTTTGTTGAAAATAATATTTGGTTCCATGATCGTTATATCGACGGTCTCAATTTTTCAGTACTATGACATTCGAAAGAAGTGTGAAGGTGACCTCTGCTACAATTTCTCAAACATGTTGAAATTCCTTAATCAAAAATCTGTTAGGGGCGCTCTTGGTGTTGGGGAGATAGAGTTTGTTTCTTGAAGCCCAACTGTGTATCAGGTAAGGTTAATGGACTGAATGAGAAATCTTGAAGTTGGTATTTCTGCTCTCCTTGAAAATGGAGTGAAGTTGCTTATTTATGCCGGGGAGTACGACCTCATATGCAACTGTCTTGGTAAGTTCTTCAGTTCAGTCCACAAGTCCAATTCTTTGATATATGTGAAAATTGTCATATAGTACATATGTTAAGTGATCATTATTTTGCAACTAGTTTGTGTTTTGTGTTTGATCAGGTAACTCAAGGTGGGTTCATACTATGGAATGGTCCGGCCATAAACAGTTTGTTGGATCACCCATTGTTCCTTTTGTAGTTGATGGCGCAAAAGCAGGTCAAATGAAAAGCTATGGTTCTCTCAGTTTCCTAAAGGTCTCTTCTTCCATCCACCTTAAATTAAGATTCAGTAATAGTAATATGGTAACAGTATATATCACAAAATTGGATAAAGGAAAAATTGATTAATAGAATAAGAAACACATCGATAGGAAATCTTGGATTCATAAAATCAAGAGAGATAATTCAGTTCAGCAGAACAAATAGTGAACAAATTTTTTTGAAATCTTTTGCAAATAAGAACATTTCAGATATTTCATTCGTATTCACATCTCCAAATCAACTAACCAAACTATATTTCCATGATTTCATTTATACCATTCTTGTCGAAATGACTCTTCATTAAAATGTTTTCCTTTATCTTTTCTTTTATAAAAAGCCAAAGCACAGTCTAAATATTGTGAGATAAATTATAGATCATATCAACAGGATATCGTGGGAAAAATGTGAGTCAAAAACCAATGTTGATGTTAATATTGAGACACACTGTTAAAGTATGTACCATAATCTAGAAAAGTTTTACTCTAATTGTCGTAAATCTCAATAGTAAATTTATTTGTTCTAGGTTGTTTCCTATCCCAGTCTAGACGACAAGTCACATTACTAATACAAACTTTTATGACAACAAACAGGTTCATGACGCCGACCACATGGTCCCAATTCAGCCCAAGGCTACATTGGAGATGCTAAAGAGGTGGACTAAAGGGAAACTTGTTGAAAATACCGAGACAGAAGATGTAGTAACAGACATGTAATAGACAGATTTACAAGGTTTATTTTTTCTTGTCATATCTCTGTAGGCTTTTTCTTATGTGGCCTGTATGGACTAACTGTTGTATGGCTTCACTAGCTTTAATTCTATAGATGTATGTAAATTTTTATCCATGATATAAAATCACTTATACTTGTTTCTTCTCTTCCATAGTTGGCTCGAGTAAATGTTTCGTAGTGCTGTTCATTCTGTGCTTGTAGAATCCTAAATCCTAGGCCATTGGCGAATTAGAAAACATTTGGACATATAGGGTATGTTAAATGTTTTAACTGAAATTAGTTGTTTATTGGTGTTATAGGGTATGTTATGTCTGCACTTTTGAGCGAGGATGGTGTTTGTGGGAGGGA